>OX359249.1:30119038-30719038 GCA_947179485.1 Allacma fusca | reverse complement strand
AGCAAGAATTATTCTGTAGTGATAGTAGATTGTTTTGTAGACATTTTTTATACAGCTGACTTAAAATCTATTTTTGACACATTATAGTTATAAATACGGAAACAAAAGTTTCATTTTTCCTGAAAACAAAATCTGGACAAAAATAATATTGGAAAGAGCAAAATCATATTGAATGTACTCTATCATTATCTTTTTAACAAAACGTATTTGAATATCTGGTGTCTTGTTTAATAGAATAGACTTGGCTTTGTAATTTTTAAGTATTTTTCGACAAAGCTGATTAAATAATGAAAGTATTATAGATTTTCAAACATTTTGACAAACAAACTCAGGTAGTATCCGCAATTCGGGATTCTTGAGGCAGAAGGCCTAAAATTGTACCCTATATTAGGCGTAATTCGTTTGTTCTATATTTTCTTTCCTTGCCAGTTTGAGTATAACAGTTATGGCAGGGGTAGACGAGCACTACAAATTACAATCAACTGACAACAAAGCAAATTGAAGTTTGTGTGACGCTAAAATTAGCATTTAGAATTATACGCTGCACCTAACCTGAACCATTTTCAGCTACGCGTGTGTTACTTACTAATAATAATTTATAACTACATACTTCATTCAGCTGTTTATGACCTTAGCACCTCACAACAACCATAATAACCGCAACCGTTCCAACTTCAAAAAGTTTTTAAAAATAAATCAATGACTAAGAGTGGGGAAAATGCGTGACTCACACGCATTTTAACGATTTGAGTATGTATGTATGTACCCGCAAATATTCTATAGTCAAAGAATTAATCACTATGAATCGCTTCGAAAGCAGGTGTCATCGTTTGACTATTATTTATCCTCGCTTTGACATAAGTAACAACATCAGATTTGAAACAACATGAATCAATATTTAAAATATCAAAATGTCCTTAAAATAAACCTGCCTATTTTTGTTAGTATATTGAGTATAAATAGAAACACATGTTATTTTAAGCAAATATACCTGTTGGAATATCTTAAATCCAGAACAAAGAAGGACGGTTGGGAATAAAAGTTTTAAATGCGAAGTAAAACGTTTCACCAAACAATTTTCATTAAAGTATTATACAAAACACCGATTTTGCATCGATTATATCGTTGTAACCACATTGCAATTATTCTAACTTCTATCTTAGGTGATTTACTTGGGTGATGGTGATATGCTGAATTGCTGACCCCGGTAAATACCTGCATAATTTTACTACATTTATAACTCAACCATAAGTATATGCTAAGCAATTGCACAGCTCCTTTCCTTTAGTTAAGAACACGTACTCAACCGTATTCAATTTTTGTTTTCTTTGGGGAATTAAAATCTTCCTTTGCTAAAGCAAAAGCATATCAAATAGTTATTTCCAATACATTATTTTTGATGAGGGCTCGGATCATATCTCATTTTATAAATCGAAGGCGCATCCATAATGAACGAGATTCAACGAGACGCTTCCTACATTTAACACTGTATAACAAGTTATAAACATATGAAATGAGAAAATATTTGAGAGTGTGTAATTTTGAATCATTTTGCGGAAAATGATGTTTATTTATGTGTAAACTCAATCAAGTATAAACAGCTGGAGAATTTTAGTAGAAAATAATCCAGAAGAGATTTAAACTGTATAAGTGAACGCCAGTTCAAACAGGTTTACAGGGCGAAAGTCGTTCAGGTTTCCATTGCTTCCACTTGTTCATCAACAATTTGTAGTGGGACGACCCGTGTTTCCAATACTGCAGTTGCTCCACGCTTAAAACCGTAATCACCTTGCCTGTAAGAATGAAGTTTGTTTCAGACATTAAACGAAAAATTCCATTAGACTTTTCAAAGAATACATATTCATTCCCAAAATTCAAGAAACGATACATGAGACACATACATACAATAAACTGGGAACGAGGAGTGGGTACATAATTCTGAAACAGTCTTCCGTACTAATAATACAAGATAATACAAGGGGAAGTTTGAAAAAATTCTTAAGTGCTCTATGTTCCAAGCTAACTTACCTTTGTCCCCTAATTCCAACTTGTCGGAAGGGTCTAGCCAACTTTCCCTTGGGCTCATCTTTGCTAATCACCATCACGTCAACATTAGACCCTGAGCCAAGATCGTTAGTGATACCAGCTGTGATAGCCTCCCTCATAATATCGATAGCATCGTCCAACTACCAAGTAATAACATAATTCAATAAAATTACTCAACTGAACAATTTTACTGAAAATATAGCACATCGAATACGATTTTGCGTCAAAACTCACCTCAAGTTCTGGCTTCCACCTAGACTCCATAACAGCCATCGCAGCGAGTGAGCCAGAACCCATTGTTGCAAAAGGCAGCTTATCTGTCGATCCATGAGGATAAATACAGTAAATATGGGACCCATTTCGGTCAACACCTCCAAGCACAAGAGCAGCACCGATATGTCCCTAAATATCCATAAACAAGTACAGTTTTAAACACCCCCAATGTATCAATTTCTCCTCCGTCTCAAACCTCAAGTTCCACAACTCATCTAAACCCAAATGTACCTGGTAACGGAACAACTGCTGCTTCAACAATCTATTGGCTGCCACCACCGGAATTTCCCGTCCGGTGTTTAAATGTAGCAACTCAATCTGTGATTCAATGGATCTAGTGGTCATCTCAGTGTCAGCAGCAGTACCAGCTCCACAGCAACTACACCAATAAAACAGACTCCTTCAATCCCACCACCCACCTCCACAAACATCAAATCAAAAACCATAAAATCCAAACAATAAAAAAAAACCCTCACTAGATTCTCGGTGCGATTCGGTGAATTTTCTCACAATTCTTATCCGCTACGATGTTACCCGCCGTTGCTCGAGTATCCGCTCCCAAAACAACCCCATCCTTATAAATTAATCCGGCAATGGTCGTCCCGGTCTTGACAGCTTTCGGTGCCACGAACCCATGAGCTTCCAATGCTAAATTCCTATAGACATTAAAATTCCACAATCTTACAAAATCATCTTCAACAAATACCCTCACAATCCCTCAACCTACACACAACTCTCAACCAATCCTGAAACTATTCCTCATTTCATTCCACAAAACCACAAATTCAACTCATTCTCAACTCATTCATTTCACACTCACATTCCACCAAAATTCACTGTCATCACAACACACCACCCCCAATCTATTAAAATTGCCTTGCCAATTCCAATCATTACAAAAAAAAATTACCTGTTTGTGTTTCTAAAGGAAAATCCGGCTGCCGGTGGTTCCACAAGTAAAGATGACATACTGGTATTCTATATTGCAAAAATTCCTAACTTCTTAAAAATCACTTGGACTAAGTATTAAAATGTAACCCAACAAAATAATTCCACTGGCACCCGAAACCTTCCTCCACGGACTTGACAGTCAGCAATAATTGACGTTCCTCTCCAACAATTTCAACTTTTGAAACCCTTCCTGACTGAAACAACTGAACGTGTGAATTGTATTAAACAAATCAAATTCGTCAAGTCATACTCTGACTTTACTCATTTCACAAACTCATTCCCATATGAGAGTATGCACAACTATATCCACAGGCACCCCAGCTCCTTCAGACAGAGAGCCCGAAATAAGCTTCTCGAGCGACACCTCCCGGAACACTAATGCACTGAAATGAAGCTCTAAAGTATAGTACGCCTTCTCAAAGTTAGAAGTCCCCATGAGATGAAATGGGCGGATAGGTTCCAGGCTCTGACCAATCAGAGGACACGATGTGAAAGGAAGCCATGAGAAATTCGGCGGGAGTGCTTCGGCAGCTCCCTTGTTCATCCCAGCCTATGTAATTCTAAAGCATAGAGCGTACATACTAACTACTAGTGGAGTGTCCGCGATTGTGAACTGACTAACAATAAGAGTTTTTGAGGCGTCTTCTGAGTCTTTGCCTTAGCTGTATAGATAGACGCCAGCAGAGCTCCGCAGCTCATAATAATAAACCCGAGCTATACATACAGAACCAAAGCCAAGGTTTAGCTAGTCCCCATGCTTGTTCCTGAAACTTCAGTTGGTCGCGAGTGGATCATTGAGAGAGTTGTATGAGCTGAGCTTCAATTCCCGTACACCGCCAGATCAGTTACTTTTTAAGTTACGACGAGTCGACCTAAGTCCAGACAACAATTTATAATTGACCATTGACCCGATCCTTGGAGGGGTGGAAAAATTAACTTGGATTATCTCAAAGGTACAGTAATCACTCAATTAATTTATTATCATGTTGTCATCTCATCTCCTCACCACTCAAAGGTTGGGGATCATTTCGGGCGCGTACTCTCTCTCTCCACTGCTGGAGTGCCGTTAAAAATCTTATCTCTCTGTAGACATCCATGCCTTTGTCAGGTCATGTATATCAACTGTATCAAGTTCAGACTTGACATCTTCCCTCAAATAATTCCCTGTTGAGAGAGGGAATCCTCACATAGTAATAATTCCTCCGCATTATCTCCCTCAAATTCCTTTTTCCGGCAGTCCCCACGGAGTTGATTGATTGACAAAATTGACTATTATTATTTTGTAAGCATCCCTTTGTCATGAGTCCGAAGTATGTAGTGTGTCATGGGAGTGAAGATATATGTGTCGTAATGGGAAATAAGAGCGGGATTGTAGGTTGATTCATGTCGTTGTTGACTCCAGATTTATTTTGCTTCGAGTGATAGTCCGGACTACTCTTCGGAATTGAGGATTTTTAGTGTACATGAGGTTTTATCAAAGGCGAGTTTTTCGGTGAATTATTGTCAGTTTGTTCGGATTTGGGATATTTGGGGAAATGAGTGGGAAGTGGGATGTGTGGAGCATATACGGAGGAATATTGCCGCCATCGGAGCATCAGCTTGGCTGGGGGGCTTTCACATTTAAAAAAATTTGACGTTGTGTTTTGGTGGGATGTGTTGGGACTTGTAGTCGAAAGGAGTGGAATTAAAAGGGATGAATTGTATTTAGCTATCATATCCATGCTTGAATTTGGATGTAAATAATTTCCTGTCATTGCGGTCCAGAGTTGGGCTGATGTGTATCTCTGGTGTATATTTTATCTGGTGGGTTGTTTGTCTTGGTATTTATTAAGAGATGAAGAAGCTGCTGTTGAGTTGGAGTGGGGCCCGTTTCTCGTTATGGAGGTACTGGAGCGATTAGGCACAATTGGTGGAGAGAGTTGTCCGCTGTCTCGGGTGGTTGTTTTGAGTTTGGTGGATAGAATTCTTTGGGAGATAGATAGAAAGCATTGTGCGATGTGTAGGTCTGACTTGAGAGGTAGGGGATGAGCGACTCTTTAGGTTTTTTGGACAAGGTTCGGTTACAGGGGTAGGTTCTTTGGGTATGGGTTCATTCATGAGATGTCTGATGGTAGATTTGGGAAGGGAAGTATTTTTCCTTGGAGAGGCCGGCCATTGGATTATTACTCGGGGTATAGCTCTTTATTGTTTTGCGTGAGGGTTTCTGGCTCTCAGCATCTTGAGTTTGAGTTGTTGGTCTAGGAGGGTAAAATGTCATTTTATTGGTTTATTATTTTAGGAGTATTTGTTTTTACTACGGCAATTAGTGTAACGCATGGATGATAAAGGTGCATGTGAGGGATCATTTTATGGGGAGTTGAGATTCGCTTGGAGATGCGTGTTTGAATGGGTCGGCCGGTAAGTTATTAGGGATGGGGTCTGCCAATAGGGATCGCTGCTGGGCACGCCAAGGTTAGTTGGACTAAGCCATAGCTGCGTCGCGTCGGTGTGTGAAGGAGCGCAAACCTTTTGTGGGACCAATCCACCACGACTGTCACTTGTTGCTTGGTTCCGTTCGGAGGTGTTAGAAGTGGACTGGCTTTGTTCGCATTGAGAGTTATAGTTCTTCGTTCGTGGTGTTGAGCATCGGACTTGGATTATTTGCATCGGGTGTACCTTCGGTAAATCTACTGTGGTGCTTCTTTAAATACAGTTATACTTGATTCATTTTTATTAATCATCATATTTTTGATTGTTTTGTATTACCTTTGGCCAGCTAATCATCTCTTTCCGTCCCCGTCTCCCTGCGTAATTAGGTAGGCTAATTTATTTAAGCACCGAATGATTTTGATTATGGATATCCATTTATTGAGCTTAGTGTGTAGTAGTATAAGATAGGGATTATTTCCTGATTGTGTTTGAACTTGCGGTTGTCATGAGGAGGTTATTCTAAACGTTGCAGGATGGCTTCTATATGGTGGGAAAGTTGTAGTTTGGTTAGTTTTTAGTTAGTATAGGTCATGTTTGGTGGAGGGAAAATATCCAGGATTAAATTCTTTTTTTGTATGGTAAGCTGTGGTTGTATGGCGGGAATCCCATCATTTTCTCGATGAGTATCCGGAGGGCTAAAATGGTGGGTGCGCAGGCATGGTAATTAAGTTTTATGTTGGAGCGCGTAGTTAATAGAGTGGATGCGCTAGCAATTATTTGTAGAGGTTTGACGCATACGCAGGACCTATTGTTGTAGAATCAGTCGTGGAAGGTGAGGGGGTGAAGTAATGTGCAATTAATCAGCTTGCGTGACTGACGGAGGGGTTGAACTGCGCATGCTGTGTGGTGGGTTCGTTTCGATGAGAAACGGAACTGACGCTTTACATCGAGTGATTGTCGTCGCTACCGGTTTTATCTTGTTTTCTCGTCAGGGAACTGAGCTGACTTCGTAGAAAATTTTGCTTACTGTTTTCGAGGTGAAAGACCAGTGCCTAGCATTTGTAATTTCATGAATTAGGGGACATTTTTGTAAGTTTATAACGGTAGGCAAAATATTATTACGTGCCAAAAACAATTTTAGGGGAGAGATCTCCGCAAATTCATTGTTAATTGGAAAGGGTAATAAACTCGGCTTTAGAAGTTCCGGGGCATCAACAATGTTGACGAAAAATACCTAACTCTTGTTCACTCTATCTTGTGCCGTATTATCTTTGTATTAACTCGCAGATTACAAAATTTATGATAGCGTTTGTCAATTGACACCGGGATTTAAAATATTTTTAATTCAACAAGCCTGACAGTACTTGGAAGAGACCTTTTCATTGCAATTTTAGCTGCAGCAATAGTTTTACCTGCAGGGAGGAGTCCATCATTTTTTGATTTTATTAACGTTTAAATGCAGTAAAGTGAAGGGAATAGTAAACAAAGTCATGAGAGATATCAAAGAATTAATTCCTGTATTTATAAACACATATGGTGCTGGCATAAAGAGTCGGAAGTTTTTAAAAGAGTGTTCAGGAATTTTGTATGCATTTCCCAAACAGTTTGGGTCAATCCTAGACATCGGCAGAATTGAAAGTCTTGCGTCATATCTGTAGAGGAAACTAATAATTGTAATTCCCATAATTAAAAGTGGTTGTGTCAAATTCATATTGGTTGAAACGTTTGAAAGAGTGGTATTAGATGTTGTTTAATGTGTATTATTTTAAACATGGAGTGAAAACGTTGGGAGAATATTAATTTAATTTCTAATACTTCTTGGTTGAATTTTAATATTACAGAATTGACAATGGCTCGTGGAAGCAATAGTGCCGGTGTGAAGAAGTCTGCGAGCACGAATGGAGTATCAAAGGCTAAAAAATCCATTAAGAAGCTGGCGGCAGCAGCTTCCGACGAAGAAGCTTCCACTGTAGTGGAAGTTGTTGCTGTCGACGATGTGTCTGAAACCGGAGCAACTGTGAAGCCGGTAGCAAAGGCCAAGAAGACAAAGAAGACTGCTCGAACGACTGAGTCTTCTGGAGGCTCTGCTGGTGGCAGAGTAAGGAAAGCCCCGGAACGGTACGAAGCCGTGAATGCTGGTCCTCAGGTACCCATCAAAAAGGCCAGGACTGGGGGTTCCAAGGAGTTCCCTGTGGAAGCCATACGAGGAATCAAGAAGGAGTCTGGCTCGTATTCATTCCTTGTCAAATGGGAAGGATATACTGAGTAAGTAATTAGACACCTTTTGAGTGGTTCTTGGTTCCACTTTATTAACCGTATTTGTTTCTATTCAAGTGTGCCGTAGCTGCTTGTTCGTCGGGGAGTAGCGTGAACGCAAATGAATTGTACATGAAGTTCAAGTAGTAATCGTGGTTGTGTTCATTTTATAGGAAAAGCAACAATTGGGAACCCGAAGCAAATGTGCGAATGTGTAAAACGAATATCCAGAAGTTCCTGGACCAGGTGAACAAACACGTGAACACATTTCCGTGAATCTTGAGAAGCAGGGATGAAGGAAATTCTGATTTATTATGTTAATTATATATGAACTTCACTAAGAAGGTATTCTCATTTTTAGAATATGAAATACCTGACAAAATAAATATAATGATTTTGTTAAAATCGTTTTTGTAGCGTAAATTGGGATTTTATTGTATTTTTAGTATTTATAACATTATTGCATAAATGATACTTTTCTTATAGCACCAATAAGTTGTAACCTGAAAACAATTTATCTAATGTAGAATATTAAAATTATCAGTGTTTAACTAAAATATTGACATATACTTCAATATCCTAGTATATACTTTTTGTATAAAATTCATTATGAAATATATTACAAAGTTATTGGCATCTGAACCTTTTTATTCATACTTTGGAGTATGTACATACGAAAAATACTTCAATTTTCATTAATTACAGTAACATTGCAATTCAACATTAAGGCTTATAAGGTCACACCTTGCCTTCGTTTAAAAATCGTGAAGATTCACCAAACCTTTCCTTAATTCGCTTTTAGATAATTTATTATAATTGTCCTTCGTCAGAATTTCAAATCTTTAAGTTGCAAGTCTTGTCCATCGATGCAAGACAGAAACGGAGCTAGCCATTCACCAGCAATCAGACTTTGGATATAACCGGAGACGGTTTACCTGCTGTAGGTGGCTGATACCCATACAGGAAGATGGAAGAGATGACAAGCAATGTGCCTAACGAAAATTGCGTAGTCAGATGGAAATCGAAGAAAACGATGGATGCAGCGCATGATACTATTATGGCAAGAGATGTTGCGAAACCCTTGAGGATATTGTCCGCGTACTTAACTACCATTGCGACCAAAAGTCCTCCTAACGCCTGGAGTACCACAAGGTAAATCACAAACCAGTCGTAGCTGAAAAATGATGTTCAAAATTATTACATCAGGAGTATACTATATTTACAAACCGAAGAACTTATTTGATGTCGTTCACTCTGAAATTAGCTTGTTTATAACTCACCCGTAGAAGAAGCCTTTATCAATAAGGGCACTGCGGTCGCTGAAAACGCATGTAATAAATGCAAAGGGTATCGAGCACAAAGACAGTTGGACATTCCTCATCCAAACTGAAATGTTAGAGCCTTTCAGAATCTTCTCGAAATAAATTCCCGCAAACCCAGATAAGCAACAGGCCGCTATAGCAGCTACGAAACCCAAAACCCTGTTCTGTTGACCATTCTCGGTTATTACTGGCTTCGTGTCCTCGGATTGTGCCAACTGAACTAGAATTACCCCAATAAGTAAGATAAGTAGAGCAACCCACTGGAGGAACTGTAGCTTCTTCCGAAGAATTAGCACGCTGAATACTGCTGTTGTCAAAATTTTCAGCTGGTATGTAACCTGTCAAAAATAATTAAAGCGTTCATTTCAATCTTATGTCCCGGGCATAGTTAATAGTACACTATGGTATACACGAATAAATTAGTCGACCTTTCGGTTACTTCCCTACAACAATACAGAAGTAACTTTGCTGGAACAGGCCAGAATATTACGACAGCGCTATACCCTTATGATAAGTAGGAACATAGCATGAATAATGTAAAGAATAGTTACTTGATAAGTTGCTGCATCCAGATGTGAGGCTGCAACATACAGGAGATTATTTTGCACCACATACACAAACGAAGGCACACAAACTTTTAGTGTGTCAATTGGCTGGTCGATTACGGTAGTCTTCAAGGCAGCAGCCCATTGGAATACGTTATTGTAATCCCGGTACACCACGTACAAACATGTTACTAGTTTGACAAGCTCCGAATTTAGTACGGCTGTAATGGTCAAAAAAAAACATTACAACACTTTCAACCAACTCTTCACAGAAAATATGTACCTGAAATACAAATAAATAGTAAAGCCTGACAAAAAAAACAAGTGACCTGTAGAAGATATAAACATATGCCCCGGTCTGGTCCTCGAATATCTCATGGAAAGAGCCAACGCAGCATTTTGAACAGTTAACGTGACTAGACTCATATACTTAAGTACTTGATTACCTGAAAAGGAAACAATCATCTTGAATTTATTACTGCTGTCTCGATTCCCCTGTTACCACTTCCTCCCTGAGCTCTCAGGAGTCACATCCAAATAACAATTACTCTACAAATTTTTCAAAATTTCTACTAATTTTTTATTTTACTTTTAGTCTTGGATTCCATCCTTAATAACTTTTTCATTGATCCCGAATTGTATCTTCCAACTGACGTTACCCCACAAGTACAACTCCTCCTCCTGATAGCAGTGTCAAAGCTTCAAAGTCTTCTTTCACCAACAAACCAACAAGGTCTCCCAGTCTTCCGTTATCTTCCTTCAACAAAAAACCTGGAAACAGACAATCACGTAAGTTCACTCAGACCCCATTAAATCTCTGAATGTATAATCCCAATAACACAGAACATAACCCCTCAACTAATAATACCCACTATTATTGTTATCCATTATTCCCCTTCAAATTATTTCAAAGTTTGAACTTCATTTAAACATTTTTATTTTTAGGTTCAACATCCCAACAACACAAATTCCCTCCTATCTCCCTTTAAACGGAATGTCACCATACTTACCCAGCCCCCGTTGGAACTTGCAACTCAGAGTGACAACATCCTGGACACGGATGATCAGAACTGCAAAATACTCCACTTGTCTACACTCTATACACCGTGGGCTGTCGTGAGTGAACTACGTGGAAGGGACCGTCCGGGGAATATAGCGTCAACCGTCCACAATAAATGTTACACAGGATCCACCATCAATACCAATTGTGTCTATATCTGCTCCAAGAGCTTAAATGATAGTAAGGGATACAGGATAATAAAATACTTTGAAATATATGCTTAACAAAAATTCCGCCCTTCCAATCCTGAATTTATGAATTCGGATGATGTGTCAATTTTAAAATTAAAAATCCACATTTCTCTCTATATGTAATCCGGAGGAAACAATTGTGCAGACGCAGGTTGACTGATGTTAACTTGGATTACTAAAGTCTTTTGACAACATAACAGCTGCTCCTCTATCCCAAACAGATTTGTTAAACTACTGCCACTGACACTGCCACTGCCCGTATCCCGTCTATAGTAAATACACAAGCTCGTGTGTATGCAAATAGTAAAGCTCCTATGCTCAGTAAACGACAACTCAAATCTTCCCTTCTGTTTTTTGTGGAAGCTCTGTGTGTCTGCCTGCATGGAATCTCTTCACTCTCAACTTCACTCATCCCATTATTATATCCTCGCGGAGGAGGCAAAATGATCCAAGTACTGTACAAATAGTACTGTACGTAGATCATTTTGCCTCTTCAGTGACGATATGCTCAAGTCAAGCATTCAATATGCTCCTTTATCCCCGGCATATTCCTCATGCAGACACTTTTTACACATCACACAGGAGGAACATCATCACCACAAACCCGTATGTTGGCTTTTGTACAATAGTACTTACAAGTCCCTACAATCATTGTTGTAAAGTTGGAACTGGTGATTTTCGCATTTATAATATATGCATATTAAATCCTTTTATACAGAAAAACCACCGAAAGAATCTTCCTCGAAAGGCATTGACTCGCAGATACTCGCGTGTACAGACAATAAATAAAAGGCATGAAGTGTCATAAAATTCGGAAAAAAATCCCATACATACGAACCTTTCTACTCATAGAATCAAATGCTGACGTGCCTTCAGACTTTTAGTATCCAAATGCAACTATCTCTAATGCCATTGTTACTCATGCCATTCTGTAATTACTACAGTGATAATTGAAGAGTCACAATAATTACTTTGACTCGCTGCGTAATAGGGACTCCGTCCATTCCTTCCCTTTTAATATTTTTGGTATACACAAAAGAATTAACTCTTTGCCCATGGATTTGATTTGTAAATAGTACTTACTCAGATTGATCTCATCCTGAAAGTCTATGTATAGAAATATGCAACGTCTGCCAGTTTATGCGTAAAGATAGCTCTGGAGGGTTCTGTTCCGCTTAATCCTTCACTACTTCATACTTAAATGCCATTACACTCTGTCATTAGCGGTGATAACTACTCCCCTCAAAGTAATTGCATGTTGTCATTAGTGACGATAATATTCTTCCCAACTTTATACACATACTATTGTAATTTACCCTTATAGTAGGAATTATGCCTGCACGGTAAATGGTAACATGCTCAAAATTATTCTGGTGCATTGTTCAGTCATTATGAGCTGATACGTCTGATTTAACTTGTATTGTGTTTGAGCCTCCTTGTCCATACTGTGTAGTAAATAATACCAGAATAGATATATATGATTAATTATAAAAAAATACATGCTTAATTTATGTACAGAAACTTTTGTAAATTCCTTCTTTTTCATACCCCTTTCACATTTCCATACGGTAAGGGATATTTACTCGAGCTTAAGCGTGTGTAGTGTTCTAGCTGTTTGGAAATTCATTTCAGGGTAATAATCATTATCAATTATCAAGCACATTGCTGATGTTTTGGATTTTTGTTTTTAGTAAGAATTAGATACGAGATATGATATTACGACTCCCTTGGGCTATCAAAATATTTCCTATTTTTTATTGACACTGAGAATTATTGACTGACAATCAATGGGAGTGACATTTTGGAAAAGTCAAATTCCTAATGTTAATCTAAAATATTTTTATTTCGGATTAAAACACAGCCGTCAGTCACTGACACTTTCCTCTATAATTTAATAATTAACATTACAACACACTACACACTAATATTTTAACATATTACAGAAATAAGCATAGAGAATGCTGTACTCGATGGTAACTGTGTGGGAAATGAAGTAATTTGAAATATTCATGTGATTGATCTTTTTTGCTCTGTCTGTGGGTTTAAGTACTGCATTTACATATGTATAAGCTACACTCGACTTGACTGGGTTCTGAGTTCAGTGTGTTCCGCAGAGTTAAATTCGTGAGTTCTTTTTTTTAGTGAAGAGAAGACGAGTAGATTTAAACAAAAATTCCAGTTGTTTCAAGAGTAATTTGGAAGAGGAATAATTCAGATTTTTGGAGTTTGTATCTAGTACTGGATTAAGATTAGATTGATTATTAGCGAGCGGAGATATAAGAATTTTAATGGCTGGGTATTTACCTCATCGGGGAGTGTTCAAACTGCTGACAAGAAGTTCGGAATTTTTACGGGCACAGAAAAACGGGTTTCTTTTGAGATCTTCAAGGAGTTACAGTGCTAGTTATGAGGGCGATGGGAAGACTACTGTCACTGTGTTGAATCAAGAGGAAGGTGCCCCTTTGATGATTGATGCCTACGGTACGGTAGGTGACTATTGCTGAGGCATTTGTTTGTATTTGTGTATGGATGGGGAGGGAATGAGGGGGATGGTAGTGTCGGAGATGTGTCTCAATGGCATGGTGGTAACGTTTCGTCCCGGGGGAAGATAATGGGTTGTTGTTGGTTTTTATTTACGATGATTAATGTTGATGGTGGGTTGGAGTGATAGTTTACTAATTGTGTTGTTGTTAATTTGTATTTCAGCATGGCTTTCGACTGAATAATGGAATGACGGTGCTAGGTCCCATGGCAATATTCCCTAAGACGGTGCTGGCATGGAATGTGAGAGACATTCAAGATATTAACATCACGTCACTGTCGCTGTTTTTTACATTGGAACCAAAGTTAGGTAAGTGGGATTTCAGTCTTTGATTACTTGATTGCAGGGATTGTGTTTATGCTTATTCCAGTGTGGATAGGGTAAACGGTCGTTAAGTTACCGGTAAAGTAGTAGCCAAGAAATAAAGTAGAATCGATTTGTTATTGTGGTTGCCTTGATTGACTGTTCGGATTTTCATGAAGGGGGATATTTTGTTGGGGTCCCCATTTTGGAACGTAGGTTCAATGGAATGGAAATAGATAGTGGGAAACTGAAACAAATCACTGTTTAGTCCTTGGAATAACAGTGGTAGGAGTTAGGTAATCTTTGTTATTCCAGCGGAGATTAGTGCGGACCGTAAGGATGGATATTTTTGGCTGGTATCCAAACAAGGATTAAAATAGGATTAGTTAACCGAATTGGAATTTAATTTAAGTCATGAAATTGCAGTATAGTTCCTGTTTTCTGGACCTGCTTCTAGATCTATTATTAACATTTGGTTTAGAGATGTGTTTTGAAAATTCGTGAAGGGTTTTAGAAGCACGGTATGTCAATAAAAGTCACAATTATACTTACATTTGCAAAGGAAAGGTTCTAGAGCTGCGCCCGCGAAATTGAAAGGAAGGCTCTGTATGTGTTTGGGTAGAGCAGAGATATTAAAAAGTGTCCAAGTAATATTATAACCAACTATGTAGTTAGTTTTCAATAATTCAATAATGTATTGGAAATGGGGTTTGTCCAGAATCAAGATTTTATTGTGTCGTGTAAAGATTTTGTATTATTTCCTAATTTAGCATTTTTGTGGCTTGTGACGTATATTTCAGATATTTTGATAATTGGCTGCGGCAGTGCAACCACGATCAATTCGGATACTTTGACGGAAATTCGGAGCAAGGGGTTAAATCTCGAAGTTTTATCGACGGAGTATGCCTGTACAACTTTCAATTTTCTAAATGTGGAAAACCGATCTGTTGCTGCAGCTATGATTCCACCACATAAGATTCAATTTGTGGATGAAGACATTATCAAATCTCAGAGAAAAAAGAAGGAATTATTTATGGATGGCTATGATTAAACTGAAGAATAAATTTGTAGTGCATATTATACTTACGAAGTGATGTCTAGTCTTGTTTTTCAATCGAATATCGTTATTTTATGATAAGTAAATTTCCCCATTGCTAATGGGTGCATATTTTAGTTCAAAAGCCTATTTGACTCTAATTTTTCCTTGCGGATGAAAAATTAAAAATTAGTAGGTGTTTGGAAACTAAACGGGCCAATTTCTGTGGTGAAGGCGTTTATTGTTCGGATATGTTTCAGATTAAGAAGGACGTGGGTCGTTCATCCCTTCGGATTTGATAGATATTATTAAGTATAATAATTCAACGACTTCAATATTTCTTAGGAAAGGAGAAAGCAGTGATGCAATTTACACCTTCCTAAAAAATGTGGCGTGTGAAATGATCTTATTTAAGTATTCAAATTATGCACAATTTGTATCTCACTTTCAGCCAATATTCTACATCAACTTTAAATTTAGCATTGCTTCTTAATTACTGAAAAAATCGAATCTCACAGTTTCTTCGTCTTGAAGATTATTTCAGTTTTTGTTTATATGATGAGAGTCGAATATTTTTTGATGTCAAGGTTAGTCGTAATATGTCATAGTAATCCAACTTGCAAGACAAGCGTAATCTTATTTACTGTAAGTATAAATATGTAACTACTTATCAGCATATGCGAAGTGCTAGACTTGCACTGCAAGTGAAGGAGGAGAAGAGTCCAAGTGGTAAAAGTCTATTTTTTTAAATATTCCACTTCGACATCTTGGGTCAGTCTCGAGTATGTATCTGTAACATCCTGTTGGTCAAAGAGCGTCGGAAGTGGGTATAATAATAATTCAAGCGGAGTGGGTCAAAAATCGGTATGTGCGCCACAGGTTGGAAGCCTGAAGGCAAGTTTATGACTGGTATAAAATGGAATAAAGTACACTTCTACTCCTAATTCCAAGTGGCCGTGCTCTAAATTGTATTTTGTATTGAAGAGTGATAGTATAATTTGTATCGTCAAGTCACAGGACCAGTTTCCTTTCTTACCAGGGAGGATTTACGTGGTGGTATCCTGGACCTGCCAGTGTAAAAAAGTTTAGGGCCAAGGTAAAAAAATAACGAATACCCTCAGGTTGCATCCGGAAAGGCCCACCCATCTATTTTGAGGTTTAGGGCCAGGGTAAACATTATTTTATTATTCCATCCCTGACTACAATTTATAATAATTATTATATTTTGCACACATAACTTCTCGAATGTAGAAAATAGTTCTACAAAATTAAAGCTTCAATTTTGTTAGATATTTACTCTAACACTAGTACTCATTGTCAGTGTAACATGCTGCAACTAAAAACAAATAAAACAGCGCTGTACCTGCTAGCAAAGTCAATAATAGATTTCAACGATTTTTTATACAAAACGCAGTCCAATTTTATTCAGTCCTTCAGTCAAATCACTTGTGCTTCTTGTAAAATTTTGCAAAGTCCGCTTTTCATCTAGCTGTAAAAGGTTGTGCACATGTAAAGTTAGTGTTTCTGTCGGTGCAAGTATTGGGAATAACCGAACTTGCAATTACAATTATAATTGATAATGCAAGTACCGGTAATGCCGTAACTGGTACTTGGTAAAATGTGACAATTTAATCATGGAAAAAACCGAAGTTGAACTTGCAATTAGTTCATAAGTTACTTGCAGTTGGTAAGGCAATTGCAAAAACATTTGGAAGTAATTGCACCCATAAGCACAATTGCAAGTGCAATTGCAATTTGTAATTGCAAGTTAACTGATACACAGTATAAATCGTCGGCGAAGAGACAAAATGATCTGTGCATTTTTGATTGGTAACAAGATGGTATACATGCTGTTCTACTAAATTAAAAAAGTATATTAAATAAAATAATCTAGATACAATGCATAATGAAACAGATGCACAAATGAAATTGCCTTTCTTCAAGGCTTCCAAGGCTTAAATATTGTAAAATTTCAACATATCTTTACAATCCTTAAAATATTTGGCCTATTTTTCTATAATTTTTTACAAATGGGAACATTTTGATGCTAATCAAATATTCCCTTAGATCAATTTGCCTCTTGACCGACGTAATTGTACAGTCAATACCGTAATTACGCCCTTTGAGACAATACTCGTGTTTATTATGTACATTAGTTATTAGAGCGGAATGACTTATTGAGGCATTTTGTAGAATTTTACGCTCAAATTCGAAACGGTTGCAAGTTTCAATTAACTTGATAAGTATTTTTAAAATTGCAACTTTTTGCAGTGCAAGCACTTGTAATTGCAATTGAATTTCTTGCAATTTCAGTTGTGCTTAACCGGCAATTGCGAGTATTTAATGCTTTTGTAATTGCAATTTAAGTACACACAAATTGCACTTGCACCGACAATTATTGCATTTCTCTGGTGTAAAATAACCGGAATTGAACCGAACTTCAATTAGTAATTGCGGTTAACTTGCAATTGACAAGAAACACGTACATTGTAAAGATACGTATACATTTCACGGTTTCACAAATATGAAAATGGTTTTACGATATCTTGCCGATAATTTGTGCTATCTGGAACATCTGAGATCTGTTCACGTCTAAACATTCCATTTTCAACGAGCCAGAGAACTAGGGCTTCTATTTGGGACGAGATCTGGACGGGACAGTTTCAGGTCAAAATCTTTGTCCGTATGTTATTTCAGGACCGAATCAGGACGAACTTTTTTGTCTCGAATATTTCGGGACGGGACGGAACAATAGATCAATTGTTCCATTTTAAATTTGTTATTCTATACGGGAATACTTTTTCAAGTAAACTTTCGCTATTATTGAAGGTGCTGTTATAGAATTAGTGGAATTTGGAGCACTTCTATAAAGACTGGGATTCTGATCGGGACGGTACGTCCCGAGGTTTTTTTCGGGCCGGATCGGGACAGGACAGTTTCGGGACAAGTATTTTGTCCCTATATTATTTCAGGACGGAATCGGGACGAACGTTTTTGTCTCGAGGATTTCGGGACGGGATGGAATTATCTGGGGGTCAAAAAAAGCCCTACAGAGAACGTTCTTGCGACCTTGCCAGTCCATACATATTTCATTTCTGTAGGGCGTAGAAACTATTACAAAGTTTGAGCTAGAAAATTACTTCTGGTAGCGCATAAACTTAAGCACGGCAGCACTGAGAAATAAAATTATCTCATTACCCCACAACTCAAACCGCACTTGCCTAGGTAAGATTAATATTAACAGAAATCTTTTATATAGTGTTGCCAGCAAAAACGTTATCATTGAAGATGGTTTCCGGCTACAGCTTGCAAGGTTCTAATGCATTGGTTGAGGAAGGAGCCAGTTATTAGTCAATACGTGTACAATAGAATATCTACTACAACCAATGAACTCCATAAATACTTCCATTATACATATGTAATTACACTCCTTGTCTTTAAATGTTTTGCTCAGAAATTCAGAAACTTGTGATTTATCATAGAATCATTAATGTATAATTTAAATGATATCCTATTCATTGTCAGTAAGTAAGAGAAGGAGGAGTGGATTAATAAAATAATTTTTACCCTGGCCCTACCCCTCAAAATAGATTTGTGGGCCTTTGCACATGTAATCGGAGGGTCTTAGTCAACATTTTTTTTGTCCTGACCCTACATTTTTTACCCTGGCCGGGTCAGGGGGAGCCACCCCGTAAATCCACCTCTGAGTAAGAGTAATATCTGATAAGTATCTAATAATGAATTAAATATATCTATAATAGACCTATAATTTTCGAAAGCTTGTCAGTTTCAGCGAAGAAATCTTGCGCAACTGTACAAACTATTTGCGAGATTGCAAGCCTCGTATCCATACGTAATAACGTAAGTATGTATTTCTGCTTATTGGTGAGAAGGAAAGAAGAGCATAATTTTCAGGCATTTTTAATTATGGACCTGAATTATCTAAATTTTGGAAAATCATTATTAAGAAAACATTGCGATACAACAAGGAGCAACAGACATCGAGAACAGATGATCGACCGCGTAGTATTTAACCTTATACAATTGGTCAGAGTAAATCTGAACGTACTTTTCAGTTTTTTCCACCATCATTCGAGGAATATTAAACCCGGATTAATAACATCAATAATCATACAGCCACAGTGTTGAGGAAAACGACATCACGTGACTCATATGGCATGAAAATATTTGGGTATACAGAGTTACATAAATGCATATTCATTCACTTTTGTTTGGTTAGGATACGTATCAACAAGAATTGAGAGTGAGATTTCCATTGATTTGATAAGAACTAAATACTAATCCAGTGTTCAATTGAAATGTAAGCTACATATAACACCCTTAACACACAGCTATAACATGTTTAGTGCGTGCCATGGAAAAATAGTTCATTTCTTTACTACTTAAATATGTTATAAGTATTTGCACTCCGTTCTTTTATTAGCTGAGGTCAGAACAAGCTTTCAGAATGTACAAGATATTTCATAACTTTTGTTTCCCCCTAGCCCATTTAAGGGACGAGGAAAAATATCTTATATCATTTCCAAGCAAATGTTTTTTTCGGATCTTTCAAAATTTATTTCAGCCCTATAACTGAAAAGCGTTGATCAAGGCAGTGGAGCAAAGTCAGGAGTTTTTAGGAAAGGGTCAAATTTTGGAAGATTTAAATGGTTTGAATTCTTTTATATCGAATTTGAAATTAAAAAAAACTCTTTGACACTGGTGTGTAGGAAATTTCATTGGCTTTCAGAAGAGCGATCCAGTAGGTATATATGTTGAGAATTTTGGGCATGCCCCGTAATAACAGAAAGCTAGGTTGGGAAAATTCATCATCAGGAGCAAAGTTGAGGAAATGAGAGTTTCTGATCATGCCATTTTTTCATGGACGCGGGCTGTCATTCAGAAAAATATTTCAAAAACCTATTATCATCTCCCCAAGACAAAAATTTCGATCTCAGAAACTGAAGATGTAAGGCAAGGTTTATAAACTGAGTTAAAAGGTTAATATTTTGTTCTTTGCTTGAATATTCAGTGTCAAAAGTTTGAGAAAAAAGTTTGGCCAGAAACACAAATTTGAAATGTCTAAAATCGACTTTGCTGCACGTTTTTGTCTATTGTGGCCACAATACTTGACCTAGTGAATGAAAAAAATGTTACAAAATCTGGAAACGAATTTGTTTAAAAAAGGGGTAATCACAACAGAAGGGAGAGACAAGGGATATGAAACACCACCCCGACATACAATACAAATAATACTAACAATAAGTAATACAACTATGAAGTGTAATTGAAATACCTACAACTATCCTTATGTATGGCCAAGGTCAGATTAGTTCGCATTGTGATACAAGTTGGAATTCACCAGCTTGTCTAGTACTGTAAAACGTTTTTCTTCTTGAGAGTGCCAATCATTGAGCATCAATCTGTGGTGCACTTGCATCCAAAATTTGTACACATTGATTGAATGACGTACTAATAAGCCTTCCAGTGAATAAGCCCTTAAGTGACAAATAACAATAACAACCTTGGTGACAACTCAGGTTTTGATCCCCCATGCAATTATTATATTATACAAATATTTTAATGAGTGCAAGCAATCAAGACACTTCGGATTCAGAAGAAGTCTGATTTATAAATTATGCGTGTGTTTTAAAGTGAGGGTGAGTCTTTGTAGCATTCAAATAAAATAATAGCAAAAAAGCTAAAAAAACAGTGTTGCTTTTGTGTGCATAAAAATAAGTACTTACTGTTAGTTACACATGACAATTTTTAAATGACCACACCCACAACAAGTCATGTACCAAATCATGGTTATAAAAAGCATCATTTTCATAGAAAGCGCAGCAGTCCTATTTTATTACGCCGATAATCGAGGTTAACATTATTTTATCTTAATGTGAACCCGGAGACCTTAATATCTTACCGGGAATTATATTTTTAATATTAACCGTAATTAAAATCCTACATGTAGGTAGTAAAGTAAGTTAGATAAATCTGTAATCTATTATCCTGGACTTTATATGCCTTAACTAAAAGTGGCAATTTAGTTATTCAGTAGATTTGTGGTAAGTTAACTATCTCACAGGAACTCAATTATTCTATAATTTTATTGCGGTATTTTAACTATTTGTTCTATAAAAAAACTGAATCATTTACTTTTTTTTCATATGCTAAGGTATTACCTTGACTCTTCAAGGAGACATGTTTTTAAAAGCAAGTTGAACTAGCTCAACTTACTACTTCCCATAATTTATTTTCCACATCTATGTAACTATTCAAATTGTTTATTTTACTTCTAGAATATTCAAATAGTTGTCATTAATCCGAATTGCCTTCACATGCTTTTACCAATTATTGTGTTAATACTGCAAAATGTTTGAACTCATTTACTGTGATTTGCAAGGTGTCTGTAAAACATCGTACTAAAGGGATTACTATAAGCGTTTTTACTCTGTTTTTATGTACTCCAATTGGTAATACTAGCATCACATACTTGTTATGAATTGTTAAGCAGTTTCTGGACAAATAGTTCATGAAAAATGTCTATGAATGTAATTATAATTACATTACCATAATGTATGCACAAAGTGTCACAAAAGCGGGACGATTGTTATAGTATTTTATTATGTACATATGTAGCCGTTATGTATGTATGTATGTATGTATGTTTATTGTGCTCACAAGAGTGCTCATACACAAAAGCATAAGATAATATGATTTACATAATTTAAAAGCTAAATTATAGTTGTACGTACCAACGATTCACACTTACAATTCCTTTTCTCAGTATTAAAGATTTTCCCTTGTGGCCTTTTCATCCACAGATCTCGCAAATTTTACAGCAGAAATTATATAGATTTGTTAACAATTGCGGGCAAGGTGAATTTAGTATGTTTATATATGATTGGGTTACATTTTCATTATCACAATTTAAATTAAAAGTATCTCTCATAGAGTTTAGTCTATCACATTCAATTATTAAGTGTTGCCATGTCATTTGATCGGAGTTACATAATATGCATGCCTTACCTGGTGTTATTTCTACTACTTTGTCCTTAAAGTATATTTTGCAATCGATCGGGTTTGACAATCGGAGTTTTGCTATGTGCCTAATTTAATACATAGGTAATTTTGAGTTAAGATAGCCTGGCAGAACAGTTCCTTGTAGTAGGCTTTTATAAGCTGGATTACTCGCAGAGATCATAACTTTATCTATGTCTGCCATAAAGGATTGTGTTGCCGCCGCTTCCATAATGTTTGAATCGAAGGTTTGTTCAATCCAGTCGGCCGAGATACTATCCATTTTAATAGGGAAACCTAATTTTACGAGGGATTCCTTAATGTTTGTAACCCAGTTCCATACAGGGGGAAATTGCGTATCTTTATCTATAGCTATTTGCTTCTGAAGCATTATGTAAGGGTATCTTTCTGGTTCCATTTTTAGTATCCTGTGCAAGTACATCAAAGCTATTTTAATAATAGTACACGAGATTTGGCACCTGCTTGTTTCTAATCTCAATGAATGGTTTGAGGTCTTTGGACTGGATTTAAGTACCTTCCTAAAAAAGGTGTTTTGAGCTGTTTCTACTAGAGTCTCTTGACCAAGGCCCACACTGCTGCAGCATATAACAAATTTGACATGCACATTGACTCAAAAAGCCTAGTAATAGAATCCCATGAGTTACACCTAGACGAGGTTATGATGTTTAGAAATATGTTTTGTGCTCCTACGGTTTTTTTCTTGAAATAACTTGCAGTACGTTTGAACGAGCCTATTGAGTAAAACGGGACACCTAGATATGTATATTCTTTAACTATTTCCAGGGTACTTGTTTCGAGGAGGAACTTCGGGGGATTTTTTGGCTGTTTTCTGGCAAAAATCATCACTTTTGTTTTACTGGCATTTACCTTTAACTGGTTCATGCAGCAGTACTCCTCCAGCAGCTTTATTTTCCTTCGCATGTCTCCGGGGCTGTATGCCAGGATAATTGTATCGTCGGCATACATTAGCATTAAAATGGATACAGTCGCGTTTATGCTCACACCTGTTGTCTGATTCTCCTTGAAGAAATGCTCGATATCTGATGTACCGTTCACATTGCCACTTCTGCAAGCAAAAAGTCGCCTCTGCAAGTATTTACTTGCAGCGCTGCAAGTTCTGTTCACATTGGTCGCCTCTGCAAGCATTTTACTTGCAGATGCGACTTGCAGAGGGTCGATTTTACTTGCAGAAGCGAAGTAGAACTCGCTTCTACTTTCCTCTGCAAGCTGATGAACATGCTTGCATTTCCCATTGAGTTCCTTGTTAAACTTCTTCAACCCACTCCTATGCCGCGCAATATTAAATTTCTGTCGATTTCTAATCTGCACCGTGTTAAATTTACGACGTATAGAAGAAGTCGCTAACCGTACGTTGCCAACAGACAAATTGCTTGCACTTGCAGCTGAAAACCAATGTGAACAAAACTTCCATACGTGCAAGTAAATCAACTTGCAGACCGTTCGCTCAGCAAGCTAGCTTGCTGACGAAAAAATTTAGCTTGCAGAAGCGCAATGTGAACGATACATGATATGAATAGGGAAAATAGCAGAGGTGACAAGATCTCCCCTTGCAATACCCCTTCATTTATTTCCTGATAGTCCGTGTAGCCTTCGCATGTTCTCACCCTCAGTCTAGCCTGTGAATACATATTTTGTAGGATTCTAATAATCTTTCCACTTAGTCCTAGATTATGCAGCTTCTCCCATAACAGCCTGTGATTGACACTATCGAAAGCACGTTGATAGTCAACAAACAATGCATAAATTTTCCTTCCAGGGTGTCTTATATGGTGATGAATTATCCCCGCCAGTGTAGCCGTTATGGAGCACGACTTTGATGATGATGGTAGTAATTTTCGATTGCTATAAATAAGCAACACTTTCAGGTATTGTAATATCTATACATGCGACTTTTGTGTGTCTTCATAATATAGCTTTCTACTTCTCTGTAACGTCACTTCCTCACTTCTTGCTGAAAAGATTTGTTACTGTTGTATTAATAATTATTATTATTATACTCTTTTGACACGTTAAATCTCACTTCTCCACTTCGGGATATCTCACCCACTACATGTCCATCCAATACAGATATATCCTTTTGTTTGCTAATGGCAGGCTGAACTTCCCGTCGTTATACTTCAGGGTTAAGTTCAACTCCTACACTAACCCTTGCATTGACTGTAATCTCCAGGATCCTGATAATCTTTTACCAGGTGTAATTTATACCACCTACCTAGACGTTCGTTAGTAGGAAAATATAACATTAGTCAATATAATTCTGAAATTATTCCTCTTCTTTCACTCTGTACAAACCCCTCTACAGTTTTTATATGCGATAAATACATATTGTAGTAATATACAATCAAATCTCTCGTCCGACGGTCGGACGATATTTGTACGCTATAAAAATTCTTCGTTATATGAATATAACGGATGAAATATGTTATAAGTTTATATAGTATACTGCTACTATTATAAAATACAAAGTGATAGTTACTAAATGGCTACTCAAACTGCAACAGTACACATTGCAAACATGCTAAATTAATTACTAATTGTTAGTACCGGTATTCCAATGAATCTTGTCAAGGAGTAGTGGAGTTCCAATAATGTAAATATTTATTGCTCTTTCTGAATTGAATCAATCGTTTATAAACCACCAGAAATGCACACGACTAGTTCAACTTCCAAAAGATTGCCCCGTTTTTGTATGTTTTTCACGGGTGATGACGATAGAACTCGATTTTTGCACGCTAATCCGACTTCCAAAAAATTGTAAGAATTTTCTTCGAAATTCAAACATGTTCATTGCGTATTTTTCCTACTATGTACATTAATTTTGTACTGTGGCAGGGTAATAAATCTCTAAAATTGTCGTTTTCGTAAAATTGTACGTATGTATATATGAATATACTGTGGCTGAACAAACGTTCATCTGTCTTATAAAACATTGAATTTAAACATTGCAAAGCAAAAATTTGGCATCTATTGTGGCTGAAATCCGTTATATGCATACAAAATTAAATTAGTCTGCCAGGTTGTTAAATATGTACGGTATAACTATTTTTGCATTATAAATATGTTCGCTATAAAATATGTTGTTGTTAATATAAATATGTTCGCTAAATACATATCCTTAGACATTAGTTATATAAAGGCAATTTCGATGGAGAATCTGAATTTATAGTGTATACCAAAAACACCTTATATACAGCCATTCGTTATATCGAGATTTGGCTGGATCAGCAGATCAACTCAAACTCAAGCTATGAAGTACTACACGTGTGATGTTACGTAATATTTTGAAAATGCAAATTGTGTTTCAGAATTGTGAAAGAAAGTCTGTTTGTTTTTTGTTACTAAGCTGTATTTATGGAGCCGTAGGAACAACTTTATTTTATAAATTTTTAAATGTCCATTTTTAATGCAACCCTTCAAGTGCTTCGATCCCTTTGGTACCACAAAGTCATATTTACATGTAGATTATGTGCACCATGCCATTTGGAATTCATGAACACCCCGTAAAAAAGTACGCCTTTTAAACGGTAGTGAAGCCACCTCTTCCCCAGCAACAGTCTCAAAAATTTGTTTATAATAATTATTATTGCAAATATTTCATGAACCTTCACCTTCAGGTACTCTATCCCATCAGATGAAAATGAATGGAGACATGTAATAACATGGCATTAATTTTAAGCTCCTGAACATCAAAACTGGTCAACTTGTGTAGTTTCAATTGGTAAAAGTATAATTTTGATACGCGAGTGAAAACATAATTAAAATTTCTTTTTTACAGAGTGGAGGCGGGTGTTAACAAATAGCAAAAGCAATCCCTAATTATTGTATTACACCTTGTTGATTCGACAATAAAACTGGTGCAACACATTTCATTTTATAAAAACACACTGTGTGGTGGGGTATGCTACAACTGAAAGAACAAAATAATCATCTCCAATCTCAACCACAGTGTGGGTAATTATATGTGGATACTTACTGTTTAGTATCTTCAGTAGCATCGGGCGCCGTGTAAAAATAAACATACAATATCACATCCATCAAACCAACAAACCTCAGATTTGTTGAGTGTGGTATACAAAGCCGAGATAAAGATGTTCCGCACTAAGCATGACATTAAATATGCACACTGCAGGGGAAGGAAAGTAAGTACATGTTTGTAAATTATTTTACCTCTGAACAAGAATTTACGTCCTGCAACTGTTAGAGTGCGAACCCGGAGCAACTCATCAGTGAGCTATGAATGACTCATTGGCACTGGGTTGGTGTTGGGATACATGTGTTACCCATTTATAGCTAAAGCAAAACAGTAGTGTTAATTCTGTGCCAACGGATACCAGACCCTGGATGCAATATGCAATAATTTTAGTCATATTCTTATAGAGAAACCAAATGATAGTTAGTACAAAGTTCCTTATATGAAAAAGTCACGACTTCAAGACTGAAGTATTACTTGAGGAATAGAACACAGATAAACCCTGTTTCCTTTCCTGAAATCTCCATTTTCCGCCTTCCCCTTTATAATATCAGCGCAGCGCTTGTATTCTATTACATTTGAACACAGTTTTTGTCTGCCCTGCTGCCAACTAACTTTCAGGCTACTGCTTAGCGTAGACGTTTCTATTTGTTCAGCGAAAAACAAAGTTTCCTGTCATTTTTGAATGACACTTTTCTCATGTGTAGTGCTGCTCTAGAAGAGCAAAGTCGGCAAGAATAGTATTACAGCATGAAATCTTTTCAGTTTTGATCACGTAGCAAAAAATTGCAAAGATATAATGTACCTGATTCATACTCAAGGAATGCACACCCTTCCAGGTTTCCAACTAACACTACTTCTTGTGGGAATAATGGGGCAAAAGGCAGAAGCATTCGTACCTATCTGTAAGTAAAATACTGTGTAACTATATATAGATAACTATGTATCAAAAGTCTACACACATCTGTCAATAATTCTCTTTTTCTAATGTTATACTAAAGTATGTACATGTCGTTAAAAAATACTTGTTTCTTGCCCTTAAAATAAATGCCGTGTTGGAAATCAGTCCCCGAAACCGAACACTGCACACCAAACTCACGGATTGTGAAAAGTTGCTTTAACATTTATGTGGAAAGAGACATTGAGGAAATTATGGGATTAATTTATCCTGGAGGTAGTAAATGTGGTCCAGATGGGCGAATAGTAACAACTGGAAGGTTAGCTATTTAGTATAATTAACAATAAATATTACGTCATGTCATCACCTACGAAACTACAGCAACTATAGGAATTATTATTACATAACATTTATTTGACCAAAGCAGAAGCGAGCATCCAAAAACAGTTTATACTGAACGAACCACAGATATTCTCGGACTTGAGCAACAATGCAAAAAAATGCGAAACGTTTACCACTGTCTTCATTCCGAATTGTATGAGTGTGATGAACTGGCCCCCTTTTTCTTTCTTCGCCATGTGCTATTTTCCATGGGACAAACCATCAACTGGCTATGTGGGATGGCAGGTGAAGGTAAGAATAATTCAAGTAGTAGTAGCTAATACATTATTAGGCTAGCTGCTGCATTAATGACATGAGTAATAGGTAGTTCCAGTTTCCAGTGTCACTTTGCTGTTGTGTAGAATTTGTGTAGAAATTACACTTACTGTGTAGCCTACACAGTGTAGGTTATGCGAGGTCGACGTGATTTAAGTTCTATAATTTATTAAATAAATATTGCTTAAATAAAGGTTTTGCAAGACCTGCAGCATTTAGTTTTTTTTGAAAAAAGGGCCATCTACTAGAAAGTAAAACTTAGGTGAGAGTTGCTTTTGATTATGAGTATGATTTATTTCTCAATCGGTAACAGTGTTCCATCTTTTGTTAAGTTAAATCTTCAGTACACATAAGGCTCCGTCATAAACTACAATAATATAGCATAATCATAGATCCAACCTTGATGATAATTGGTTAGTATGAATAAAACCTAAAGGTAATGTGTATTGCTAGTAGTCCTTTCACTGCAATATAGCAGTTAGTTGGTACTTTGCCTCCATGCAAGTTACCTCAAGCAAAAGATAGGGTCGGGCAAGTACTTTACTGTAAACAGTATACATACATTACAAATGTTTTCGTAATCATAATTATTAATTTACGCACTAAGAAAGTACAATACTTGAAAACATACATGTGCTATGTGCTGCAGTTCACGGTAAATTATCTCGCTCTACACAACGCACACCTATAATAAACAATGAAACTTACTACAAAACAGTGACAGAATGAAAGCTATGGCCGTACTGTTTTACTCATATTTTCGAGACGCCGATCTGATAATTATTACACACTAACATGTCACAGTACAGACACAATGTCAAGTACGAACAAGAGGTTTAAATATTAAACAGATGTATAATAATGTAGTCGAAAAAGTTATTTTGATTGGAAGTAAAATGACTTGCTGATTATCTTTTATTTACTTCCTATACTATACGAGACTATTGCAATAAGAAGACAAAACGCAGAAACTTTAATGCATTGTAACGAGACACTACTGTAGTTTCGATTAAATAAAGTACCATATATCTACAGATAGGATGTAAAATATATTCAATCAACTCGTTCTAGTTGTACTACTAAATTACTGATACGGAAACAGAAAAAGGGGAGACTTTATTCTGTGAAAACGCCTTTTATAATGCATTGGATGTAACCAGGAAACTAGTGCCTGTGGTGTACTTATAATACACTTTTCCCGGCATATTAGTGGCACTTAACTGCCGCACCCTGTTACGTGTAGGAGATCACATATATCTATGTAGCCAGTTGTGATGTTGCTTAACTTAAATAAGCAACAATCAGATTCATTCAAAATACTTCTTTGCATATTTTACTTGCATAATTCTAGTAATCACTTGTTGCACTTTTCTAATAACTATCAAGAATTAGATTGCGATATTATTAATAATTTGTTATAATAATGAAATATTACTCAGTATGGTTTTTGTTTCAGGTTCTAAATCTCATGTAAATAACATGCATCAAGAAGTGCAAGCTAGATTTTCAGGTAAATAATGCCACAAGACTACACTATAATGGCTATTTCTTACTGGCTGAGTTAGTTTCGGCATATATGGGAAAATTGTTACTCTTTTGTTTTAGTTTTGCTAGAAAATGTAGCCTGCATGGAATGTTTGAGGGTATCCACCACGACCACAGCTCAATGTTACAGTGGGAAAAGGAATTTAACCGGAGACTCCCACATATGGCTGAAAATATTGAGATTGGAACGAGGTCCTGAGATCTGCTCTGAGCTACAGAAGCAACTACTTTGCCTATGGACACTTCCACGTACTGGTTGCAGTGACGGAAATGATGTGTACAAGAACGTAACTAGCGTATTTGTCAATACCTGGTGCGATCAACATCCTTTTCGGACCTCAAATTCTAATCGAAAAAAATGTCAACTAGCTGTTACTTTAGCAGGGCTATTACTATACTTTGTTTCAAACTAAATCCATACAGGAATGAACACGATTTTAAAACAAAAACGATATTTATTAGAATTTACAATTGTAAGAAATGTTGTACTCCAATAATAAAGGCAAATGCCAACTAAAATCTCGGGGAAGCTCTTGCTTGTTTCTAAGGTGTGAGTAATAAATTGATAATGACAGAATGGTTGGCAGGCGAAATATGTCAGTTTAACCTACAGCAAATAGAAAATTATTACTTAAGTTATTACTGCTTTTAGCTAAGCGGTTTTAAATGCAAGTCTAGGTGGAAGTTACTGTATCTGATGAGATTGGTGGCTCAAAGCGACTTCAATTACCTCAATGAAATAGGTTTTCTATCGGTCTTATATGTTTTGTTCAGTCTCAATCAACTTGCGAAGAAGATTTTGAAGGCTTCCTACTTTTATCTGATTTACTCTGTTCCTCATCTTCATCGTCATCATCCTCTTTGTCATTTTTATTTTTTGCAGATTTGCTGTCATCATCATCGTCATCATCTCCCCAGCCACTCAGGTCATACTTAGACAAGTCGCCATCGTCATCATCATCGTCCTCGTCGTCTTCCTCTTCGTCATCATTCTGAATCTATTTTGGGTATCCAAAATTTTTAAATCATGAAATAAACCAGCAATGCGATTTATCCAAGAAAAGTGAAACCAAGAAACTTGCCTTTTCTTTGGGTTCAGGTTTTACTTCCACATGCACTTTCTCATCAATGATTTTTTCTTTTGGACTGAGCTGACTTTTTTCAGGTTTACTAGGGGAATCATCATCACCAGATGTACATTTCCGAAACCTTTTCTTTTTCCGACCGAACTGAAACAGAATTAATCAAATACTTTACGTACTAAGATAAAAATTAAAAATTCACAACTAAAGGCAGGAAACGCTACCTCATCATACTCGTCATCTGATTCTTCCCTTTCGATATACTCGACAACTCCCCGGTCATTGTATCCTGAATACGTACATGTCACATTCTTGTAATACTTTTTCACATAGCTAATTGTAAACACACATTCAGCCCTGAATTCAGGAGAAGGAACATAAAACTATGTAGCAAACCTCCTCCGTAGCCCGTACGTTCCTCAACCTCACCATACTTGGGTGCGTTGCACATATTGCACTGCTGCCGCCTTGCCCAATTCACATTGCCGCACCTGCTCAGGGAGGTAATGAATAATTAAACTATATCATCACGCCATATTAAGAACAGAGGACATCAGCTATGCTATATTTCATGATCATCAAATAAAACATTATTTCTTTTACATTCCCATGAAACACCAAACTTTTTCTCACTTGGTACACTGCCAGTCGTCAGCACTAAAAAGACCCCGACTTTTTTCCGCTGCTGCTTTTCCAATCTCGACCCCGATTTGTTTTTTCTTTGCAGAGCTATCTATTTTTTCTTTGCCACAACGATTACAAGCCGTTCTTCGGGCAAAATTTAAGTTGGCGCATCTGTAATTATCCACAATACACTCTCAAAAATCAAAGACTATTGAAACAATTACACCCAAAAAATACCACAATTAACCAAGCCACAGCCACGTGAATTCAGAGTGTCCAAATGCACTTCAACAAATAAACTTACTCCGCATCAGAACAAATCCAATCTCCATCGCTGCTTCGAAATTTTGATGCCATTTAATAACCTTAACTTCTACCGGTAACTACTCTGAAAACAAAAGTTATTTTACAATTAGACAATTACAATACAAATTACTCATTTCCATATACTTATCCCTATTTACAATTCGACTCCAAATATTGAACACATTGTTCCCTAAAACACATTCCCCCTCAACCTCCAAAGGCCCTTACGTCAAATACGCCCCCATTTTGTAAAACACCACTCAATAACTCAATATCCGATCCCCTTCCGAGCTCGGACTCATCAAATTATGTACATTTAAACACTTCCTTCTTCCAATTTCAAAATTAATACAATCAACCAAATTCTACAAACAATCCGCATCTTCCATAACCTCTCCGCAAGGTCTTCTCCCACTCTTACTGACCATATCACAACAATTAGCTTCAACTTAAAAATAAAGACCACATCTACGGAGCTACATCCACGCTCTCAATTCAACTCATTGAAAGATAGTTACTTCATCCCAGCTAAACACATTATTATCATTCCTCCTCAGTGATACCGGTACAACAATCCTTTCTAAAAAAAAACAAGAAAAAACGACCAATAAAATTCAAAATAATGAATTTAATGTTCCTTACCTATTTAAACAGAAGGAGTGGGTATTAATTTCTAAGCAAGCTTAAGGTACCGATATAGGGGGACGTTGGAAGTGTCTCACTCACACACAATGACACAAAGTCAACTGGAATGACAGAATTGAGTTCGATATGACTTCACCAGAAAATTATACGGATGTTAAATTCTTAAAGTAGCATGCTTTCTAATAGAACTGAACTCCACTGAAATATCTCAAGAATATAATTTTTTGAATGGATTTAGTCTCAGGTAAATGCTACTCTTTTGATGACGAAGTTTGAGGTATAGAGGATTAAAATTGAGTCCAAATATCTCAAACTCTCAAACTCTCAAGTCTCAACCGTCTCAAGAATCAACTGATCGAATGTTCACAAACTTTATATTTGAAGCTACGCTGTGTGTACGCACAAGAGTTCCTCTCACTCTCACAGCCCCAATATTAAAGTGTAGACTATATACACACATACTGCTTTAAGTGCTTGTGGAAAGCATAAAGTATTTCAATTCATCTGCACAGCTCAGGAATACTCCTAGGTGCCGTTTGATGGAGCAGCTCCACAGCATTCCATGCATTCCATACATACAAGGCTCCTTTTTCCAGCATCTCCCAGAATTTATGGATCGGGGCCCTTATTTAATTCATAGTCGAAAATAACTTGTTAAAACTCGGCATGCTGAAGGTTTGTGAAGATTAAAATATTGAGGATTCTCAACACGAAACCGTTTGATTTGATCAAATGATTATCCAGAAATTAATGTAATCCTGGAGGTGTACAATAATTTGATTAACAATGACCTAGAATGAATGTAATTTTTTCTGGAGGTACAATTTTTTCATTATATTGATGACCTAGGATTAATTAAATTTTTTTCTGGAAGAACAATAATTTTTTCATTATAACCACAATGACCTAGGAATCGTGTAATGTTTTAAGAAGGTATAATTTTACAACTTTGATTTCTTTTACAATGTTTTCGACTCCCCTAGCCTAAATATATTTACTGGCTGTAATAATGAAAGGATGAGAACATCAGGAATTTTAAGTACTACTATCTTAAAATGTGAACCTTTTTTCCTCATCTAAAATATGCGACATAGGACATAGGAATTTAAACAATTCATAGCACCCCGAAGCTCCTGATGAGACCAATGAAATCAGAAACGGTAGCACGTGGAACAAAAATGATTACAACTTTACTACATTAATTATATATGTAATTAATTACATCTGACATAGAAACAGGATGACTTAAAAACTGCCACTACTTATTCCGCATATCCCTGTAGTACTGCTTCGGCATTCTGTTCTGTGGTTTTGACCAATTGAGGAACTTATATTGATGACGGATCCTCTTCCACATCTGCATGTATGCTGTGTGATTCGACGAAGCGATTTGCTGACCGAAGAAGGCCTTTTTTCTTTGAAGCATCTGAAAGAACATGATGAGTTATTCAGAGAAAGCTGAGAGTTTCATTAGGCTCAGTACAAATGTGCTCTAGACAGTCTCTTCAAACTGTGCTACACACACTCCATAGGAATATTTAATTCTAATGTTTGAATATTAGTAAAGAAACTTCCTGAATTTCCATCACCTGATACTCATTGCCGTGGAAGCCCCTGAGCCATGCTGGGATATTGTACGATATTAAAACAGGGTGTAGTTTAGGATTTCCGAGGATGTCAATGTAGTCATTCTGTCCAAACAATGCTTTTTTATCTGACCAGGCGTTACTGGGATTATACTCCGGTTTTGGAAGACGTGTCCCGGTGTTTAATCGGGGAAGGGCTCCTCTCCATATCGCCTGTAAATATTATTTCTTCATTAATTTATCCTCTCCTCAATGTTTCTATCTACACTCATGACTCTAAATCAATAATAATATTTCCTAATTAACTCCAACGCCTTCAAAACTTACTTTGTCTTTATAACCGAAGCGACGGACTAAGGGTTTCCTATCTTTGGCATAATAGTGAGGATATCGTACAGGGACGGTGAATTCCTTCGAAATAATCTTCAAAGTGTCCACTGACTTCACTAATGAGTTCATCATGTTTCGGAACATCTTATTTATTATCCTTTTTTGGAAGGCACTAAATTATTACAAGTAATTTAATCAATTTTAATTAATATATCAATCCAATAAGTACTTTATCCAGAATTTCCTTCAAATTATTTTTATTATTTACAAATCTTCCATGCACATTTAATACAATTATTACTTCACTCACAATTTACTTACCCGCAGTGTCCTCCACAACTCTGCTTCCTTCAATGAGTTTTGAAATTTAAAATTCCCAGCGCGAAACTGAGGTTCACGTTTCACGTTGATTGTATTTACGTCCCACGCTCTCATCCTACAACATTTACTGGACTCACTCAATGTCCCTTGGGGAACGTTCGGAAGAAGACATGACATTGTGGGATGTTATTATGTACATTTTTTAGAGTATAATGTGTATCAAATAAATATTAAATAATAATAAATGTACTAATTTAAATAAAAACTTACACTAATAATTGACCAACATTTCAGCCTTAAACGTTGAATGGAAATTACCACGGAAGTCTCACCTGGTAAGTTACCAACATTTAGGAATGCATTCAATGGTAAAGCTTAAGCTAGGACGGCAGAGGGCGCTGCATGAATTTATGTGTGCTCACTCGAGTTATTTCAGAGTGTCATGGTTTTTTGGATATTTATGTTTTATTATTTTTTCAAGTTTTTTAAAAAAACTTTTCAAAAGAAACCTACAATGTAATATATAGTTTTAATTATTTGTATAGAAAAATAGCTTAGAGGGAATTAAAAGCCTGAAAATCCCGAGAGAGTTATAGCGTTTCGAGACGGAATATTTTTCTGTCAGAGATGCCAGAGAAGTCTGCCAAGAAGTCACCTCTCACAGGAAGGAGACCTCAATCGTAGGAATAAAGTGAGTAATGCTATCCGATACCGCGCGATATCGGGTGAAGGTTCTCGCATATAAGCATTCCTCGGAAAGTCGACAGTCCCAACAATAATATTCAGTACAGTCGCTTTACGTGGGTCAGTATAAAATTAATGTTTTACTTACTCTTTACCATGATTCTTTTTTTTATGTTGAAGCGATCTGAAGAATTTGTACTGTAGATTGAAATATCTCCTCGAGCTTTAAAAGTTGGAAATTTTGTAGACTAATTTGTAATAATTACTTGTAGACGATTTTGAATCTCACGGATCCATCACCCCGGGTCTCTCGTCGCTCTACTTGCTCTTGTGCGATCCGCGTATAGGGGGCGCATTTTTTTATTTATTGGGCAGCTCTTTATGAGGGCCTTGACATCCGGGCCGAACGCTTAGACCTAAAGTAGGTAACAGTACCTACAGCAGCCCCAAGATGACGACGGAGATGTACGTCGAGGACGAGGGCTTCACACTCTCGGAACTCGTTGATTTAGCGCTATGTACGCCTGAAGTTGGGGCGGTGAATTTTAATATTCTGCGGATTCTGTTGCATGAGATGATAAAAAAAGTTAATTTGGACGACGTGTTAGCTGATATTGACGATGTTCAGGCTGCGCAAATTGAGGTGATGATGAATGCATTGATTAAGGGATTTGTGTTAGGCGGATGGGAAAGGGAAAATATTGATGGAGTTATTTATTCGTGTAGAGCTTCAAGTCCTACATCCATGGAGCAGGAAACATGTCACCATTGCCAGGAGTTCTCAAGTACCAGCCAGGAGGGCCGAATGCGCATGTTGTGAACCCCAAAGGCGTCACCTATCATAAGACCATGACTCCACATGCGTCTACAGTGAGCACTGCGCCACCAAACAGAATGGGGCAACAGCAACCTGGACCAGCTGCACAACAGCCACCTCAGCAGCAAAAACCAGGTCAGCCACAGCAAGCGTATCCACCTCAACAGCAGCGACCGGGGCAACCACAGCAAGCGTATCCACCTCAACAGCAACAACCGGGCCAACCACAGCAAGCGTATCCGCCTCAACAGCAACAACCGGGGCAACCACAGCAAATGTATCCACCTCAACAGCAACAACCTGGGCAGCCTCAGCAAGTGTATCCACCTCAGCAACAACAACCTGGACAGCCACAGCAAATGTATCCACCTCAGCAGCAACAACCTGGGCAGCCTCAACAGCAGCAACCCGGGCAACGTGGGCCACAACAACAAAATTTCGGTCAGCAGGCTAATCAACCCATGCAGGGAACCCAAGGGAGACCTCCACCACCGGGTCAACCACAACAGGCTCAACCAGGACAACAACCCGGACAACCTCAGGCGCAAATCCCGAACCAACAAGGACAGTTAGCATTAACCCAGCAAGGACAACCTCAACAACAGCAGCAATATCAACAAGGGCAAACGCAACAAGCTCAAGGACAACAGCCTCAGCAGCCATTTAAGCAGGGACAACCAACACAGCAACAATACCCACCTGGACAACAACAGCAGACTCGACCTGGTCAACAACAGCAATATCCACAAGGCCAAAAACCTCAACAACAATATCCACAAGGCCAACAACCTCAACAACAATACCCCCCGGGACAGCAGCCTCAACAACAATATGCTCCTGGTCAACAGCCTCAACAACAGTATGCTCCTGGTCAACAGCCTCAACAACAATATGCTCCTGGTCAACAGCCTCAACAACAATATGCTCCTGGTCAACAACCGCAACATCAATATCCACCTGGGCAACAACCACAACAGCAGCTCCCACCAGGCCAACAACAACTGCAACAATATCCACCCGGTCAACAGCCACAACAGCAATATCCACCTGGACAACAACCACAACAGTATCCACCTGGGCAACAGCCACAACAGCAGTATCCACCTGGGCAGCAACCACAACAGCAATTACCAGCTGGTCAAAAACAACAACCTGGCCAACAAACTGGCCAACAACCTGGCCAACAACCTGGACAACAACCTGGACAACAACCTGGACAACAACCTGGACAACAACCTGGCCAACAACGTGGACAACAACCTGGACAACAACGTGGACAACAACCTGGACAACAACAATTTCCACCCGGGCAACAACCTGGACAACAACAATATCCACCCGGGCAACAGCCACAACAGCAGTATCCACCTGGCCAACAACCACAACAGCAGTATCCACCCGGTCAACAGCCACAACAGTATCCACCTGGTCAGCAACAACAATATCCACCTGGACAGCAACAGCAGTACCCACCTGGTCAGCAACAGCAGTACCCACCTGGTCAGCAACAGCAGTATCCCCCTGGTCAACAGCCACAACAATATCCACCTGGTCAACAGCCACAACAATATCCACCTGGTCAGCAACAGCAGTATCCACCTGGTCAACAACAGCAGTACCCACCTGGTCAACAGCAGCAGTATCCACCAGGTCAACAGCAGCAGTATCCACCAGGTCAACAACAGCAACTACTACCCGGTCAACAGCAATTACCTGGTCAACAACCGTTACCTGGTCAACAACAGTTACCAGGTCAACAACAGGTACCGGGTCAAAAACCGTTGCCTGGTCAAAAACAGTTGCCTGGACAAAAACAGTTACCTGGGCAACAGCAGTATCCACCTGGTCAGCAACAGTTACCTGGTCAACAGCAGCAACTGCTACCAGGTCAGCAACAATTACCCGGTCAACAACAGTTTCCTGGTCAGCAACAGCTTCCTGGTCAGCAACAGTTTCCTGGTCAGCAACAGCTTCCTGGTCAGCAACAGCTTCCTGGTCAGCAACAGTTTCCTGGTCAGCAACAGCTTCCTGGACAGCAACAGTTTCCTGGTCAGCAACAGCTTCCTGGACAGCAACAGTTTCCTGGTCAACAACAGTTTCCTGGTCAGCAACAGCTTCCTGGTCAGCAACAGCTTCCTGGTCAGCAACAGTTTCCTGGTCAGCAACAGCTTCCTGGACAGCAACAGCTTCCTGGACAGCAACAGCTTCCTGGTCAACAACTGTTACCTGGTCAGCAACAATTACCTGGTCAGCAACAGCTTCCTGGACAGCAACAGTTACCTGGTCAACAACAGCTTCCTGGTCAGCAACATCTTCCTGGTCAGCAACAACTTCCTGGCCAGCAACAGCTTCCTGGTCAGCAACAACTTCCTGGCCAGCAACAGCTTCCTGGTCAGCAACAACTTCCTGGTCAGCAACAGTTACCAGGTCAACAACAGTTTCCTGGTCAGCAACAACTTCCTGGTCAGCAACAACTTCCTGGTCAGCAACAACTTCCTGGTCAGCAACAGCTTCCTGGTCAGCAACAGCTTCCTGGTCAGCAACAGTTACCTGGTCAGCAACAGCTTCCTGGTCAGCAACAGCTTCCTGGCCAAAAACAGCTACCCGGCCAAAAACAGATACCTGGTCAAAAACAGGTACCTGGACAGCAACAGCAAGTGCCACCTGGTCAGCAACAACAGCTACTACCCGGTCAGCAACCGCTACCTGGACAACAACAGCAAGTGCTACCCGGTCAGCAACAACTACCTGGTCAACAGCAGCAACTACTACCCGGTCAGCAACAACTACCTGGCCAACAGCAGCAACTACTACCCGGTCAGCAACAACTACCTGGCCAACAGCAGCAACTACTACCCGGTCAGCAACAACTACCTGGTCAACCACAGCAACTGTTACCTGGTCAACAACAATTACCTGGTCAACAACAACTACCTGGCCAAAAACAGCTTCCTGGTCAACAACAGCAATATCCCCCTGGGCAGCAACCCCCTGGACAGCAGTATCCTCAGGGACAACAACCTCAACAGCAGTATGCACAGGGACAACAACCTCAACAGCAGTATGCACAGGGACAACAACCTCAACAGCAGTATGCACAGGGGCAACAACCTCAGCAGCAATTTCCACAGGGTCAACAAGCGTATCAGCAGTATCCGCAAGGACAACAACCTCAACAACAGTACCCACAGGGACAGCAACCGCAGTACCAGCAAGGCCAACAGCCTCAGTACCAACAGGGCCAACAGCCACAGTACCAACAAGGCCAACAGCCTCAGTACCAACAAGGTCAGCAACTGCAGCAATATAGCCCTGGACAGCAGTTCCAGCAGCAAGGGCAGCCTGGTATTCAGGCTCAGCAACAGCCAGGTCAGCCCCGTCCCCTAAATCAAGGTATGCAAACCGCTCCCGGTCAGCAAAATGTAGGAACTCAAAAGTCACTACCACAACAACAAATGCAAATGCAACCCCCACCTCAAGGCTTTAGCCAACAGCCATCTGGTCAAGGTCAGCTGGATAACAGAGGTGTACAAACGATGCACCCACAGCAACAGGGTCCACCAAGGCCCGGTCAGCCTCAAGCTCAAAATATGCAAGGGCAACAACGTCCACAGGGTCAAGGACAGCAAAAGTTTCCATCTGGTGATCAACCTTTACAAATGTCTCAGCAGGGTCAACAAAGTCAACTATATCCAAGTCAACTACAGCAGCCCCAAGCTCCAATGGCGGGCAGACCTCAAATGATTCAAGGACCTCCAGGAGGTCCGCAGCAATTTCACCCCCCTCCTCCTCCGCCTCCACAGCAGCAGAGTATGTCCACACAATATCAGAACCCACAGCAGGGTCATCAAGGGATGCCCATGAGAAGCGGCGCCGGGCCACAATATCCACCTCCACAACAACAACAACAGCAACCTGCTGCTACCACTGCACCCCCATTAAGAAAGAGGTCTCCAGGTGCCCAAATAAGACCGCCTCTACCCCAGCAAGATCAGCTGGCGCAAACTCAGCAAGCATTATCACCTCAATACGATAGGGCTGACAGGGCGTAAGACAACTGAAAAATTATTGTAACTGTTAACGAGTTTTAAAATAAATAGTCATAATTTTCCAAATTACAATAGGCGGGCAGATAGCACAACGAGTACCCCAAGACGAGAGCCCAGTGCTAGTCAAGGTCGTGTTAAGAAGTTGGAAGACAAAGTCAACCGGCTTGAAAACCACTTGGAAGCTCTGTATGCTCTTCCAGCCAATAAGACTTTGTTAGAAATGGAAGATTCCAAAGGCATGTCCATTAATGACATGTGGCAAATCATTCAGCTTAACAATCGTATTGCGGCAGCAGAAGCAGCTATTCAAAAGGTATACATTTCAGGAAACATTCAAAGTTAAAGCTCCTAGACTTCCTTAGTGTTTTGATGCGGAGAAGAATTCCCAATATTTGACTAATCTCACACCATTTCAATAGATGGCAAGCCTGATCGAAGATCTAGCGAAACAACTTAAGAACGTCAAGAGAGATTCTGATGCCTCACTTAAAATGAACGCTGACATGGTTGGGGTGCTAGATCCGTCGAGACTACATGATTCTATGTCGGAAATTGAAAAACTTAGAAGCGATTTAGAAAGCTACAAGGATACGGTTAGTCTTTACTTAATTATTGCCACTACTTAGTTTGATTGGTATTGGCTAACAAATTCAAATAATTTATTTATTTTGGTTATGTATTTTAGCTTCAAAAGGAGGTCTTTACGCTTGCAAAAACTATGGGAGTTGATTTGGGAAAAGTCCCCTCATTCATGAAAGTCAAGGACCCAAGGGAATTCGGTAAAAAGGAATATGAAATAAAAATACATATTATTGTTAGCAGCAACAATTCCCGGTAGAATCTTGAAACATTCTCTCTTCCTCCTTACCATCAGGTCCACCGCTGTTGGGTAAAGACGGCAAGCCCATTCTGGGCGCAGATGGCAAACCACGAAGAGCCAGCGACGTAGTGTACGCTAAGGACGGAAGCCTGATTTTGGGCGCCGACGGCAAACCTATGTCGAAAAATCAAGTCGTCTTGGGTCCTGATGGCAAAGTGATTGTAGGCCTCGACGGCAAGCCAATCATGAAAAGTCAGGTAGTTTTGGGTCCAGATGGGAAGCCCGCCTTGGGGCCTGATGGTAATCCCATTATGGCAAACCCGACCGCCAGGATGTATGGTCCAGATGGAAAACCAGTCCTTGGTCCCAATGGGAAACCATTAACAAATGAACTTGGTCAGATCTTGAAGGACCGTATGGGTAATCCAATTCGGGCTCCAGATGGGAAACCGCTTTATTCCAACAAGGGACAGTTATTGTTAGATAAAAATGGTAAACCTTTGGTCAGTAAGGATGGGAAAGTAGTCTACTCCAACACTGGTCAAATTGGTGTGGGGCCAGATGGAGCCGTACAAGTAGGTGGGGATGGAAAACCGACTTATTCCCTTGTTGGTGAGCCAGTTTTAGGACCAAATGGAAATATTTTACATGGACCTGATGGTCTTCCGATTTACAATATTAATCCAAGTACTCCACCACAAGTCATGAAAGGAATTGATGGGAAACCTGTGGATGACGATGGAAAAGCCCTTTTATCAAACCAAGTCTTGCTTAACAGTGATGGAAAACCAGTTGTATTAGCGGATGGGAAACCAGTCCCAATTTTCGATCCAACAAAAGGACAAATAATGTTGGATCAAAATGGCCAGCCTATTTTAGGCGCCGATGGTAAACCGAGATACTCTCATAGGGGCTCCGTTCTAAAAGACATGAATGGGAAAGATATAATTGGTTCTGACGGTAAACCAATCTACAGCAACATCATGAAACCTATGTCCGATCCAGACGGAAATCCGCTGACTGGACCTAGTGGTCAAGTATATCAGGATAATAATGGCAATCCAGTTGGACACGTAATTGGTCAGATAATGTTGGATGAAAGTGGGAAACCAGTTCTCGGCCCTGACAATGAACTAATTTACTCTACTCTTGGACAACTGGACTTAGATCGAGATGGATTCATGGGAACCTACCAAAATGGCAAACCTCGTTACACCAACTCTAACCAACTAATTAGAAACGACAGAGGTGAAATAATATGGCCTTCAATCCCACAAGAACTTCGAAGAAGTGGGGAGATATTGCTTGATCCCAGGACAGGGAAGCCGGCATATGATGGAAAGGGTAATACAATTTATGGACCTGATGGAAGGCCTCTCCTTGGCCCTGATGGCAATCCACTGGGTAGCAACTTAGGTCAAATTCTGTATGATTTGAACGGCCACCCTGTCGCGGGTGCAGAGGGGAAACCAATGTATTCTAACATGGGCCAGATAGCTTTGGACGACAACGGAATGCCGATTCTAGGACCTGATGGGAAGCTTTTATATAATAACATTGGACAATTAATGCTGGATGCAGATGGTCAGCCAGTAATGGGACCAGATGGTAAACCTGGGTACTCTAACCAAGGTCAGTATGTTCTGGGACCAAATGGCGAACCTCTGTTAGGCTCTGATGGAAATCCAGTCACGTTGCAGAGTGCTGCTCTAGCCCCTGGTCAGCCATTGATCGGACTGGATGGGCTACCAGTTAGGGGCTCAGATGGTAAGCAGCTAATGACCAGCCAAGTTTTGATGGGTCCCGATGGAACTCCCATTTGGGGTAGGGACGGTCAACCCATTCCTTTAACTGACCCAACTGGTGGGCAGCTTATTCTTAACCCCGATGGTAGACCAAAGTATGACGAAAATGGCCAACTTGCATATTCAGTTGAAGGCGCCCAAATACTAGGTCCGGATGGGAAACCTATGGTGGGTCCCGACGGGAACCCACTTACGTCAAACATCGGACAATTACTTTTTGATGAAGGAGGACAAGCCATGTATGGGCCTAATGGAAGACCTATTTACAGCAATCTGGGTCAGATTATCCTCAATTCTGACGGCATGCCCACTCTTGGTCATGATGGGAAAATATTATTCGCTAACGTGGCCCAAATTATGCTGGGACCAGATGGAAGACCTCTATTCAGTCATGATGGTCGGCCTTTGTATTCCTACCAAGCCGGTCCTGTTGTTGGTCCTGACGGCAAACCCATGTATCAGGATCAGGGAACTCAGTATGCTCCTGGGATGGAAAACTTCGGATCACAATACGGGCCCGGGATGGGAAAAGGTTATGGAATCGATGGACTAGATGATGCCTCTCAAACAGATAGAAGACTGGGAAAGAGGAGTGACGACGATGGAACCAAAGGACCGATTCCTGTTGGTATCGCAGATGGCCCTGTCATTGGCTTGCCGATTGGTGCTCCAGGAGATGGCGGTCCACTATCTGGACCAGAATTTGCTCCTGGGTTAACGGGCTACGAAGCATCTAGGGCTGCTATCGATGCAGAAATGCAGGAGAGATATAAAGAATTTCAGGGAATGCAACGTCAACTAGCTGCTGACATTCAGGACAAAATGGAATTCATTTATCAGAAACTTATTCGAGAAATAGCAAATCAGCAAATGAGTACGTTACATTCATTTTAATTGTTAACGGGGTTTTATCCAGAACTGGATAAAAATAGGAGTCATGGATGATTCTCTGTATTTAAGGACAATATGTTTTCTGAAATTTGATACTGTTTTACTGAATCCTGGGACTATCTTAATTTGCAGCGACATCTCCGTACATGGCATTAGGACCCGGCTTGGGAAAATGCATGGGACCTGGAATCTGCACCGGGCACGGAATGCCCGCCGGAACTGCAGTATGCCAGTTCCCTGCTATGGATGAGGCTTCACGCTTGACAGCTGCGTATAAAAATACTGGCGGTTACGAAGCATGTCAACACTGTCGTGGAACAGGTCAAAATCCATTTGGTACGTGCCCAAGGTGTCAAGGTTCTGGTCAAGTATCATGTGACCGTGAAGTTAAAGAAATCCCTTGTCCCCACTGTCACGGTGAAGGAAAAATCGGAAACAAAGCTTGTTCTCATTGTCAAGGAACGGGGAAATTAAGCTCTGGTCCATGTGTCTGCAGTCATAAAGGAGGTGGCGGTCCTTGTCCACATGGCTTGGAAGAATACAAAGTTTGCCCTGGTCCAGGAATATGTCCCGGAGCAGCTGTTTGCCCTATGTGTAAAGATGATGTTTTACATTCGCTACGAGCACCAAGACACGAGACTTTAGCGGGATCGAAGAATGAGGAGGAAGACAGGCCAATCGAAGATGTGACGAAACTTGCGGAAATTCTAAAGAAAGAATGCCGTACCATGATTCTTCTTCCAAAAGACCTGGAGGAATTAAGGGATAAGGTTAAAACTGATGGAAAAATTCCCAACGTTTTCGATGAAATGGATATCCTAGAGAGAATTCACACTCTTTGGGAAGCAGTTAATGCACTACGGCACAACGATGAGGCTTTGGCGGTTCGTATGATCAAACAGGACGCTACCCTAAAGAAACTACCCCGAGGATCTGTCATGGAAAAAATTCGTAATTATTTACAAATTAAAATATCTTGTCTTTAGAATCCAAACTTTGTCACCAACTGTGTCGATTACAGAGATAATATACATTTAATTCCTCCAGAAAAAATACCTCCCGAAAATCTGGAAGCAATTGCATCAGCAAGTTTTGATCGACCTGTCATGATTCCCAGCAAGACTTCCCTTGCCCAAATAGGGATTGAAGACGATGACGATTGTGGGTTACTTCCGCAAGGTCCAAAAAAGAAAGAGAGTGGGAAAACTAAATTAGCAGACGACGATATTCAAACAATCTTTAACAATTTGAGTAACTTGCTCGTAGAAAGCGCCACGCATAAGGAGAAGCTGGAAAATATCACGGATGTCCTTAAAAACATGGAACAATCAATGGTTACAAAGCACATGCTAATAGATGCCATGAGTGATAAGGCAGACAAAGGTCAGATGAATACAAAGGTCAGTTACGATGAGTTTGGTAACTCTATGGAGGAGCTAACAACTCGCATGCAAAATCTTCTCATTGAAGTCTACCAAAAGAATGAGAACTGGAAAAATATCACGGATCATCTCGGGGAAGAACTGAGTGCCAAGTTGGATAAAATTGAGCTCGCACCCGTGAGAGCATATTTCAAAAGTCATCTCAAAACTTTAGAGGATAGAGTCAACTGTCTTACATCACAATTGGAAGAACCCGATCCAGCCGGGACAAGGAAGAAACTTCTACGAGATCTTAATTGCATTTCTTGTGATCGCCACTGTCGTATTTCCGGAGTAACTAACTCTCCACAACTTCCAATCATTGAAGGTATTATGGCCGGACACACTACTGCCTCCCAGCGGGCTTACGACCTCCATCGAATGAGAGCCCAAAAAATATGCAAGCGGTATGACTTTAACCTAATAATTATAAATGTGAAGGAATTTACTCATTTCTAATGAAATTACTCTATTGAGGCATTCGTTAATAAAAATTTCATATGAGCAGAGAATGTGACGGTCGTGACATGAACCTTGTTTCCAAAGAATTATCTTGCAGTCAGGCCGGTCGTGGCAGCAGCTTTGACCCTTCACAAAACTTAAAGTAAGCATTTTCAATTAAAAATAAGCCAATGGCGATCCATTGTGTGTATCTTGAATTGTTAAACTTGAATCAAATCTTTTTTATTTTGCAGCCCCTCGGATGTCATGTACACTGTGAATCGATATGTTGGAGGTAGTCACACCAGCGTTGGGAATGGAGATCGAATTGCAGCCTTGAGAAAGAGGTCAGTATATATAATTCAATATGATTTTAAATAGCCGTTGAAAAAACTTTTCAAAGAATTCTAAGTTTTTCATCCTCTAATCCCCCCCCCCCCACCACTATGCTCACACACACAGATGCAATCCAAACGAAGAAATTCTTGGAGAGTGTCTTCCCACGAGTGACACCAGACGTTCGCGTATGTATTCTAATGCTCAACCAATGAGGACTGACGTTGATAATTATGAAGCTTATGAAGAGTAATGTTATAATCTAGTGAATTTTTCTATAATCAAGTAAATGAATGACTATTAAAATATAACAATTATTGTACAAAGCTCTTTGCGTACTTGTTTTCAAGTACTTCGGATATCAAAGTTATTTCAGATCCTTTTATACTCTTCTTATATTTACGCATTCACAAGGTTCAAGTAATACCCGTTACTATAATTTTCAATAACTACAATGTTACAAACCTTATAGAAACTCGATTCACTTTAGTGTCATATATCTGACAAGCTCAAAGTCATAATATTTCGTTAAACTGAAAAATGAATCTGCCAGCGAGTTTATTTGAGTAAGATTTCTGGTGAGTTTGAGATTTCTACAAAAGGCAAGTGAAGAGGTGAGTTCCAAATCGTCATAAGTAATTGCATTTATTTCGAAATTCGTTTTATTTTATAATTAATTACCCTAAAGCAAGAGCCATTCAATGGCAAAATGCTACTAATCTTCATAGAGCTTGTAATTCTCAATCGTCTGGAATTGAGAAGTTTTTCGTTTCTCTGGTAAAATTTTGCAAAATGTTTTCGTGCCGGTTAGCATCCCACTTCCTCGTATGTATGTACATAAATGCATCTTGCATCAAGGATGGTTCCTATCCTTTTTGTCTCCCCCTCAGCCCATGTAAATTTGTGGGCAAAACCGTCAAAAGCGCGAAACAAAGTCGATTGAGGATTTGTGTCATTAGAAATGTTTGTTGCAGGCCAAAAATTTGTTCTATAAATATCTCTTGAGTTATAGTTTGCAGGAGGTTTTAAGGTCTATGAAACTAAAATCTTGAGGAAACTTACGGAGTTAAACTTATAAATGTGCGTATAAGTTTTAAAAGTTTGGAGCGCAGAAGTTTGTACAAACTCCCTAATTGCTCCCTATAGCTACGGGTCATGCCCATAACTACAACTCTCAACTTACGTACATATTAGATAACTATCTCGAAAACCCATAAAATGCCCTACGACTGCAACCGACAAGAGATATCTGAGGGAAAATTTTGGCCGGGAACATATGTATATTTATAATGTTTCAAATCCTCAAAAAATCTCGACTTTGCTTCATATTTTCAACGATTGTAACCGCAAATCTTGACCGGCGTCAATGAAACAAATTTTGTGAGATCTGGAAAATGATTTACTCGAAAATGGGGGAACCACATATTTTGTGTCATCTTTCCTTAGGGATAAGGGGGAGGGAGGTAAAGAATAACACCCTGTAGTTATATGTACTTAAGTGCACACACAGTCACTCATTGAGCATTGAGGAACGACGAGTGTGCCAATTGCCAGTTGCCAGTTGCCAGTATTAAGGAATGGTAATATGCAGTAAGCAGGGTTCTACATTCTTTGGTTTGATCAGTCCGAGTCCTCCATCAGTCCCACGTCTCATTCTGCCAATCAGTCCCAGTCAGTTTTGTATCCCAGATCTATCAGTCCCTATCAGTCTCAGTCCTGCTAAAAGTCCTTGCCAAAAGTCTCAGTCAGTCCACAAATGTATATTAATGTATTTAAGACTGCCAGAGCTCGCATAACGTTGAAAACACATTGAAAACGTTCAACTTCGACAACTATGTTCCTATACACCCAGAAAGAAAATCCCCACTAATTGAAATTAGTTTACAATTTTCCAACCTATCCATTGCAGTTAAATTGGTGTAGGTTTAGTAATTTGGAAAAATAACCGTTCGGTACAAGAATTCAATATAGAGGTCATGAAAGGGACAAGTGATGGTGGTTATTTGGAAAAACGAAATGATAGAATTACTTATAATATAATAAACCTTCAAAAAAATAATTTGGCTCTCTTTGTAGCAAATTCAAACAGATTTCCAGTAAACATTTACAATATACGACAACTAATTGTAAGTTGAATACTTCAGGAACAGAATGGTCTGCGAAGCATGATTACATCAGAAGGATATAATTCAGTTTCACATATCGGAAAAAGTTTGAATTAATATTTAATTTTTGAATATGTAATCAAATTTTGGCCTTATTAAAAGTCAGTCACATCAGTTCATTACATACACTGATACTGCACTTATAGAGTTATAATTTTAACTTTGCCCCTCTAATTGTAATTTATCATTATTTATTATGAGTAATGCACCAGAACGTGGGAACTCAATTACACAATTGATTTGTACAATGTGGTGCGGGTGCGGGCCAACTAACACAATATCTTTGTTAAACAATAACGACAGATGGAAGCCATAGTATAGCTGGAAAGAAGAGACCAATGATAAAAATTAATTTAATGAAACGTATCGGAAATACCCTGCCACTTTGATTTGTCCATGCGATTTTTAAAGCTCAGTTCAGTACTTGCACTCTTGCACATGCTTGAGCACATTAGCAGTGCTCATATCAGTCCCAGTCAGTTTTGGCTTTGCAATTCATCAGTCTCAGTCAGTCTCAGTCTTAAAAAATAGGACTCTGTATCAGTCCCAGTCAGTCGCAGTCTTCAGTCAGTCCTATGATCTACCCACTCAGTCTTTCCCGTGAGTCCAAGACTGTAGAACCCTGGCAGTAAGTTCCCTCATACACGTGCTCTTCCTCTCCACATTGTTTACATACTTCCGCAGTCACACAATGTTTACTGTCAGTCAGTTTAGTGCCAGTGTTATAATCCTAAATTACGAATTGCGTGATGGGCCTGTTATATCCAGATTTAAATCGAAGTACATAACGAGGGAATCTCATTTTTGGACTCTAAAATTACAAATTATTACTTTAGCAGGATGAGGTACCGTGCATAGTCCAAGGGTGTCATTATCTGATTATTATTAACTCAACCCTGTATTAATAACCTGGTTTGGAGGGTTTCACTATTAACCACGAGCTGATGGGGGTAAGTTTGGAGTAAATTGAAGGTATGTAAATTAAATGGAAAGTTATACAGTGCCTGTAATGACATTCTTAATACTTTAAAATATTTGAAAAAATACACATTCTTTTGAGTAATTATTATTTGTATGTATATGTGACGGACGTATTGCATCATCTGGGTAATCATTATAGTTAAAAGTTAAAACTGGAGATAAGTGCTGTTGATTTGATTATCAATGACTTAAGTTAATTTTGTTAATATTTAACTACGTAGGATTTGGTTTCGGGCAAGGATTTGATGTTATAATAGTTGTGAGCTAGAATCAAAACGTAACTGGTAATCGAACCAGAGAGGTAAAGTCTGAAACAAAATCACGATCAGTAGTAAAGACTGGGAGTTTTGGAGCAGAAATAATATTGATCGGTAGAAGAGGATTATTGACGGTAATTGGATCTTACAAAGAGGTGTTGTTAACACACTGGGGAATGTAGAATGTCAAATTTGTTTAATACTTGTGTAGTTGCAGGTGTAAGATTATTGTCCGTCGTCCCGAAGAGGTGGCCTTGACTTCGAAATGACGGAACAGCTGCAACAACCATCCGGAGTTGACAGTAAGATAAAAGAGCGATGGATTGCAATGCAAGAAGAATTGAAGGATCAAGTCATTTTGCATGATACGGAAGAATGGGGACAAGACTTGAGGTATGGGGTCTTATTTATGATTTCGTGTGTTTGTAAGTGATGTGTGTTTTGTAAGTTTTGAAATGATTGATGAGGCTGGCCTAAGTTAATTTTTAAGGTAATCGTAGAAGGTAATGCAGATTGCTCATCGATTTCTTGGTTTTGTAGGCAGCTTAAATTTGTGGCTGGTATGGACATTTCGTATCCTGAGGAGGCCATAGGAAAGAGCGAAGCTGTGGCTTGTTTGGTCATTGTTTCGTATCCAGACTTGGCGACTGTTTACCAGGCGACGGAGAATATCTGTTTGACAGAACCGTACATTCCGGGTACCGGCTCGTATATCATATAACTGTGTGTAGCTTGTTTTGTATTATGTTGGTATTTGTAAATGACTAAGTCATATGCTGTATGTTTTTAGGTTTTCTGGCGTTTCGGGAGTCGGGTCCGTTATTGAATTTATTGGAGGATTTGCTACAGAAACGTCCAGATCTAAAACCAGATGTTATTTTAATTGATGGAAACGGAATATTGCATCCTAGAAGGTACGGATGCGCTTGTCATATTGGCTTGAAATCTGGAATACCAACGATTGGAGTAGCCAAAAATATTTACAAAATGGACTGTATTGAATATAATAAGCAAGCCAATGATTTGGCAAATGTTGGTGATAATATTCTTCTTAATGATGGAGAGCTGACTTTAGGAATGGTAAATTTAATTTATGTTTGGATAATAATAGCGTATTGTAGATCGTAGCATTCATTGACGCAAGTTTTGGTTGTACTAGTTACTACTCAAATATTTCGGGCTAACAGTCAATGGTCAATTCTGGTTCACTCATTGTACATGCTTATGTCAGTAACACTGAAAAAATAAGACCATTAAGTGAGTTTTAACAAAATAGCAAAATAATTACAAACAAAATAAGTAGTCAACATCGACAGAGAAACTTACGCTTTGTATTACAAAAGTTTACACAAAGTTTATTCATGAAAATATTCATTACACTGTGGTATAGAGACCAAAACGTATATACATAAACGATAAACTAATTAGAGGTATAATTTTTTTTGGACCAAAATAGGCTTTAAAAACTGCCAAAAATGCAAAGAACCCAGTGTTCGTTTCCATCGGTCACAAAATCAGCCTGGAAGTAGCCAGAGAAATTGTTCTTGGATGTTGCAAATTTCGTGTACCAGAACCAATTCGTTTTGCTGACTTTCACTCGCGTGAAGTTTTACGGCAAAAAAACAAGATTAATAATCGTACGGAATAATGATTTTCTTCTGCATCGCAAATTTTTTGAGGGCGTCAAACTTGGATTGGAACGCTTCAATTTCCTCACGTAAAGCTTGATTTTCATTCAGCATACTTTCTATATCTGTTTGTTCTACAGACTTATCCGTGTCCAAAATATCACGTTGTTCAATACGCTTGACTCTGCAGCTGTAAATTCAAGGATATTACATTTTAATATACTTACACTTTACCAGTTATGCAAATGTTATATGTATATTTTAATAGTACATTTATATATATCTTGTATAATCTGTATGAATATATTGGATACCTTGCAGCATAGCCTCGATTTTTTAGTGTTCGTCTTCTTTGCTTCATACGAACGATTTCTTCTCTTGACAAGCCTCGCATTTTTAAAGTTCGATTTAAATCACGGACAGAAATAGATACCAATTCATCGTCTGACATAACATCCATACCCGCCGTGTGCACTGGATTCTGCATTTGCGATAACCGCGGACTCTGTAAAAACGCATTTCATACCTTAGAATTATAAATATTCACTTCCATCACAAACAGAGGGCATATATCAATAGACACTCTTATCTAAAAACCCAATACAGTAGTTTGTCGGATTGGTAGTCAATGCTGTTAAAATAGGGGCACGACAGGAACGGGGTGAAATCACGTAAGGTATACATATTTTTTTACACCAGTAAAATCAAAAATAACAGCGAGTTCCTTCACACTTTATCCCTACTTCAAAATAAAGTTTGGGCTTTTGCTGCCCGCCTTTCTAAAAAGAATTAAGGGAGTTCCACTCAAACCTAAAACACTTATCAGTAATGGGATAATTATTATGACAGAAGTGCTTATTGATAATTTTGTCTCCATTTTCAATGGTAACGGAAGTTCTTTTGATAAGGATGTTCATGGAGCAATGATGATATTAAAAGATACTCTCTCAAAGACATTTCAAAGCTACGTACAATGATACACATAAAAATAACTGAATATGAAATTAAAACTGTAAGGCACCCTATGACTGTCTTTTAAGGATCTCCCGTGATCATAGGCCATGGTACGGATGCTGCAGTTAAAAAATTAAGTTAGCCACAACTGAAAAAAGCAACTGCAAACACTTTTCCCAATGTAACTTTGGAGACACTCAAAAGCCAACATGGTGCCTCTGAAAAGCCCTTAAAATTTGCAAGTCATCCTCATCGTTGCCACATTCACCGTCCTCGCTCCTGAAATACATCTGTGTACTTACTTTACTTCGCCTTGATGTCCCGGGGCTACTGACAATGCTCCCTTCATCCTCACTATCTTCACTTGAACTGCTACTACTATACATGATTAATGGATTTGTCCTTATCCCCAAGCAACACCTATACTGTAATGAAGAACTAGCTTCCCGTCCGCTCCGAAACAATCATACAAGTTCCGAATAACCTGATCCGGTGATGGGGCAAAGGACTGATTGACAAACAGTAACTGTAAACACGAGAAAAAAATTTATTACAACCCACCTTACACAATTCCTCCAGCCATGCATTTCCTCCCAATCCCCAACCTCAACTACATCCAAATACAAACTCACCAAATTACTTTCCCGGTCGAGTTTCATCAACCTCGAACAAAACTGAATCACTTGAGCAACCTGCTTCTCTGGATCTATGGCCCACAATTTTTGTTTCAGAATCGGTGCATCCCCGACAGGCTTCAACAGAACGTTAACTGAAATATAATGTAATTCAAACAATAATTAAATCCACCTTCCACACCAACAGTAACTATTAGTCCAATTTCCTCCAACAATATCACACTCATCCCCAATTACAATTATTAATGATTTTGCTAAACAATTTACGTATTTCTTAAACCACCCACTTTTGCCCTTCTTAACCGCAGGAGAATTACTAGTTGAGTCTTGGGAATCTGAACGCTCAACAACAGTCCCTGGTTCGTTCTCACCATCCATGGTCCTTCAGACTGACATGATGCAACATACCACTTCTATTTACTTACTCGCTACAGATTTATAATACGCTTAACAACTTACAAGTACTACAGAGCTACGTGTATAAGTTACCACAGCAGCAACAGCTAGAGCACCTACTACTTAGCCACTAAACAACAGTGACTCAGGATTTCCTCTCTCTGGCAGCAGCAGCAGGGGCCGGACTCCACTATTAAAGCAAAACACTACACTTCAGCCTTCACATTTCAAATTGCCGCTGAGGAGCAACGTCATGCATAACATAGAACGTTTTGTAGCTCTTTTGGAATTGTGGATGCTAATACTACACACACAATACAAATACAGGAAATTAAGGTAAGTCAATAATTATCAATGCCACTCATCCTTGTTCCTTCCAATATGAAACAAATTGCATCTGTGGACCTGTCCCTGTGTCTCGGTTCCATGTCAAACTTGTATGAACATAATTACAGGGCACATTCACATTCACGTAGTCTCGGGACAGCTAGTTTTGAAATTCAAAATAAAAAATAAAAATCTTTGAATGGCCAGTCATTAAGCATTTTTTGAATGGGGACTGTCCGGGAAGGGTCAGCCTGAGAAAAAAAATTATAAAAATGTTCTGCGAATAAAGGATACTTTTTTTTATTTGATTTTGATACTGAAACTGTCGGGATTCAAGTAATTACGTTATTTCAAGTTAGGGTAAACTTGAAATATTGGAGGGTAAACTTTTGCAAAATGCCATTTAAGTTTTTTTTAATTCGTTAAATTTTGGTTGTTTCTATGTTGGAAGATTTTGGAAGGGAAACTGGAGAAGTATTTTTTGAGGGAGTCAAAAATAAGAGAAATTACTGACAAAGTAGGGTTTTGGGATGGAATGGAACTATTTTGTCTTTAATGTCAATTTTTATAGATTTTTTTAAAGAAAGTGTCAACTCTGTAAGGATTCGTTCCACTGGTTTCGTATAAAAGAATGCACAAAGCCTGGATTTGGATATCAGATTTTTAAGAGAGTAAAGGTAGCTATGCAGTAACCATTGAAGGAACTAAGGGTTAGAAGGTGTATAATTGTAAGTGGAAGGTATCATGAAGGAAGAAATAAGGGTCAGAAGGTAACTGTGAAAGTATCATTGAAGGGAGAAAGAAGAGTCAAAAGGCAACTATGAAGTTATCATGAGGGAAGAAATAAGAGTCAAAAGATGATTTACTGTGAAAATCAAGACTTATACTTTATTTATTTGCAGTTTTTTTACATTAATCATCTACTAGTAGTTGAAGAAGATTCGACATCGATAACGAATTTTTTTTATTGATGCACTATACATGGTTGTCAATAAATATAACATATTCAACAATGTTTATTATAACGCATTGATTTTAAAATAATTTATATATTTTAATAGTAACCAAATATACTCACAGCTGTATGTTCGTACGGGTTCAAAATTGAACTTCATTTTGTGTACGAATACAGCAGTAGAGTAAATTTATCTATAATATACCTTTTCCTCAAAGTTCGAGCCAGCAGGAACTTCTGGTTGCAAAGAAGAATTATCATATCGTTCTTTCCTCAACATACATATCTGATTTTGAACATTTATTTTAGACACATAAGCATGCTCAAATTGCAATACAACTGAGATTGAAATGCTCATAGAAGGTACATGTAAAAGACTTGAAAGTAAGAAGCGATAGAGTCCAGACTGAATCAAGAGATTTGAAAAAATAAATTTTTGAGAGTATTTAAATAGAAAAATGATTTGTGTTCGATATCACAACTTGTTGATCCTTCTCAACTCAGTTCATTGCAATTTCATAATTTATTAGAGCTATGTACAACATGCGTAACTGCTTCTTTAGAAGTTTAAAGGGGGCTACACGGTCGACCGTTCTCTGCTTTCTCCTTTGGAGACTTTCACTACTGCAGGAAACTATTGTGAGGCTATAAGTTCCTCATAGGTGTTTTTCAATAATACCATCTATAGTCTTCGCAAACATGTGGTTCTGAAATTTCGATTGGATTTTGTCATTTAACATATTACTGCTCAATGTACTTTTTCTAATGAACTTCTCTCTAAGTAACTACGTTCGTTCTGTACTTAGAAAACTATGACTCCCGTTACTGGGGTATGTGTGTGCATCTTTTTTTTAGCACAACAGATATCTAGCACGTTCGTAACACGAGATGAGACATACGTAAGTATATATAGTATATAGTATTAAAATATAATTGATTTTAAATAGATTGTCCCAATTTGAAAATAGATTTGAGTCAAATTTCACAGTAACTAATGGGCAGAAATTGTCAATAAAATTCTGCATGATTTCATATTTTATATGTGAGTATATTCTGATATGAATTTACAGTTCTTGACTTTGCACCGTTTCAAATATAATTAGTGGTAATACATATATGCAACTTGGCAATAAATGCTCGGAGACATTTCTAAGTTTTGCAGGTACTCAAACGTTTCTTTTGCAAATAGTGGGAAGATACTTTATGGAATTTCTCCCGAGGAAATTCTGCCATGTCAAACTAGTAGTAGTGCTTCTCATTTTTATAAAATTAATAGAAGTTCGTATTCAAGGAAACTCGACTGAATATTCCATCTGGGTCGGGCTTCATGGGAAGTTTTTAACAAAATAGAACTCATAAATTGGTAACGCATATTTATGAAGTTACTTCGTTATATAATCTCAGTAACTTTACCGGCCAATGGAACTTCGTTTTGCATTTCATCACTGCTCCGATGCAAGTACATATTTATCGTAAGTATGGGTTGCCATGAAATACATTCACAAAGGGGATTGAAAAATCCATCTGCCTCGGCTTCTATTAGTTTTTATACCACTCAAGACAGGATATGAGCGGAAATTCTTACTTATAGTATTATATTTTTGTCCACACAAATAATCCTAGAATCCAGGAGTGTAATAAATTGTATAACTTGGCTGACTACACATGGAAGAAAGAAGTAATAAAATAGTAACCGATTTTCTGTAGAAGAGATCCAGCTTTAGGTCAATAGTCCCATAGACGTGCTATAGGTTACATTTTGTAGTAACAATGATTAAATTATTAAAACGACATAATGCTGAACGGTGAACACTTAAGAAAGTATACACGAAATACCATCAGCCTTCAGCTTTCACTCTCTCCTCCATTCGTTTTTCATTTCAAAGGAAATCTTGTATTGCACAGCTTCTTATACACTTATTGGATGGTGTATAATTTTGGTATAGTTGACAGGAAGAATATCAAGTCACAACTCTTGTAAACAATGGAGTAGAAAATGGCGTACAAGACAATTAAAATGGTTCGTGTTCATAATATTACTTGGGAGTCACAATAATTCACATGCATTCAACCGAAAAACATTATATACTATTTAGCAATCTTTTTGTAAGCCTGCTGACTTCTCGTCCACTATACGTATAATTATAATTATCTACAACTGTTATAATACATCCAGACCTATATGGACATTTACTTACAAAGCTACTCCTACAGCATGCAACACTTATAGATACTTCTAAATACACTTTGGTAATTACACAAACGTGGTCTATAAAAGTAAAGTCTATATTAGTATTAATACAATAAATTTGTTTGGTAACTTTAATGAATACCCAAAAATCAACACCACTGGATTTATCTATATAGACATGATCGAAGTACTTTTGATGATTGTTACACAACTACGCATGGTTGTACATATACACGTGGGTTGATATTTCTTATCTTTGAACTTTCTCTGGAATCAGAATGACATTTTGTAAAAAGAATAGAAACATACATATATAGTCTATACACATGTGGACTAGCTTTCCTGAGATTAAGGATATTGAAAACCGAATCCAAATTATATTTCTGTCACACTGGGGTCCTATACATTGAGGTTACAGCATAGAAAATAATGTCTTTACACTTACAGTAGTAGCTCCATTATTACCAGACACATTACAGATACATTTTAGTTCCCTTTTACAAGAAGATAATCACAAGAAGATAATAAGTATGAATATAAATGTCTATTTATATCTGAAACGCGGGTACAAACATATTTCCGTGTAGGGGTCAATTCACATGTAATTTACTTGTTTTCTATCAAAGTTTGCAGTTGTAGCACGAGGGTTCGAGCAATCTGGAGTATAATCTTCGCATCATGACGCTCTGCCATTTCTAAAAGAATACAAATTTAATATGAACTCCCCTGGAACAATATTAATTCGGAGTTGTATTATAAATGTGAAGAAATAATTTATGAGGATTCCGTCACCATTAAAAAATTTGATGATGTCGGTGAAGTCCATGGAATTTGATAAAATAATATCTCGATAATAATTGAGAAGTGCGAGTGCGAGGAACAGCACGTAATCTGAGGACGCAACTTGACGAGCTGCCCATATTGTTTCCCAGACCAGAAATACATCATCATAACAGAATTCTGAAAACAAGAGTAATAATTGCTAAGATTGATAGAAAACAAACACCTTCTAATTCCCAATATTGGTGGCATCATGATGCATAATATCTATGTCGTTGATGAAGAGGCAAAATGGACTACACGAATTTTCAATTAAAAGCAAAATGGTTTCATGACTTTTACCCGAAGGCAAAAGAACTAAGTGCAAGTCTCCCTATGAAAGCCAAATGGACTGCATGTAGTTGTCATTTCAAGTGAAATTAACTAAAAGTGGATACTCAAGGATATGATGCCTGTAGCCTGTTTTGCTTGTAGGATAAATCTAGTCCATTTAGTAATTTGTAAATCTCAAATTCAATTTTGCTTTTAGTGAAATTGCATGTAGATCATTTTGGTTGTAAGCACATATGCATACCATATGCCTCGTAAACTATTTTGCCTCTTCACAGATGACACAGTTGTATCATATCATTACCTCGTTTGAAATCTAACAGGAACCAACGATAACAAAAGTAAAAATGAGTATAGTCGCCATTTTGTCTGATAAGTGCAAACAAGTCATGGTCGAGGACTTGGAGGAGAGATCGCATGTTAGCAAAATGAGCATCCATCGCTCCACCACCGGTTGGGAAATTCGCTGACATCCTTTCCATAAGACGGCGGAAGCAGCCATAAGCCTCGGCTTCGTCGTCCAGTATGACTAACAACGGAGCTGCTAAGTCACACATTCCTTGCACGTATCCTATGTCCATATGCTCCCACACATACCTAAAAAAAAGTTAGCAATCAACTTATAATCAGTAAATACATGAAACTTTTTTCTAGACGAGTAAATAAGTAGTGCAAGCATGCACCACCGATGACAGAGTACCACACGCGCCGACATCTTGAAGACATTCTATATTCTCATATTTCTAGATCTACTCAAGTAGGTATTTCCCAGAAATTCCAGTCTGGGAGTCTGGGAAGCCACAGCTACTAGATATTGGTACTAAGCTATCCTGGAGCTGTTCTAGCTGTTCTCCTCTAGTACCAAGTAGCATATTTATTAACATGCATGAAATACATAAAACATGAAAAAGTGCAGAATTTAGATTTGTATGTAAATTCCCACCAGAGATCGTCTCAGGTTAACTCAGTTGTTTCTTCATTGTAAGTATAGCACTTGGTGTGTACAAATAGTGGTACATGTACATACATACATAGTGCAAGGAGTATTTCTATTTGAGGGAACCAGGGAAAGTACATGTAGCCGTTTGACAAATAGTTGAATTCTTTAGAATAGAAGTCACTGGGGATTTCATGGAAAGACATGAAATGAGAGGAAGTGAGGAGGTAGGAAAAGGACTTGCATAATAGAAGCTGTCGGAGTTTCAATACTTGAGTATAGTATGGGTTTGGGCATACCCCCCAGAAGTAACTACAGTAAAGCCTGTAGGTTATTGCAAAATTCCAGGGATTGTCTGCAAGTACTTACGTGCACATAACATTTCGCAGCTTGTCCAAATTCCCTTCCGTAAAGTACCAGTAGTTCCGATCACATCGTTTCACATCCTTGTCAATTCGATGTAAGTTGAGTCCGAAAGCCTCGAGAAGTTCATTAGAGTACACACCTCCGCGGGAAGATACAGGTGAGTCATCACTTGACAAGCTAGAATCATCGGGTACGTCTTGGCTCCCCCCAGAAGTTGTATTCACATCATTAACTTTATCATTGGTATCAGGCTTGGGCTCGACTTCATCTTTCGTTTCACTTATCTCACTATTTTTTTCTGGAGTGGTTCCTGGTTCAACTTTCTGGCTACTTTTGTCGTCGCTTTCACTCGGAAAACTAACTTTCTTAGTAACTGAATTCCCGACGACAGTTTGGCAACTTTTCAAGGGTGAAACCGTCAGTTTCTCATTTTCTCCAGCCGGTTCTTCTTCAATAGTTTTATTACTCGGCTCTTCATGAGTTGGAGAGGACGAGTCAATGCTCACATTGTCCTCAAATACCTACAAAAAAAGAAACATCCATACTAACCGACAGCTCCGGCACAAAAGTCCTTACATAAAACTGTCACTCTTCTATCATGACGTGATTGCATTATTGGTTAGGGCAATAATATCAACCGTCAGGGAAAGGTTTACTGAGGCAGGATCTGTCTCACCTTAAAATTATGTATGTACATACGCTCATTGTCAGAGGAGTATAATTTTTGGATTCAGTTATGTCAAATTAAATAATAAAATGAAACCTCGTTGCTGCCATGTGTTTGCAGAACATTTGGTGACGGGTGAGGTTCTCCACCGATTCCACCCTCGGATGATAGTTTCGCCAAATTAGCCGCCATGGTTTCCCTGTCACGCTGTCTCACAATAGCTTCTACTGCTAACCATTCTGACATTCGATCTTCATACTCCTTTCGAAGTGTTTTAGGATCATCTCCATTAACCTTCCCAGATAACATGATTGGCCACAGTTTCCTACGTAAGGAGTGTGCCATGCCTCCAAAATATACCAATCTGTACAGTTCATCCATATCCACCTCGCCTTTACTCTTCAGCTCTTCCCACTTGGCCTCTGTCAGTCCAGCCGCTGCATCTGCAGGATAATTTAAACAGCTGTATTCTTGATAACTGAACTCTAATGGGACTTAACGAAGGAAAATAAAAATCTGGGATGATAGCACCTATGACTAATAGCTAATGCATGCAGGTGCAAAGTTAAGGGAAGGAAAAGCATTTTCGGACTATCTACATAAATATTAAATGTTTGGAAAGGATTAGGGGGAAATAATAATTCAAAGCTTAGTTATGATTTAGTTGTTAGAAAATATTACCGTCCGGTTCCTCGATTCTGACAGGTTTGACAAGTCCGATTAGATGCGTGCGAACAGTGCGAAGATGACGACAATGTGCAAGCCAGCCGTAGAATGCTCGAGAAATTATTTGTTTCTTCATTGATTGGCATACAACTTGAATGGATTCTCTGTCAGTACGAAACATGCCAATTCTATTTAAAGTAATGCAATTATATTATTTCATTTATTCTCCGGAAAACGTAATCAATCGTGCTCCTATTTCCTCAATCTTGTCTTTTAATTAGGCTATGGCTTATCTCTGGGAGGGAGGAAGTGCTTTCTTGGGTAGTTTGTGCAATTATTACATAGTTTCAGCTGTGACCAAAGTTATACGTACTTTCGTACCAAATATGCATTTGAGTGTGCTTATCTGCATTTCAATCTAAAGCAAATTTCCACTTACCCCTGCTCTTGCACAGAAGGTTGCTGATCAAGGCTTTTCGACGATGACGTTGAGGATGTCGTCGAGACTGAGTGTAAAGGTGTAGACCTAGGAGTAACAGGTGCTGCAGTAGATTTCGGAGTTGAGGGTAACTTCCACACCGGATCTTCAAGCAGTTCTTCCACTAATAAGTTACATAATTTCATTAATGAGTAATTAATTTCTAGCGTGAAACCTTAGCATGCGTCACATGTAGTAATTATATGGTGTACAAGATGATATACATGGTGTTTCATATCCTTTTCCATCCCCCCGCCCTAGACCATAAAACCAGGTATGGTAAAGTAAATTTCAATTCCTTCATTTTAAAGAGAATATTCATTTTTGCAGATTTTTCAAAATTAACAGCATTGACCCAAGCGAACCCTTAAGATCACAGCGTCTGTATGAGTGAAACAAAGTCAGGATTTTCCCCAATGAAGTTTCCTTCCGATTTTTCATTTCCAAAATAAAATTGAAAAATTATGTTGATGCTTGTACATCGAAAATTGTATTGGCTTCAAAATTTGCTACAGTAGAGATCACTGCGCTGAAAAATCTACAGGGGTAGAGGAGTGCAGGAAGGTACAGGAAATGAGATGTAGAAAGGGAAAGTTCAAAAAAATGCAGCGAGACCGAAATACAAATACTGGAGTTAATTTCTTTCACAGGATGAAGCGACGTGAAAAGTCGGAACAGAACTTTCCGAAAAAATGCCGCCTCTCTTCACTCGTTCCCTCAATTGACCGCTGTGACACGAGCGTACTTGGTTGACCTAGGTCAACACTTTGGTATGAAATTATGAATGATGTGCGGAAATATTATCTTAATAAAAATTAGGAAACTGAAATTTTGGTTACCACATTTCCTTACATAGTTTCGGGTGGTGGGAGGAGAAGAAGGATATGGGATACCCTTTGTATAATTATAAGTGAATGATTCTCATGCAAAAAATTTAATGCAGAATGAGAGAAAACTTAGAGTGTATAGAAACTTTGATAATTCTTTCACACACATAACATGTCACCTTGGTTATACGAGCGAGCGAAATTGGGGTACACGATACGGAAGACAAAATCCGAAGCGCTCTTCTCAGATATGGTTTCCTCAGCTAAACTCTCATCTTTCGTTGTGGATCCTACACTGTAGAATCGACTTCCTTTCCTTCTTAATTTCGGAAATACTTTACCTATGATGTCCATGAAATAATCTATTGCAATAATTAGGCAAGTCACAGTACGGAATAAAGCTGCTCACAACAACTCTTTAAAAAACAGATACATAATAGCGGAAATGTTCACATAATAGAATTTATAAAAGTCAGCCAAGTACCTTTGCCACGTTGAGACCAAAGCGGTGGGTCCAGCATACCATGTGGAAGTAATCCATTCTCAAGACAAGAAAGGAAAGCAAGGAGATGTCCACCCCTGGGGAAATGAATTGGAGGCCTTTGAACACCATCTTGTCCAACTAATACAATCCAATCACTCTCCGGACCCTGGTGACAATGAACGTAGACAATTTCTCCTACTACAACGTTCATGGCGTACTGCCAGTACAAACTACAGTGGGATAACAAAGAATACAATGTAAGTGCACATACATACAGTTATACTTTAGTAGATGTCAAGACAGAGCAGAACTCCATACAAAGGTAACCTTCTCCCTGGTTAGGGAGAATTTCACCTACAGTACCCACACTGGGGATGAATTCCCACAATAAAGGTATCAATTCCCTCCGCACGGTCTTAGGAAGCTTCACCCGGATTTTATTTCCTTATTTACTTCATTCTGGTTACAAGACTATGCTTACCTTTTATCACAAGCTGCTGACTCGTTACAACCATTCATCAATTGATTCGGAGTCCATTTTAGGTTAAGGGCTTCACCGCACTGATGAAGACTAAGGTAGCCAGCTATAGGTTCGTGCACGTCCTTCTAAATGTATCACAAACAATGTCTACATATTTATTGGGAAATTATCAAATTAATGTTAGAATTAGCAGATCCTGATAAATTCCAGCATTAAAATTTTGTTCTCTATCTACTCCATCTTAATCTATTTTCATTTGAGACTTCTGAGACGTGCACGTGTTTCTCAAGAGTTTTTCGAGACGACAAAATAAGACCCAAGAGCTGCAGCTCCCAGACAAGGATCAAAGCTCCGAGGATGTATAGCAAATGAAGACTCGTAACAACTCAAACAGAACGACGACTTACCAAGTAAACAAGAACATTATTTTTCCCGTACAACAGCGTAGATTTGTTATTCTGATGAAGCGACTCCACGTAATCTTTCGAACGCTGGTTATCATCTGAATTACTGAATCCCGTACTGCCCTTGTACTAGAAATAACCACAGAGAAAAATTGATACATTAATTTTCCAAGAACTAATTTCGGTCATTTCGATTCCCTTTCCTCGACTTATCTTATTTTCTTGAAGTATTATTATTATTACAACATATAGTGTGCAGTTATATGTACAGTTTGCTCTCAGGGCTGTACTATATTTTCAATTTCAATTCATTTAATGCTTCGAGCAGTCTTTCTTCACCCCTATTTACTCTTGTGCCTTATTTTCATCTCCTTTTTACTTCAAGCTATATAGTCAAGTCAACATGTTAGTAAACAGAGGATTTCATTAGGATGCAGAGCGGAAACTTGACCGCGAGGAGAGATGTGCATAGATGTTTGTAAACCACGATAAATGTCTAGGATTGTGTAACGCACCATGTATCAAAAGGACTGAACGTGTAGCCAAAATTAATGAACAATATCGACTGAAATGTTGGCCATGACTAGGATTGTCCGGGAAATTCGGTCCAGGCACAGGACGATAATTCTCGGCGGAAGAGCACAGATAAACAATCAATATATGTAGTTGAGAAGCAAAACCAGCAATATGCCACCCATGGTTACCCGCAAGCTTGGACTAAATCAATTGCTAGAGGAGTTCCTGGAGGTAAATAAAATGCAAAGTTTATCCCTTCAAAGAGACTACTAAGGGATAAATTGTGTTGGGAAATAATTTTAATTCCATCGAAAAAGTAATTATGTATGTACATTTCCCACTAAATGTACTCAAGGTAAGTCGACAGACCACAGTCTACGTGAACCGACTGCCGTTCTGTAAAAAGAGCTCCCAAAAGCGGCTTCCCATTTTGTGGGATTACCGTCGCACTACCAATAGATTATTCATCTCTCCTTTAATTGATGAACTCATTCAGTAAAATCCAGGCGAGGTAGCAAGTGCACTGAGAAGAGTCACAAACTCTGTATCACCTTACCCCATTGTCGGGGGAAAATGTCGTAGTTTTTGATGTTTTAAATATGACAGTATTTAATTTGGAACTCCACTCGTCCTTGAAGCTGATCTCTATGGTGTTCAAAGGAAAACGAGGAGAATGTTTCCTAAATAGAGGAAATAATGACGAGTGATAAGGTGGTTGTCAGCGAGATGTCTCAGGGAATAAAAGCAGTTCTACAGAAAACAACTGACAGTATGTTATAAATGCATGGTTAATCTGTAAGAACCAGGGTATCACATTAATGGGATGAAATGCTTCAAATATCAAAGACACAATTGGCTTTAAAAAGGGTAGCATCTGAGTGACGAAGACGTCGCTTTCATAATGTCCATTATACAGAATGTTCCCTGACAGACAAACAAACAAACATAGTCATACAATCGGTCTCAATGTGCAGATACATTGTCGTGCCACTCAATACCTGCTGACTGTGAGTGCTGAAGGGGAATTAAATCATGGTATTGATGAAAATACAACGGATGAGTTGGAGTTTGCTCTCCCATTTGTTTACCCATGTACATAATATCCCTCGAATGGTTTAATCACACACAGTATTTGCGTACAATCGATGACATTACGGCAGTATGTGAGCGACAGCTGAGATGAACATGAAACTCGAGACAATTCATTCACTCAACCATCCCAGTATAGTTTTAACATACAATAGTTCTCTGAGCCAGGGAATTGCAAATTACTAGGAACAATCCTATGGAAAATTTATGACAGTCAAAATAAATTAAGCAGAGTCACTCACGTGTAACGCTGGTCGTTTATGTGTTGGTGGTGAGGCTGGAGGAGGAAAATGACCAGATGAGATACGATGCCTTTGTACGAGTTCATCTGCTGGAGGATCAGTCCACAAGTGTTCTCCTGTCCGTAGCTTGGAAAAGTCCAACGCACATGGCCCAACTGTGAGGCGAGTAACAATTTTATTATAATTCGCACTTCATCCTAAATAATACTCATTAACTCACAAGCCTGTCTCAGCATGTTTGCTTGTCCTCAGTCTACTAAACAAAATCCGAAAATAATTAGACATGTGCATACATCAAATAGCTATACTTTTAACCCTGGCTGAGCTAATGAAGGGTTATTTTCATTGGCATACAAAAAAAAACGATGACGAGGGTGAGATGCAGCACTCTATAAATGATTGATAATCAAACGTAACAGTCATCTTTCCTCAACATATGTACACATGGTGTGTTAAACATGAAAGAGCTCAAAAATAATAATGCATGGACAAACAAACACTGAACCCAGTCGGGCTGGAAATAACTTGACTTTTCCGGTTATACTCGGTTCAAGTAAAATATAGTAATTTGAGGACCATGATAATAATTAAAACAGTATATACCTAAGAGTGAACTCAATATTGAGCCGTAGTCAGGATCAGCCACTAATGCATCCTTTTCATAATATTTGCTGCAAATACAAAAACATACAATTCCAATTTATTCCCCACGAACGGAGCATGACATGAACAATGATGGAAAAACAATGTCGACCCCTCCGCTCTCATGGATTTTGCACTACTGTAGATACTCACTAGGATGATGTACATCCCTCCATTACGTCCTCCAACGACAGATACATTGCCTGCAAATAATCATCCCACTGACACGAATCATAACCCAGGAAGTTGAAAGACATAAGCAATCAAGTTTACAAAATTGGTAATGTAATTTTGCACACACGAAATGTGCTATGTTTAATTTTCCTGTTGTGGCGGAAAAAAAAAATTATTGGAGGTATTTTCAATTAACTACAATATTTTTCTGAATGCTAGCTTTTCGACTGTGGACCTTATAGTACGATTACAAGTCCCAGGCTCAAGCCGTTTGGGCTTGATGTTTTATTGATTCTACCTAGTACAGACTCGTTGAATAAATACACCATTCATAGCCGTTAAAGGTCCGGGCACGTTCGGAAATCCCAAGGGACTCAAAACAAGCATGACAGAAAGCTAGCTCGATGCATCATTCTTAAAAGAGCTTTTAGAATTTACAACTGTCTGCAAGGGAATTTACTCATCAGCGCCCTGACATACATACAATAAGTGATGAGTTGATTAATGGGTTGATTGCTGACAACAAAATAATCGAACGGAGCAGCCAAGCAGAATGTGTTGAAACAAGAGTCAGTGTAGGTATTGTTAATTCTTTATCGATGGAAAACATCCATTCAAACATTTACTTTTTGCACAAAAAAAAAGAATTTAATGGGTAGGAATAAATATTAATCGATTAAATAGAATTTTTAATTGGCACCTCATTCTTGATATTTGAGGAGATATGAAGTTTAAAAGCGTAAGCTTAGTTCGCGTCATCTTAAAATGACGCTACCATATCAGGACTCGCTTCAGTCATCCGTTGTCATTTTATATCAAGTAAAAAAATTTTTTTCTTGTTAAAATCTATTTCTGGGATTTTAGTCTAGTGACTCCCTTTTCATTTGCAAACACAACGGCTAGTTATAGTTTCGGTTTACAATGCTATATCAAATGTTGCTAGTATTTTGAAAGTTTCTAAGGCAGGTTAGTTTATTGGGGAAAATAAAAACAAGGGCTGCTCATCCTCCAGATCATTAGGGAACCTAAAACTCGCAAAGAAACTAGGAAAAATAAATTTTCAAAGGGTTAAATTTCATTTAATAATGATCTCTTCAAATTTCCCCTTTAATTGCACGGTTCTCCCACTAGTTTCCTGTTTGTTTTAGGTTTCAGTACAAATGATCCGTGTTTTAAGGCAGAGCTACCACCGACTTTCCCCTATTCGACTAAGGATGATTTAAGTATCTCCGAATTGAAATGAGAATAGAGGAAAAATATGACGAGAGTCTTCATTCCTTTCAGGATTTCATTCAGAATAAAAAAGAGCCGCACACCAAAGGAAAAGAAAAGGTATTCAGTAATTGAAATTCCATTGGAGAGAAATACAAACTTAACTTATTTGCATATCAAGGAAATATCTTAACAGCTATTCCAATGGAATGCTAATTCCTGTAATTTCCCTCCTGACACGAACGCTTCATAAAGCCCTAACTCTATTCTCATCCTCCGCTCACAATTCATGGCATTTCTTATCCCTAGAAGTAGTTGTATTTTGAAGGAAAGAATTACCGTAATAACAGAAAAGAATTTCAAAGATGGAGAAAGTGAGCGGTTAACTGCTCAATTTGATCCCACAACTCATTTGAATTATCGATTTTCTTCCTAATTGTCATCTTCAAACTACTATGAATATAATTACTCAAATCAGAGTGAACGGGAAAGTTTAGGATTTCTAATTTCGAGAAGAAAGTAAATTCCTTCCATCACTAGACCAGTTTAGATACGATTATCATTCAAAGAATTCAAGCTTCGATAAATTTTAGTCCTTTTAGTCTTTGGAAAGTACTTCGTCAGCTGGGGACACTAGAAAGAACAAACTATTTTACAAATACACTTGAAAATTCCCCTCAATCAAAACCTAAAGTTTATACTGGTACTGAGGCCAAATTGGAAACTTAATTACAAAAAGACATTGATCAGCCCTTTCTCTCGTCTCATTGGAACTTTATTAAATGATGTAATAAAATCCCCGTATAAATTTTTCTATTCAATTTTAAATCCAGATTCCCAGTTGTATTTTCTTAAAAAATATAGAAATTCCTTGCTTACAGTATTTAGATTGAAACGTTTCCTATAGACTATATCTTGTTAAGCATTAAATAGTTGTACGTCTATTATGCTCTTCAATAAGTGTTTTCAATTGTATTTCAGTTTCATCATGGTATATGCTGGGACTTGGGACATGATTTGGAATTCAAGTTATAAATTAAATTTTCCTGTTGTTCTTACGGATCTACTGTTGGAATGTATCCGCAAAGGATAAATTCCGCGACAGATTTTCATTCAGTTTTGGATTGCAGAGGGAATATAAACCCATTGTACAGGAAAATAAACCAAGAGTAAATATCAACCCGTGCAGCTTTTTTGATTGAGTAAGTCTGATCTCATTTCATATAAATTTTCCGGTGATGTTGTTAATAAAGAGAAGATGCACATGCTAGTATCAAGCACAAATGAAGGCTAGACACAGCTGCAGAGGAACTCTTTCGAATGATATAAATGAAAGGACTGATGTGAGCAAAAGTACGACAGCACATGCAGGCGGTTGCCCCAAAGAGATACATCGGGTATGAGGAGTTGAACGACATATCGAAAAAAAATCAATCATTCCCCAGGCCTGTGTAGTAGCTTTGAATACCCTTCGATGAGTATGCCTTTCATGACCTGTACGAGACTCTACGAACGAGCTATACGGATCTCTGAAATTTCAACAGAATTTTTCTCAAGATGCTCATCCTAAGGAGATTATAACCTTGACGAGAAATACAATAAATCTGTATCCTCGATCCTAGGAAAAGATCCAAAGGAATGGAAAAACTTGGTAAAACATTTCTCAGGATGAGTGTACACGATGTCTACCTACAAAATGCCTCACACAGGGTCCCAGCAGCCTACTAGTCACATCCCGGGTGAGTCTCCCAGTATCTTGTTCGACCAATACCCAAAGTTGTCAGTTCTCGTGGAAAATTCTCGTTCCTACATTGCTACAGAATATAAATCCAAGAAATGAAATGTCAGAATAGAATTATTTTATCCTGAAAATTTGAGAATTGTGCAGCACACAGGGAGTATATAGATTTCATCTGATGCATACATGATTGAATTCTGTTTTCCCATCTTTCCCATCACCCTTCAAAACTTTCGATTTACATTCAAAAAAAGGTTTTACCTAAGCGCAAAGAAAATGTTTACGGCTACGTACATTCATACGTACATGCAAACTCGTCATACACAGACACTGTTGAAGTTAAATCCTCACGAAAGGTATTTCGTTTGAGAGAAAGTCTCCTTCCAAAAATGTAAATCTTCTTGTGGCGTAATCTTTAACACAAAGGAATAGTCTTTAAAGAAAAATAAAATTATGAGTGCTTTTCCCATCCACTCACTGTAGTGTTATCCTTGCATTTAAATCTTGTGACCCTTTCAGGTTAAGCAAACTTTGCTCATTGTTTCTGGTTAGTGGCAGTTCCTTCGCACGTTACTAGTTTCAAACGTTTATTTCCATCTTTTGTGAAAGTATCTGACATAAGGAATTTCAACCTCAATGTTGAAAGTGGAACTTCAGTCCTTCAGAGCATAGTAATAATTAATTATTCTGGTTTCACTATATTCAGCTTCAAACTCTAGAGAAGTTTAAAGGTCAAGCTTAAAATTCAATAAGGGCATAAATATATGAACTTAACCAGAAGATTAATAAAAGTTATTTTAGTATATAATGTGTATCTTTTTTACGTATGGAAACATTCTTTGGAATGATTTTACCCTTTCGTGTGTATGCTAGAATATCCAAATATATAATAATTAGATTCGTTTATTGTATCAGCTTGGAATGAGGTCGTACATGTGGGATGCATGTACTCAAACACGAACAGCTTGGAGCTTTCCCTAGCAGTAAATTAAATTTACGTCCACGTGCGTCACCATAATAACAAGCTGAGTGATAAAAATCTGATAAGGCTGCCTAATTTGGCAGCAAACGGTAAATGCTGGGAGGAGGAAATCACATAGGACATGACACGTTCTGATCTCAAGTTTGAACAATAAATCCTCCCGATATAACTGCACGATAAGGTCCCACATTAGGTAATCTAGGTGAGAGGATATAGAAAGGTAGGATTTCCATGGGAGGCCTTTCCAGACTGGTTTTTGTCGAATGGCATACTCCCGGAGATTCGAAATGCAACGACTTTCTCCTTGGATTTAGGTTATCTCCTTTCCAAATCCACTTACGTCCAGCTTATCATTTAGAAAGGGACGCTGGAGAGACATTACTTCCTTACCGGCACTCACGTCTCATCAGACTGTATCTACTTGAATGCACTGCTCACATCAATGATACACTGACTCCCTATCTCCCCAACCTAGATCAGCCCTCTCCTCATCACATTACATAAGGCGGAAGAGTGAATAAAAATTTGTTTCTACAATACATAAGTTGTCATTTCATTGATTCTGCGTACATTCGGAAAAGAAACTCCCGAAGCCATGCTCACTCCGAGGACCGTGCGGGACTAAATCCGATTTCCTCACATTTCCCCAGACCCGTGGAGTTACACAGAAGCTTAGAATTTTACGAAGCCAAAAAAGCCATTCTCAAATTAAGACAAGATAAAGTCGTCTGTAAACAAGCACATATTGTACACTCAAGACCATTAATTTCCTAAAATTTTGAAGGAAATGTAACAGTCACTGGGCGCTTCTAGCCAGATTCCAGACATTATGACTTGCACATCTTCATCGGTCATTAAACGCGCTAAGACTGCTTACAGTGTGCAGTGGCAGCCATGGGAAAATCTGAACAATGAATGTGATCACGGCCATGTGAACATCTAGGACACAATCTGATCACAGCTTGCTTGCTGCTATGACTAGACCGAGAGCTTTCGCTAGAAAGAACCCAGGAATGTAATAAAACGTACTTAATTCTCAGTGCAGAAGACACAATAAGTCATAGACACAAATTATATAGTCATTTCATATATATAAGTTAGGGCATGCTTGAGCTACATTATCTTGAAATTCAAAGGAAATTGGAATGTGTCAAGGGGTAATTAATATCAACCATTAGATGTTCACTTTCATTCCATTTAAGACGAAACAACACTTTAGTTAATACCAGTACAAAAAAATTCCCGCATCTGCAGGGACTATATCGTCGGTGAAGAGGCAAAATGATCTAGGTGCATGATCGATTAGAATCAAAATGATCTACTTGCAGTTTCACTAAAGGCAAAATGATCTACTTGCATTGAATTTTAAAAGCAAAATGATCTAGATGCAGCTTTTCCTAAAAGCAAAATGATCTAGATACAAATTATAATAAAAACAATATAAGTAAACACACTCTAATGCCGGTGTACAAAAATGCGAGGTATTCAAAATCTTTTATATATGCATTTAATTCCCCAATGCCTCCATTTCTTTCTTTCAGTAACATTGAAAAAAAAGTTGTCAATTATGATTTAACATTTGAAAATGATTCCGAATGTTATGATAATGGTGATGATCGTAGAATATGATTTGAAAAAACTCCACGTTGAGAATTATTAAAGGGAAAACCAATTTAATGTGCACACTAACACATGAGCTTACTGTGATTTTGATTCGTCTTTTAATTCGTCGATTTTAAAATAAATGAATGTTGCAGTTTTCGTAACTAAAAATGTATTAGATGCAATAAGTGAAATTAACTTTAGTTGCCGGAATGATCCTTAGTAATAGCAAACCCTTCAGGTAATATTAACCCACAACCCTAGGTCAATTACAGTCATGGTTAGCCCTTATAAGCCACGTGTCCTCCTTACAGATGCTAGTTTTCTCACAAAAAAAATTAGACCAGCACTTAGATCATTTTGCTTTTAAGGAAAATTGTATGTAGATCAGTTTGCTTTTAAAGAGGCTTGCACCCAGTTCATTTTGCCTTTAGGGAAAAAGTTATGTAGATCATTTTGATTCTAATCGATTATGCACCTAGATCATTTTGCCTCTTCACCGACGATATGTCACTATTATATTGGCATGCTTAAGCGGGTTTCCACAGAAAGGAAACTAGGACGTAAATGTTAGAGTCATTCTGAAGCCGCTATTTATGTTGTTGGAAAGCTCAGCTCTTATGTAAGGGAAGATAGGCCAGCTCCAGATATACTGTGCCCAGAGATGAGATGGATACACGGATAACCTCATTCGCAAATACTTAATCTAAATAAAAAGAGGAAAAGGAAATGTCGGCAAGATTCTTTACGAACAGTAAATTCAGAAATACAGCTGTATAATAATGCAGGCATGTAAAGTGTCAAATAACAAAGGTTTCCCTGTCGTCTACTCACCCATCAAGCACTGAACAAGCGTAATTTGAAACAGGGAAATCCTTTTAGAATTTTGGCACAAAAATACGAATCTGATGCTTTGGACGTTTGATAGCATAACATGTGTTTCTGGAGAAGTAGTTCTTCAAATGATTATGCAGTGACAGATGTGCCTGTCTCAGTAGTAATAATTGCACTGTAATATTTGGGGATCCGAGGTATCTCCGATGGTTTGGTGGAACAACAGTAAGCGAGAGAGTCACATTAACGTCGAGAGACTCTTTCGGAGAGTGAGAGGATGCGTAAAATAACTGCTTTTACATTATCCTACCTCTCCTCCTTCTCTCTCTCTCTCTCTCTCTCTCTCTCTCTACACTGCATATCAATGTACCCATTAAGAAAAACGTGCACTATACTAGCACGAGAGGCTTTCCCCATCTTTTAAACATCGCACTGATTACACAATCAAAAGTTAATGCTGAGTCTTTCTCCTATGGATGGAACGGGGAACGACTTCTCCCTAACTTCCGTTTATATTTATACACAAGCTCTTTGGTCCTCTGCAGACTTAATGTAGACTTTGCATTAGGAAAGTAATAATTGAGCCATTAAGTCACTGTATGTAGTTCTGTTTCAGGAAGAACCTCCAGAAGCCTTCCTGAAAGCCTTACTTCTTACACGGTTCTCACATCAATCATTTCACAAAAATTGAATTATCTGTAATAAATTCACTTATTTACATAAAGTGTGCATATCCTTGTAACTCAGCGGAACTTAAATATTACTTTCCCTTTTCATAATTTATATGGCAGGGCTATTAGCTTTAACTAACTTCATTAAATGAGTAAAGTGTATTCCTTATTTATTATTAACCAATCGGGTCTCACTTCTTATTCACTGTGAATTATAAAGATCGAGCTCTCTCAGCCGATACTCCAGTAGCCCTCATGCATTAAAATTGACTACCACACTATGCTTATATCTATCTATAATAATCAACTCCGACAAGGTTGGCTTAACAGCCAGGGAAGAGATAGCATAGTAATACCTGTACTATTCCGACCACGGCACAAAACCGTAAAAGTTATTCCAATTTACAATGTCGGATTGGATTAAAAGCTTACTTGTTATGTATGTATCTGGGCTGTGGTTACGAGCTTCACAATTTATTTCTTTGAGGATTACAAGTGAATTGAAGGTAGGTATTTGGATAGTCTACGGAAGTAGGATTATATGGGATGTTGTGATGTGCATGTGTGTAATCTGAGTGTTTCATAGAAATTCAAATGGTGACTTCATTTGATGATTCCATATAGTGAATGTGGTGTTTTTATGGTGGTAACTGTCGTTTCCGGGACCGCAGTTCCGACAGGATCTCCCAACCTGGATCAAATATTCTTGTTTCTGGTTCAATGAACAATTCAAGAATTTTGTTCATATTTTCTAAACACGGCTCCTTTTATGTACCTTCCATTCAACTATGATTACATGTGTCATCTACAGATGTTTTCTGTTTATTCATTCATATCGGCAGCTTCGGATTTTGTGTATGAAAATCATTCAAAAATGATTTTCATGTTCTGCGGGCGTGGAAGGTTTAAATTTTCTAACTGTAGATATATACTTATAGAAGAGGAGAATGTACTCGTTTGGGACGAGGAGAAAGGGGATTACTTTTTCGTAATTTACATTTTACATGCCTCGTTACAGCGTCTACTTTGTGCGTTTACATTTTCCTGGGATTTACCATAAAGACACCCAAGACTTTTTCATCCATGTGGTGACGTCTGGTTGGGGCTAGTGCTGTTTTTTTTACAGCTTCCCATCTTCATTTTGTACGGGAACTCGCGGTGGGTTGCTTAAAAGTGAATACATTTTGCCATTATTTTCAATGATAATGTACAGCTCAGAACAACGGCTCTGAGAGGAATTCATCCGGGGGATCTAAACTTAGGAATTACTTTTCAATGGGTAGAAAATATTTCAAAAAGAGTTATTGTTATGTGATTCCATATATGAAGTAGTACATGTTTATGGAAATGGAGCAGGCGAGAAAATTGGAATTATATTCCATTCTCGTGAAGTGAAAACTATGCGGTTAGCCTGGGATGTACTCAAACTCAAGACAGGAAATATTCCTAAGATCTTTTATGGAGGATGAAGGAATTTTCCAATTTCACAAAATCGCTCTCCATCCCGTCTCCATGAAGTGGTACAAGTGTTTACAAATATCCACATGCTGGAACCTCAGTACTTTGGTGTTAGCATGTCGTAAAAGCAACTCTTAAAAATGACTTGGATTGTTGAATAAAGCCATACAATTCTAAAATGCAAGCGTGTTGAGCATCTCAACTTTCTCAAGTCTGTCGAAATGCTCTTGTGCACTCAACAGCATTGACACAAACTTGATTTGCCGGAAAAACTGGGAAATAGTTTCCCAAGTCAACTTTCCATAGTGCCCAATGTGTCACAATGGGTTGTGCACAAGTGCACACTTTACTCTACTCTGCTTAATACTTAATTACATTTGTACGGAGCACACATGTATGTACATATGTATTTGTGTACACATATGTACATACATATCTACGTATGTATGTAATTGCGTAAACATGAAAGGAAGCATGTTCGACTGTTTTTCCATCCTTATCGTTCCGATTGGCAGGCTGTCGCCCACGCACCTAAGGAAATCTGGACTGCACCAGAACCCATCAAGTGCTTCGAGTGTGAAACTAAGCATTAAAAGTCAATGAAGCCTTACTTGTTATTGTGTACAATATAGTCAATAATTTTTGCTAATTGTTTTTCTACGAGGGCGAGACGAATCCACAGGTACTTGGTTGCAGCTACGGAGTTACGTTTCTGTAAAGGAGGCTTCACACCAATTTTACTCGTGCTTTCACTTCCAGAAGATGAACGCCTAGAAAAAAAATAATGAGTAAATTCTTATGACAATGCGGGCTTTCTTTTTGAAAAGATTATAAAAAAAACTTCAGCTTCTATAAAAGGCTTTCAGAGCATATAATGGAAATGTCATATTACATCAGATTAGGAATGGAATGAAATGCGTGAATGGGATTTAAAAGTTATTTCATGTAACTGGACAATTTTGATAAGTCAGTCTAGTCAGTGTACATACATACATACATTCTACTGTACGTACACTTGACTCATTTCATACCGAGCACTGGGTTCTATGAAAGGTCAACCAAAAAGTCGTAGAAAACTGTGCGAATAAAATCAATAATAATAACTGGCAGGCCGAATGAAGACAATTGGAGCGGGAAAGGATGCAATCAACTCAAAGAAACAAGTAATGATGCCAACCAAGTGAGAATAACGTGACTGGAACTTACTTGTTGGGATCACAGTTTTCTACTTCTGCGATTAATTGAACAATTCGAGCAGCGGGTTGAAAACTTTTTGCAACCTTATGGAGAAGTGCAGTAGTAGAACTACTTTTGAAAAGTCCCAGGGCTCGGCGCTTAAGTCCATGGGAAACACATGTCTCGACAGCAGCTGGAAAAATCCAAAGATTAAAGTACCTGAGTACACAGAAAATAATCCAGGGAAATCGTACATTTCACCAGGGCTTTCCTACAATATCTCCGTTTTCCCTCGTAGCAGGAACTTTTCATAATTTGCCATTTTTCCCCCTGATGTGTAAGTAGTTCAAATTTTATATTTCCAACCTACATTCTAGGAAAAACTTTCACAGGGACATTTTCAAAAGGAGTTGAAGAATAATTGAAAGTTTTCTCCGCCACCACTAAAAAATCTCCTTATAATTATTCTCATTTCCTACACGAATTAATGGGACGAAGGAAAAGCAGCTTATGTTTTTTATTATTACCACACAGAGATGTGATGCTGGCACTGTCTTCATGGACGAACTTCTTTGTGACTGCTTCTTCCATGATCTGCTTCACCTGCAAAATAAAATACAATAGGGGAGAAGTTCATTTATCATTTCATTCAGTCCCATTTATATATCTATTGCAAGATTCATTCTTACTTTCACGGCTTAGTCTTAGTATGTATAATATTTCTTCGGATAGATACATACAGCATGCAAACCCGCAGAATTTAATTGCTTGAAGGTTGGGTCGTTTCACAGAACTCCTCCATCTTTCTCAACCCGAATGGGTGTAATTATGTGGTGTGATAATACATATGCATGTCACAGTGCAACCCGTTAAGTATAGGGAGTAGATTGCCATTAGTTATGAATTAATTGAGTTCAGGCACAAACTTGTGTCGTTCTAATGATTGCCTTCAATTCAAAACATTCTGCATGTGCTACTTCTGATTCAATTGTACCCAACCCAGCTGATATTTTTCAACGTGACATTGATACATACCTACTTATTCTGACAATTAAAGGTATAACCCTCAAGCACTTGTGGTGTAGGAAGTATACATAGTAGACTTGAATTCAGGTGACGTGATTACTGAAAACAGGGTTCTCCTCATTGTTGTAATTAGTGGTTACCATATAGATGCACAGCTTATATAAAGTCATAATCACATCATCAGAAAACTCAATCAAAGTTCAGGAGTCAAGGGTTCGTGATTATTACGCTCGTAGGATTTACTGCAAGTGATTCTGGTAAACTCGACTATGGGAATAAAGGTATACACTGAATATACAGGTAGATACAAACCTAATGCGAATACATACATACAAGCAGTCCGTAACACCAAACATTCTGAGGCACCTCCGCTTGGTTTGTGGGTAAAGCCCTCAACTTTGATCGGATTTAGATACCATCAACTGGATCTGTGATAAGTATGCCCGTAATTTGTTTTGCCAATAACTTCATTACATTTAAATTTTAAAAAAATTGCCTAATAGCCTTGAACTTGTCTATGGATCACAAAAAGGTGGACAGTGTGAGCATTTGAGATGGCACTGACTTCACACATTACACTACCCCCGCCTTAATTAATTTTGTACTTGATAATATACCAATGTAGATGCTCGACTTGAGATTAACACCGAAACGCTACCACTTACCACATGTAAAGTAAGATTGACCTTAGACTCAAGTTCTGAGCCAAAGGAACTTCAGGATTTTGTCAATTACTTCTTGACAATTCCTCGCTAATAATCAGGCAAACTATGAATGAAAACTTTGCGGGCTTCCAGACTTACTGTTTTTACCAAGTTTACTGTTATTCGATCTGCTCTACGCGGGCAGATATGCATGTTCCTCAGTAATTGAGTTTAAGAGTTTAACTTCTTAAGTAGATTTGTTGGAAATAATATAATTATTAATACATTAGTCTGACATCACAAATGAGTTGTCAAGGAAAGCTCCATTCCTGAAGAGCTTTCTCACTAATCATAATGAAAGTAAGTTCCTACGGCACAGTGCACAGGTCCATTCTCACAAGAATCCAATAACATACATACCTCCAGGCACACTACTGTGCACACGTAATCGACCAGAAAATACCCTTCTTCGAATTACTTTATCATTAAAAGGCATGAAAATGAAATGAGGACACGAGTTTGCAAGTTGGATAAAATTTGGAAGCTGGATGAAAATCCATTGAATCAGTTCTCTTTAAATTTAGCTTAATATCCTTCCAAATTTGAATCTATCAATTGCTAAAACATTTTCTCGCGCATTCGATATCATCCCATCGGTCATAAGATGGGAGTTCAAATGTACATTTGGGAATTTCAGGATTATTACTGGTTGAAGCTTGCGTGAATAGCTATACATAGATACTTAATGTAATTGTATACATTAACTACTACATAGTCATCATATTGTATGCATATAGTAGCTGTAATGTTTAGTCTATTTCTTGTTGGAAGTTCTAATGTAATTATTATGTATAATTACTAACAACAAACGAACTAGGCAACATCCTGATAAAGACAATCATGAAATTCTGAAAATACCCGGAGAATATTAACGTCACACTACTTGTACAGGTACTTACAGACTAATAATTACTTGCAAGAATCAAAGTGGTTCGAAAACAGAAATGATTAAAGGCTGTTCCATTAATTGCAAGGGAAGAAGTTTTATTTTGGTGATTTTATTTGGATGAAGTTAACTACTAGCCGAACATATATGTATGTACATAGATCTGAACCCGAAGCCTGTGAGTATGGGTACATCTGACTCCGTTCCAGGTCCCTAATTTCCTTTTAATTACCACACACCCGACTTTCCCAGCACAATTTATGTAGGACTATTTCCGTGAGGCGTTTACGTAGTTCATGAAGCAAGGCATTTTCTACAGGGGGAGGAACTGATGAGGAACGTATGAGATACAATACATGGTATGAGAGACACGGTTTTGGACGGCCAGGAGTGCAAAAAAGAGTGTATAGACTAGTTTTTTAATAACTATTTTACTCCACTAAAAATACATATCCTACTAGACCTTTGTACTTTCTCCCTCTAGACTTCCTACTTTAAAATTTCAACTCGCGAATCCTAATTCGCGAAATACAGGCAGCAACTCTCAAAGGGCATGGAAGTTAAAAGAGCTGGATACATTCAGAAGCAACAAAGAGAAAATCAATCTGGGTGGTTTCTTCTCAAAGTCCACAAACAAAGAGAAATCAGAATGAGTAGCTGGATTCGGCAATGTGTATTGTATAGGCGTACTTGAAGTTGTCCATAAATTACTGACTCATGCCAGGAGGCCGAATTTTCGTGAAAACTCAATCTCCTCCTGGTTGTAGTTTGGATACATTCAGATTTCAGTAATAGAGTCCCTGTACATTTTCACATGTCCTCAATAAAAGAGCCAGAATGTGCATAAGTAGATATGCATATGGTGCAAATTCGACTTTTGCAATTTAAGGAAGCCAATATATCTGAAAATGTAATTCCCGGGCAGGACAGCGAATTTAAATTCTAATTTTCTTGATAAACTGTAATGTATGGGGTGTTTCATATCCATTTTCTCTCCCCTTAGGCCACATAAAGTAGCTTGCAACTGATATATGTTTGATTTCCCCTGTTCGTAGAAAATTCTTTTCGAGCTGTACTACAAAATTTTAAATCGCCACGGTCAATTTTTGTGGTCACAGGGGTCACGAACATGAACTAAAGTCGGAAATTTGTACGGATCTTGAATTCAGCAGTTGTATATTTCATTACTAAATTCTTCAAGAATACGTGACGCTCTTCGTAGGAAGTTTTATGGGCTTTCCTGGAAGCTATCACACAGGTCCCTACTTTGAGAATTTGACCCCAAGAAGCTTGAGGAAATTTAGCTTCAGGAACAAAAGTGGCAAAGATTAGAGGAAAGAAGAATTTCTAGTCTTACATTTTTTCCATGGACGGCCTGGCGTTCATAAAAATATTTCACAATGCTGCAATAATTATATCAATTTCATGGGGATTAATTTGAGCCTAATGCATCTCCTTAAATCAATATTTGTGGTCTCAGTACCTAAAAATATGAGGAAAGTTTGAAAAAAATACAGAATATTTATTTTTATTGCAGCTCATTTACACAATTCAAAAACTTTGTCTCACATGTTTAGATCCCCAGAGCACAATTTTTTGTTAAAAAGATGATGTTCAAAAACGTATTGTGTTAAAATGAACAACTGTTGAATTAAAAATCTATAAAAATTTTCACTTTCAGTTTTCGTTTTTGTGACCCTAAAATTGACCGAGGTCAATGAAACAAATTTTATAAAATCTAGAAAAGAATAGTCTAAAAAAGGGAGAAACCCATATTTTGTGAGTTACTCCCTTATGTGGGCTAGGGGGAGAGAAGAAGGATATGAAACACCCCGCACATAGATGCATACATACACGCTTTAAAGAGAATTTATGTGTTTATATCCCAGACGTTGATATTCCTTCCGGGCTTTATACTATAATCATGAAATGCTCTAAAAAAACTCCAAATTTGAAAGTCCTACAGGTTTACTACGGAGTTTGAAAGTAACGGACTCCTTCTTGAAGTACATTAAAGTTGACCTCTCTTCCCATATGAAAAACTAAAGAGGCTCCTAACCAACCCCAAGAGTTTGGTGAATTTATGGGAGTGTAGTTTCCTTGAGTAGAAAGCCTTGAGATAAGCAGTCACTGTGCTCAGTATCTTGGGGTGTTCCATGCAAAGAAATAAAGAGAAGTCCCAGTTCTAGTACCAGTCTATCAGTCTACCTACCCACGCCACGCAAAGCAAAGACGACCGAGCATGGAAGTTTTGTGACAGAAACTCAGGAGTGAAAGGCCCAAAACACCTCAAAGCATTTTCTACTCTTGAAATGAAGTTAGCCTAGATTATATTTATACTTCAAGTAGGGAAAAATTGCATCAAGTTCAACCTAATGAATTAACTTGAGCCTTGCAAAGCTCTACATTACAAACGTCTTTTGAATGAAGATGCTACAAAATCTGGGAAAAAATGAGTCAAAGGCCGGGGTGAATTCTATAATTGAAATTAAAATGATACGACAAGTCTCAAGTAACAGAGGAGTGATCTTCAGATATACTTAAGTGCAATTATTAGAGGCAAATAGACGGTTGCTGTATAGTTACCTACAAATACTAAAGATTTTCTCACGTTAACCTCCTAGTATTTACTCCCTACCTCTCTAGTGACATGATCCCTTTCTAACTTTATAAAAACCTTTGAACACACCGGAATCCTTGGGTGTACATTTAGGGCCTCGATAAAGTTTAAATCAAATAGTAGATGGCATTAACATTACACAGGACCGAGTCTCAAGATAATCTTGTTTAAAGTACACTTGACACATCCATTAACAAAACTGAAGCGGAAATTGGGAAGTAAGCTGGTATATACATATGTGTATCCTATAGCTTATGAAGTTCCCTTTGGAGATGAAATTGTACTGACACTCTTGCGAAATCTATTACTTTCATGATACGGTATGTAATCTAAGTACGAGGAAAATGCATGTACTTTAAGAGGATTTAAGGTTCTTTCAATAGCTAAATTCTCCAGCATACGCTAAGAAACAGATTCTCGTTGGGAACTCTAATGAAACTCAACAGCCTGGAGGTCTTGCGGCCCTTTTATATTTACATACACAGGAACGGCTTTGCGAGTCAGGACTAATAAAGAATCGCCACACACTATGCACACTCGTGTCAGGGAAACATCCAAGAGTCTGTAAGAGCTGAGCTTCAAATTGAGCCTTAGAGATCTATCAAAAACTCTAAAGCAAAACGATGCAATGGTATCAACCACTCCTGGGGTTTGTGGAATAGGCTGCCTCTATTACTTCATACTTTTCCCTTTAAACAAGGATACTTGCCAATTTTTTGAGTTATTCAAGTGTAAACACTGAGACTTCGCTCGTCCATACAGTTAGTATATTAAATATTCACATAACAACCTCTTAATAGTTACTGTTCACTCAATCGAAAAGTTAGCATACTTTCAAACTGTAAGTCTACATATTCCAAGTTTAAGTACTCGTGCAAAACAATTCTTCAAAAACATCTAAGGGTTTTGCCTTTAGGTATGACTGCAGGAGATCCACATGATACGAACGTACCTAGCAAAATGAACCGAATAAAATTTAGTTCTTAGACTTCTCTTGTCTACATTATTTCTAAGAATGATATAAATGGGAGCCGCATAGAAGCTAAAAATTACTTGCTTCTTACTTGAATTCATAATTATTGCAAGAGGGAATGTAAAAGCTGTTTCCCCAAATATGAGGGTTCCCCTTAATAGCACATATATATTCTTCGATTCAATCCCAGTTCGAACCAAGAACAAGGTAGTACACAGGTAATCCGATAATTTACTGTAATGGGCTAATACATACGTAAATACCTACTTTATTTGAGTTAACTTACAAAAGTTCAGCGTATTTAATGAATTCCCCAGACATACCACGGCTGGGGTAAGCATATATGTACTAATTTCCCATAGAATAACTTGAGCGTTCGGAGGACCAAAATATGCCACCACAAGTTAATTCTGCACAACTTCATGAGAGCCTACCCAAAGAAATCAAGTCTGATTGGTGAGTAAATAAATATGTATATGTATGAGCATCAAATTGGTTCCCAGCCACAAGAATCCCGCTTACACTCCAGGAACCCACTGGTGCAAAACAAAATATGTTCGCAGGATTCTTTCTCCTCCAGTTTCTGTAATTACTAGACCATCTCCTAAACTCTGACGTATCACCGATAAAAATCGATTTAAGCAACAGAATAAAAGAACAATTCGTAGTCGAACGATACAAAAGGTACACGTAAGATATAAGCCCTAATTTGTACAGTTCACGTGAATACGCTTAGTTGGGCTTAACCAGGAACCACACCACTGATACTAAAAAAATAGACTGTCCCTACAAATTGACAATTATCGGTATACCGTAACTTTGTAAACCTTCGAAGCAAACCCGAGGTGAAATTAATTATTTGAGAGACATCGCAAATGTCACCTTTAGTAAGGTTACGTTCTCTGTCAACGCGGGACATCTTCTTCTAATTTGCGGACTTAATTCGGAATAAAGTTTAATGGCCGCCCATTACAAGAGTTGAAAGGAGGTGTTACCCCTATAACCAAGATTTTCACAAGGGCCAACCACAACAGCCTTCTAAAAATGGAACATACGTCCCTGCGTGCGTAAGTCGTAAAATGTCTAGGGCACAGCTTGAAACATGAAGAGTGAAACTTGTGTAACTCAGTAAATTGAAACTAGGTACGGAGTCTAAGCTTTTAGCAATCCGCTATTCGCTCCATTGGAGTTACCATGTTTGGATGTATGTATGTATAGATATCTACTTTTATATACACACGAGCCAGGGGTCACAACACGACTTACTCCAAGCTCAGTCAGTCAGCCTAGGAACATATGTAGATATGACCACTATAAACCTAAAGACTTTCTGAAATTCATCCAATTTCAGGTTTTCCACTATCTGGAGCAAAGAACAAGGATGGACAATATTCGCTGACGTTCATATCCAGTGATACACAGGGAAGTGTGACTGACGATGTACCTAAACGAGAGTAGCATAGGAAGGGATGATTGTCATATGTGAGTACAGAGTGTCGAGCGGATATATAGATCAGTGATAATTCTTGCCAGATGTCAGATGTTTATAAATGAAAATGACTGCAGGTATAATAGCCTCTGTAAAAACAAATTAATTATGACTATAACTTTATTACAGGCGGGAACTATCAATCAGGGAAATCAGGGGGGGGGGAAATCAGCTTGTAAGAATCCTGTGTTGAATTTTCTGTTAATCCGAACAGATCTGTTTCTATTAGGTTTGTCACCCAACTGTAAAATGTGTCTGACTCCATTAGTACCTGTGTCAAAATTTACTTCATTACTCCCGTCAATCAGATTTCCTATGCAGTTCTTATTAATATTCATCAGAGTTCCGACCTACTTAAATGCAACCTTAAATAACAACTCCTCAAATAAACCTTGACTTTAAAACATATTCTCATTAACATGTAAAATAGCTGACTTTCATTACCATTGAAGTGCAAGATGGTTGTCACCACTCAAGCCCATTTACCTTGCAGACGGTGACTATTATTCTGTCCATCTGTTATTTCATATTCCTGAGTACCCCCATCTCAACTTCAAAATATTCCAAGAAAGCAGGAACTATAGTCTCTTGTGACTTGTGCCTGCACGTAGTGCAGACCTACAGCTACAACAACGTCTTGAAAGGCAACCATCTATTTGAATGGAAGTTGGAGAAAGAAAAGAAGAGAATACACGGGACAGGAAGGGAAGAAGTACATATAAGTACATCCATCCTCTCCCAGGCCTCAGTTCCGCCTCACAAACCCAGAAACTTGGGTGAAAGATTCTGAGAGAAAAAGGGAAAAGTTTTAAATGGAAAGTTTCACATTGCTGACATTTTCCCCGTAATTACTAGTACACGTATAGAAAGGAGGTGAAAGCTCGAGTTTTGACATCCCAGTAATTTGCTCTGAAAAATATAAGCAAGGAGTTACTATTCTTCTGACCTCATACAGATCTATACAATTGATCCTGACAATAGGGATTAATCTGGTGAGACGAATGACAATAAAACTACGAGCATCGCCCGCAAGAGTAATTCTTCGTGATGAGTTCCCTCTCATCTGTATTTTAAGGTTACTGACGGAGTCAGGAGGTTGTATTATTTTACAAAAATTTGATACAGCTTTAAGCATGCCTTAAACTCCAGCAGCATCTGCATATGTTACTTTCCGTAGGGCACGTAAAGGTAGATATAGTATCTTTACATTAGCACAAGCAGGAGTATATGCACGTAAGGCTATGGTTTTACCTTGTACTCTTTCCTGGTCTCTTTCTGCATATCGATTTTCTCGATGGCCTCGATCCTAACATCTACTCGGCACAACTATCTATATATAAGTACATTTCTATATCTATCTACATGTAACATGTAACTTCCACGTTTTAGTGTATAGGAGTACGATTTGAGCCTGTAGAGGTACAAGGTACAATCCTTCCACGGCTCCACACTTTTAAACTTGTACGGAGTAAAAGTTCAAGTTTTATTGTGTTCGTGCGTATGTTTTGATAGTCCGTTATGTATGTACAGACACTTGCAGTCAGAGATCTTTCCTCACTGCAATATATCCTCCGAGTATTGCCAAGTCGGTCTAAAGGTGTAGGTAAGCTCTCGCATTATATAAGAAATATCCGACTTTTCACCGCCTTTTTATGTCATTCTTATACTTGACTCCTATTGTACATTGTACTTGGATCGAAGGGTGACAGTTTGTACTTGGGGGGGTACAACGGGATACATTGTACTATAAAATAACTCTTGTCTCCTACCCGGGTGTAAAAGCAAGTTATTTTAAGCTTACTCAATTCTCACTAACAATCAGTGGCTCAGGGGTATGGAAGTGAGAATTGAATCATAAAATAATAATTAAAAAGCTTTTTACATGTACTCTCACATATCCCAAACTATACCAACAATTCCAACATTAATCACACAATCACATTTATTCATGCCCAAATAATAGTTTAGAAAGCAAAGCACTTACGAGTAACTATTAACCCAGAAATGCTAAATGTCAGAGAATAATGAATTCCTCTAAGTCCCAACCTGATACAGGTATGAGTGATGGCTGAACCCGAACCAGGCTCAGCACCCTATAACATATAACCTACAGTTAGCAAGCTAACCGATATTTCCGTAGCGAGTAAATCCGCGAAACGCGTTTTTACGAACCAACCTCATAAACATTCATAAATTACTCCTTAACAATAGTTAAACTTTTGTCAACTCACGATACCGATTCCTTGTGTAACAGGTAAGATCCGGAATACCACAGGGAAAATGAGCGAGGATGTGTAGTTCCAACCAGTAGGTATGTACGCTCGGGGTATAGTCTGAATGAATGGGTATGAAGTAATAACCAAAATGGGACTTGCTGTACATGGAATCTATGGGACCTGTCATATATGAAATCAATGGGACTTGCTAAACGACGCTCTACTATAAAAATGAATGACAAAGGCTGTTGCCAACTTTACTCATAAGAATCAGAACAAAATAGATACAGAGATACCATTCGAAACAAATGCATAGACGTCCAGATTCCGAAGCAGAATCTGGCAACATGGGTTGACGCGCGGATCATATTCTCTTAACATATTGAACCTCTTACTGAGTAGTTTGTGCACGCATACAAACGGCCGTAAACTTAACTATGAAATAATTAAAGAAATACAAAGTATATACATATGAGTAAGTAATTATATTCTACATAGACAAATACATTATAGATTACAAGAGTCAAACATTGACATTACTATAAGTTTTACAATCTACAGAAACTAAACAGAGAGTGCTATTTATAAAGGCTAGAAATAGTCACATTACTTCCCACAAAGTCCTTTCCTAGTCGTATATAATAAGCATCAGATTATTTAATTATTACATGAAACATTAAGCTGTTAAACATATATCTACTATAAGATCTACAACCATTACAAAATTACTCATGTCGAAGTTTTTATTCTACAGTCAAACAAGGAACCTCCTTCACAGCAACATACATTATAAAATCAAATTTTGTATCCCATTTCACCACCTTCTTAGACCCTTCACCTTTAATATTAAAGTACAATTCGGGGTTATTTTCACCCAGCACCAACCCAACTGTAATATACCCATGACTCACTCGATCTCGCACCTTTAACACAATCTTACTACCAAATTTACACTTGTCCTCATGCATTTCCAGTTCAGGATATAATGAGAGAATAGACCGATCTAAAATATTCTTAGCTCTAAGTGACAATTCATCTGGAACACAAGGTAAACTGAACAATGAGTCTGGAGGAGATGCTCGTTTTAAACTTATAGCTAACAAATCCAGTGCAGATTTCTTAGGTTTTGGTTCAGATACATTTACACACAGACTATCAGCAGTACGCTTATTGCTACACTTCTTCTCTACTACTCGATCAACAACATTCTTAACCTTAGACTGAGTACCTTCGGGCATACAAATCTTATTACTATCCTGTAAAGAGGCTTTAATCGGTAGAGAACTGGGAAATTTATTGTCGACAGTACTGTCAACAACAATCACAAGGGGTTCATCATTACATTCAGTTCTGAGAATGGTTTCGACCTTGTTTACCCACTCCTGGCAAGCCTTCTTCTTCCCAACTCTCTGCGGAGATGTCAAATTAAATGTTTCTATAGTCAACTTCATGGAATTTTCGAATACACGCTTTGGATCTGATTTAAGGAATTTCAGTGGACCATTCTTCTCTTCAACCAACGAATCATAACTACGTTCAGTCACCAACTCCTCAATAAAATAAGTAGTATCGTTGTCTATCCTATCCAGAGTAATCTTTACTGACCATGGGTTTATCCTACCAGCTCTTGGAGCATACATGAGGTCCGCAGTCCGCCAGAAATTGCGCTTCCCCGACACCGACATGGCCTTCATTCGATGTTCCATCGCCCTGAGTAACCTCCTTTTCTCGGTTTGGGTGCACTCCTCGGGATACTTCTTCCCGTACATCTCTGTCACTGAAACCTCTTTCTGGACATTCATCGCTACTATAAAATGGTTTAAGTTTAGATATGTGCACTGTTCCTAATACCTTTCCAGTTCGTAGACATGTGAGAGTACAGATTTGTCTGGAAGTCATATCAATGATTTCGAATGGACCTTTAAATTTCTTACATAAAGACCCAGTGATCCCCTTGGCAGCATTAGACAAGGTTAAACTATATAGTAATACTTTGTCTCCAATTTTAAAGTCCCCATGTATCCTGCCGTTATTATAATACCCTAGTGATCGTGCTTGGTTTTCCTCAGCATTATCTTGTGCAAAGTTATTTATAACAGCCAATCGATTAGGTAAGTCCTCGCTATTATTATGTACACTAGATACCTGAGTTTTCCATTGTAAGTCTAAAGGAGTACGAAACTCCCTGCCAAAGTTTAGATAGGTAGGGGAAAAGCCCGTAGAATCATTAGCAACAGTATTTATTGAAAATGAAATTTCATTAAGATATAGATCCCAATCTTGACATTCGTCAATAGCAGTAATGATTCTATCTTTCACGGTACGGTTATATCTCTCAGTTATATTAGCTTGAGGGTGTGATAATGCTATACACAGTGGTTCGATTCCTAACCTGTCACACCATTCTATTAAGTTTTTAGAAACAAATTGTGATCCATTATCGGTAATAATACGTTTAATAAAGCCCCATCTCAAACAAACCAACCATAACTTACTGATTATACTTTTACCAGTCGCCTTACGTAAACCGAACAATTCGACATATTTAGTGTTAGAATCTACCACAACAAATAAATATCTACAACGGTTTTTACCTTGGGTATATGGGCCCATTAAATCACAATACACGCAACTCCAAGGTTCGTCAGGAATTGTGGTCTTCGACCGCCCGAGTTTGTATGAATGTGACGGTTTACTTAACTGACATACTTTACAGCACTTCACATAATTAACAACATCTTTTCTCATGTTTTTCCAGTATAACCGCTCTTCGATTCTCCTGTATGTTTTTACAGCACCTAAATGACCTGATAAAACTGTGTCATGATGATATGTTAATACGGGTGTTACCAAGCAACTTGGAACCCAAATTTTCCAATTTATCACTTCATTTTCCCAGACCTTCATGTTAATTGGACCAACATACGTATATAGACACTTATACTCCGTCAAACAAGAATCTCTAGCTATCCTCTTCACTTGATTATCTGCATCACATTTACCATCACTTTCGAGATACTGAATTAATGGTACTAACTCCAAATCTGCGTGCTGTGATTTGATTAATACCTTTCTGCTTACTACATTAAATTGTTCAATAAGGCACACTTCATCGACTCTAGACAATGCGTCTGCAGGTTGATTTAATATACCCTTGCGATACCTGACATCAAAGTCATATCCTTGAAGTTCAATTGACCATCTAGCTAATCTGCCTACTGGTTCTTTAATTTTTCTTAACCAGCACAAAGCTTGATGATCTGTCTCAACTATAAATCGACTAAACTCAATAAATCCTCTAAATTTCTTGATAGCCCAAATTACAGCTAAGCATTCTTTTTCACTAGTACTATAGTTCTTTTGAGCATGGTTAAGAGATTTACTAGCAAACCATACCGGATAATATTTGCCATTTCTAACTTGGGTCAACACGCTTCCTAAACCTCCTCCACTTGCATCGGTTTGTATCACAAAAGTTTCATTCATTCTTGGTAAATACAAACAGCTTGCTTCATTTAAACCTTTCCTCAAATTATCAAAACCTGCTTGACATTCCTGAGTCCATTTGAATTTCTCGCTCTTTCGTAGCAGCTTATACATCGGTCTTGCTTCCTTTTCAAACCCCTCGAAGAAATGTCTATAGAACCCAACAAATCCCAGAAATCGTTGGACTTGTCGCACAGTTTTAGGGACTGGATAATTATCCAAAGCTTTCAACTTCTTTGGATTTGGCTTTTGTATGTCTTTTTCAACCATAAACCCTAAGAACTCAAGTTTGTCCACAAAAAATTCAACCTTCTTAGGATTTACTGTAAATCCTGCATTAGATAACCGGTTAAACACAAGCCAAAGGTGCTCTAGGTGCTCTTGGGCGGTTTTGGAAAAAATGAAAATATCATCAACATATGGTATACAGCATTTCCAAATTAAACCTTCCAATGCCTGATTTAAATTACGTTGGAATGTCCGACCAGAATTCTTTGCACCAAAGGGGGATCTCTTGCACCTATAGAGACCATCGGGACCATGAAATGCTGTTTTATCGCGGTCCTCTTCCCTTACTAGTGTCTGGAAAAATCCTTTCGTAAGATCAACTTTAGACCGGAACACCATTTGCGAGATTACCACAAGCAAATCGTCAACTCTATAGCTAGTCATTGCGTCGGATTTAGTTACTGCATTAAGAGGTCTATAATCTATCGCCAGACGAAAAGATTTGCTATCTTTTCCATCCCCATCTCCTTTAGGGACAATTACACAAGCAGATGCCCATGGACCAGAACAAGGTTCAATAATATCATTATCTAACAATTCCTGGAATAAGTTTTGGAATATGGTTCGCTTCGCAATTGTCATCGGTCTTGGATTACACGCGATGGGTCGGCTATCACCCGTGTCAATCGTTTGTTCGACGAGCGTGCAAAGCCCTGGCTTAGAAGTAAATATATGGGCAAATTCCCTAAGCACGACTTCTAAAGGTTCACTCAGGTCTGGAGGGAGATTGACATTTTTCATAATTTCTATAACCGTATCGGTCTCATCAGTTTTATTGGCTTCCACCATATTAGCCTCGTGCAATTGCTCACAATAAGCAATTAAATCAAATTCGAAGAAGGTTTCAGAGTCACAAAATAATGACTGCTCATTCAGCACGTTTAACCCAGTCTCTGTATTTATGACACGTAGGTCATGAAGTGCCCCGTTACCATCCAACGACTCTTGTGGCGAGTTAATGACGGACTGATCATAACCGTCCTCATTCCAGTGGCGTGAACAGGCATTCGCTTTGGGATTCACTTCCAAAGTACTGGGACCCTCCAGCCCAACAGGAAAGGATAAGGTTCTATCAAAGGTAACTAGAGTTTGCGGATCGCGACCCAATGTCCAACCTTTTTCTTGCAAGTGCAAGCTTATATTACATGCAATAATAAAATCTCTGCCCAAGAGCATCTGTCTATTCAGAGTAGGTAGCAACACAAATCGCTGACGACGTGATCCACCAGGCCAAGATATTGTTAATTAAACTGAATCATTAGCATCACAACTCCCTGACGCCATAGTTAGCTCACGTAAAGCCTTTGTAATTTTAATGTTGTTCCGGTCAATTAATTCTATATATTGCTTCCCCAAAATTGAAATAGAAGACCCGGTGTCTAACAGGGCAAGAGATTTAAGCCCCAGGATTTCTACTTCCATTAATGGATCAGATCCGACTAAATAATTACTAAAACTTTCACAAATGTTTACGTGAGGGTTGAAAGTTACTTTCTTAATCACCCGAGCATCCCTCACTGCAAGCTCGGGCCGCGCCAGTTTTCCGACTCCGATGCTGGAGAAGGAGACTGAACACGTTTGACTTGTGTCTGAGCAGTTTTACCACCATTAATTGAAACTGAATTATCCGGCGTACTAGGCCTAGCTTGCGGTACGTTATTACCCTGATTGGACTGATAACCAGCTCTGTCATTCCAATTTCCATTACTAGCACTAGCTATATGTGAAATATCAGAACTTCTATTGCCATGGTACCTATAATTACTGCCATTTCCTTTGTTGTTGTTGTAGGAACCATAGGAATTATTACTCCTGCCATCATTACCATAATTCCTAGGACCAGGTGAAGGTGCACGATTATCACGAGACTGGTTATTATTGTGCTTGTCAGGCTTATTTACTTCATCATGAAAATACTGATACCTATTAAACGAGGACAGCTGAATTTCAGGCAACTTAGACTCCTTAGCAATGGGTACTTGAGATACACTTTCTGTCACAGCTTCTCTAACCTTCTGAAACTGAAACGGAACTTTATAAGCCAACGTAGGCTCAACTCCTGGTTTTACATCTGGTACCTTATATTCCCTATCCCATGCGATACTAGCTTGTGCCTCATACGCCTCGTCTAACAATTCTTTAATTGTAGCATAACTCTGGCGACGTCCAAGAATCTTATGTCGGTACTCTGGGTGCATATTTTCCATTACTTTATCTACCCTGGTATGCTGAGGCGTAGCGGGGTCTATTCTTTCGAAGAAATCATCAATTACGTAGATAAATTTTGTAAGGGGTTCATGTGGTCCTTGAAACCTACCATCCAAATCCCGTCTCATTTGCCAAGTGTAATTAACTGATTGAAATTCTCGCCGGAAATGATATTTGAATAACTCCCAACTACGTAATTCAGAATTGAGCTTCCTATACCACATATACGCATCTTCTATTAACGCTAAAGGAATAACTTGTGCCAACATTTCATCCTCAGAATACCCTACCGCTTTTTGATACTTCTCTAACTCTATCAAGAAATCGTATGGAGTTTTCTTTTCATGAGCTCCAGAGTATTTCGGAATTGAAATATCACTAGTCTTAAGATGATTCGTCCTTATTCCACCATTTGATTGTGAACCCCGAACTACCCTACTCATATTATTTGTCTGGTTTAACACTGGAACACTGGTACTACGACCTGCTACATTACTTCCTTGTCTTCCAACACATTGTGGCCATTGAAGCGGATGATCATGATGTGCACTATTGTGAATTTGAGGATTAATAACAGTCCTATCACCTGGAACCTCAGACCTTGCCCCAAAAGCAACACAGTCATCATTACGACCCAAGTCTCCAAAACCATATCCTGGAATCATCTCATCTAGTGAATTCGGAATAACCTGCTGTGTACTACACGGCCCTCTCCAATCGTTATCAAATTCACCCGCAAATCTAACTTGACCTGCTCCAAAATTGTCACTCCGTCTACTATTCTGTTCTAGTATATCTAGCCTAGAAATAATAGTTTGAAATAATCCCTGTAATTTCCCCAAGACTTCACTTTCAACCTGTACACTCAAAGCATTCACAACATTCCCACCTCTATCTAAATTTATTGGAATATTCTCAACATTGACATTTAAGCTGTCGCTAACATTATTGCCTTCCACTTCCTTCGTTCCCGCATTTCTACTCACAGGCGTGGACTCTGAAGTCAAATTACCTTGCAAATCGATTGGAGTAGTATTAGTCAGATGGAGAGCACTGAATGTTCGCCCCCTCTGATTACGACGTCCCCTCCTAACCATTTTTAGATAGTAACCAGTAACTTTCTATGTATTTCTAAAACAACGTATCTCTATATTCCACTAAGACTACAACTACAAAGAAATGATTCTCGTATCTGGTAGCTAATTCCAACCTTTCGATAAGTTTCTCATACAAAACATCATATGGTCACAAGCAATCAATTCTATTAAAACTTTTCGTAACTCCAGACTACCTACAATTAACTACCATCATCATCATTTACTATCCTTATACATATTTATCTTCCATACAATCGAAACATTTAATATCTTGTGAATGATTAGTATAATAATTAGTAAATCTTAATTCAATTCAAAGCCAGGAACAAAACCATTACTCATAACTCATTCAAGTTCAACAGCACTAATTTCCATACTAACTAACACTGAGTCATAACTATACTAATTATTATTCTTTCCTCCAAATAATATATGTAGATCCACTAAAACCAAATGGCCTAAATTCTTCATACAAATAATAAATCTGCAACTATACAACCTATACTCCTATACATACAATTCCAGAAACATACAATTCAATTCATAAATAGATAAGTAAATTAGCGAGACAACAATTTTACTGCAAGCAAACCAAGCTCCAAATCACCATTAAATAAAGAGATCCCGGTTGAGCGTATAAAATAACTCTTGTCTCCTACCCGGGTGTAAAAGCAAGTTATTTTAAGCTTACTCAATTCTCACTAACAATCAGTGGCTCAGGGGTATGGAAGTGAGAATTGAATCATAAAATAATAATTAAAAAGCTTTTTACATGTACTCTCACATATCCCAAACTATACCAACAATTCCAACATTAATCACACAATCACATTTATTCATGCCCAAATAATAGTTTAGAAAGCAAAGCACTTACGAGTAACTATTAACCCAGAAATGCTAAATGTCAGAGAATAATGAATTCCTCTAAGTCCCAACCTGATACAGGTATGAGTGATGGCTGAACCCGAACCAGGCTCAGCACCCTATAACATATAACCTACAGTTAGCAAGCTAACCGATATTTCCGTAGCGAGTAAATCCGCGAAACGCGTTTTTACGAACCAACCTCATAAACATTCATAAATTACTCCTTAACAATAGTTAAACTTTTGTCAACTCACGATACCGATTCCTTGTGTAACAGGTAAGATCCGGAATACCACAGGGAAAATGAGCGAGGATGTGTAGTTCCAACCAGTAGGTATGTACGCTCGGGGTATAGTCTGAATGAATGGGTATGAAGTAATAACCAAAATGGGACTTGCTGTACATGGAATCTATGGGACCTGTCATATATGAAATCAATGGGACTTGCTAAACGACGCTCTACTATAAAAATGAATGACAAAGGCTGTTGCCAACTTTACTCATAAGAATCAGAACAAAATAGATACAGAGATACCATTCGAAACAAATGCATAGACGTCCAGATTCCGAAGCAGAATCTGGCAACATGGGTTGACGCGCGGATCATATTCTCTTAACATATTGAACCTCTTACTGAGTAGTTTGTGCACGCATACAAACGGCCGTAAACTTAACTATGAAATAATTAAAGAAATACAAAGTATATACATATGAGTAAGTAATTATATTCTACATAGACAAATACATTATAGATTACAAGAGTCAAACATTGACATTACTATAAGTTTTACAATCTACAGAAACTAAACAGAGAGTGCTATTTATAAAGGCTAGAAATAGTCACAAACTTGTACGGAGTAAAAGTTCAAGTTTTATTGTGTTCGTGCGTATGTTTTGATAGTCCGTTATGTATGTACAGACACTTGCAGTCAGAGATCTTTCCTCACTGCAATATATCCTCCGAGTATTGCCAAGTCGGTCTAAAGGTGTAGGTAAGCTCTCGCATTATATAAGAAATATCCGACTTTTCACCGCCTTTTTATGTCATTCTTATACTTGACTCCTATTGTACATTGTACTTGGATCGAAGGGTGACAGTTTACACATCCGGATATTTCTCCCAGTGTATTTGGACGCTGGGAGAGGTAGACGGGAGAGCGTGTTGTTATAATGACTATGTACTTTGATGAGTCCCTGTACCATAATACCATCTCTGTTTACATACAGGTTCGAGAGAAAGCACCACAGAAGTTGTGCGAAGTTCTCTCACAGGAAGAGCATATAATAAGATAAAAACTTGTTTCTTCTTTCCCGTTGAATGTCCTTGTAAATGGATTCAGAAGGACAAACAACTATTGAATTACGTATGTTCCTTCATGGAATTTCTTTTGTAAAACCAGTGAATACTGGAAATATTGTCTTGGAGAAGCTCTTGGTGAATAGGACCATAAAATTGTCAGGTTGGCTCTCCTTGTTATTGGTCTTCCCTTATGTATTGTGAGAGTTGAAAAATGCAGAGCAAAATCACACAAAATTATAGCAATTTTAAGCTGGAACCCCCGTTACTCGGACTACCTGATGTACCTTGTGCAACTGTACTCTTTACATTTGTAAAGTACACCTAGCCATTATTATTTTCCAAGGAACTCTTTTCTACTTATAAATAACTTAAGTCATTATGCAATCCGGCAAACATCCCATTTTTCATATCTCGATTGGGTAAACAAAGTCTAGGACAGTTTTTTCTTGCAATATGATTTCCTTAAGCATAATCTTACCCATACTCATGTTTGGAAATCGTCAAAAATAGGAGCAGTACGTGGAGCAACGTGAGCACAACGGAAGACAAACAACAGTGTAATCGTAGTCATTTGGAATCTCATTACATTGTTCTTTCCGCTGCGTTTCTTGTATCTATATGCGGATGTACATGCATAGATCCATCAGTATGTGTGCTCATTGAAGTGTCATACTTTGTGCTCATAGAAATGAGATACCACATGAATGGTAGTTGCTCCTCCATTATCGTGCTCTATTGTCCATTACAACTGCCTTTTAACTGTGTTTACTGTACTCCATGTAAATTTCTTATTTGACAAGAAGGATATTTCCATCAAAGTTATTCTTTAAAATTAGCTCGAAATAAACGGAGAATTGTATTACAATTCCAGCGAACACAATCCAATCAAAAATGAGAAGATATGCATATATTCTAGAATATTTTACAGGCAGGCAGAAATTCCAATTAATTGCAAAATTAATATTGTATTATTAATTATTTCTGTGTTTCTGTTAATTTGTATTCTATGAACTATATGTAAGTGCTACCTATGTATATTTCATAATTACACTAAATATCAGCCCTGAGCAATACGGCCTGCCAGAGAACTCTACTTAGTTTTTTAAGGTAGCAACATTTACTAATATTATGTACATACACTTTTATACGTATGTATACGCACCTAATTTTTTCCTAAGCGACGGTCTTTCTTTCTTTTATGGGAACGAAATCTGCTGCTGTGTTTGTAAAGATCAATAAACTTATTTCGCTGTAATTTCAAAGCGCTAATGCTCTTTCATCTTCTGTAATTATTCTCAGAAAGGATTCAAAGATTCGTCCCGAATTAAAAGCTAGGAGTTAAAGGGTACTAAGTTGTACCACCCAGAGAATATAAACTTAATTTTGCAGAACTCGGTTGGGTTTCAGACCAATGAGTATTAATTCTCTTTTAACTTGAGTGTGTCAAAGCATAAGCTCATAGCTGTTATAAATAGAGCAGCGCCGTAATCGTTAACTACTGTGAAATTACAGAAAATCCCGAACTTAGTTCTGTTGCAAACACGCGCAGAATTTAAATATATTTTAGCATGTACTGTACTACAGCAGACACCTAAAAAATCATCAGCACTGGTGGACAGATATCGCAGAAAAGGCAAAATGTTCTACATGAATTTCTGCACAAAGGCAAAATGAACTACCTGCAAGCCTCCTTAAAAGGAAAAGGGAATACATACAGTTTTCCCTAAAAGAAAAAATGAACTACGTGCATACAATTATTAGTAAAATGTAAAGCAATAAATATTACTATTAATTTGTAAAATTTAAATTAAAAGTATTATAAGTAATTAGTCCGTTTTGCTTTTAGGATAAATTCAGTCTAGTCAATTTTGTTTGTTATTGCTAACGCACTAATTGTATTTTGCATTTAGTTAAACTAGCTGCAGATGAAGAATTGACAACTCAGGTCATAACTAGATCATATTGCCTCTTCACCAACTATATGCATTATGGGCATTTCTACGATGAATACCTTTTGGCTTTGGTAGTTTATTTCCACAAGTATGTAGAATTTCTATGAGGTATACATAAATTTAGACAAAAATATTTTAAAAGGTGAAAAACAAAGCTAAAGGTGTGTGAATGTGCTGCTGTCGCTTTGAACATGAGTGTGTTCCAAGAGGCGTCTAAGCAAAATAGTACTGTCATATGATTATTACAAAACTTTATCAATGAAAATTAAATGTAAATTATATAGCCATGACGCGAAACGGAATTCGGAAAAGTTTCCGCTGGAGAAATAGTGGGATTTGCTGTTGTCAAATTCTAACAGGCAATGCGTAGAGAAACGATGTTCCATGAAACTAGTGTAAGCGTACGGATTCCGCTATTTTACCTTTACATGGTAGAGATAAATTCATTCTTCTAAAATCGGTAAATAAACGTATATGTAGACAATTAATCAGGATGGGAGTTCAAATGTATACAGGCATAGTTCCGCACATAACTACATAAAATATTTCGAACTTTCGAGGAATCCTAAATAAGTTTCTATATATAAGCAAAGAAACAAATGTATACGAGGAAAAACCGAAGTACGTAGTCATCTGGTAGGAAAGGAGGATTTCCGCCGAGCCATTACGTAGAACAAACTTGTCTTGTTTATTTATTAACTGAGCTAAATTAATAATAGAAACACTTTCCCACAAGTACCAGTAAAGTTAAGGTTAAAAGAACTTGAAAGCTGTAAAAACATTCAGATAGAGCATGGAACATTATTTCTAAGTTTTTCTGATTGGGAGTGAGTATACTGTAATAAGTTAGGAGATGGTCAAAGCAAGGGAGCAAGAGTCAGAAAACAATAAGTTATTGACGAAGTTGAATCATTTCCTCGCTGCAGGAATAATAACAATAATATTCGTCGGGTTTATAGAGTGGAAAAGAAAGTTTATAAAGTAAATTGTGATGCTTGTAAAGCAAAATATATAGTCGTATGTCGCATATACGGAGTATTTTCATTCCAAACTTTTCCATTTAAAACTTCAAATATAATTATGCACATCCTCGTAGATGTGTTTTTTCTCCATTATCTTTATGCACGATTCTTGGGGGAGCTCCCTCCAAAGTAAGCTTGAGGGACACGGGCATTTTTCATTAAGCTACTTTTTTAGCACCCAGAAGAACTGGGAAATTCCACTGTACGTGATAAATTCAGTAATAATTACGACGCTACATGCTGAACAATAAATATGCATCTACCTAAAACTTGGGGACCTCCACGAGGATCCCCATTTTTCCTCGAAAGTTACTAAGCTCACTTGCAATGAGATGAGCTGACGAGAAAAAATTAATGCAATAAGGCAATATTAAACTACGCGCTCATTTATAACGTAGGAAATTAATTCTCGACGAAATTTTTTCACAAACAAAAATTTATGGAACATTTATGTGCGTAAAGTCTTAAGAGGAACTATAATTTTCCAAAACTTTAACATTTTTCGGTGGAGACGAAAATCTTCGCAGGATGCCGTAGATCTTCAAGGAAATGGTAGGTACGTGAGTGAGCGCTACAGTATTATTATCCTGAAGGTGTACATATCAGCGCCTGTCACTATAATTTAGCCTTACATTATTTTGCTTTCATGAAATGAAACTGAAGGTTTATAACTTCACAGAGCTTAATAAAGTCTGTCATATTACGGCATATATAGCCAACATCACGCTAAATGCTCCGGCACTTATGCTATAAATTTCCTTCCAATTTTCCTGTTTGCGACTCAGCCCTGACGACATCGGGCTAGAGTCCGTCCTTCACACCACAATTTATGCATTAATACACGGGAGACACGGAAAGCGATACAGGGCTTTGATGCTACCTTTGAATTAAATGTATGTTGTAATTATACGGATGGAAATAATTACGATAATCCATTTATGTACTACTCGCCATACCAAAGAGAGATGTATTAGAGAGAAAATATATCTCACCTCTTTTTTCACACTGCGAATTAATTTTTCTTTGTAGCATTTCTCTGAAAAACATAAAAATGGAATCATTACGAGCCAATGCTGGTTTGGTAGGGCTCCACGGTCTAAATTTACCATGGTAGACAGAAAGAGGGAAAGTGATGGGATTTGCCCAACAGGAGGACACAGGAGAAGTATAAAGTAATATTACCCGTAGAAGCAGATCCCATCTTTCCACCGGTACTCCGCTCCTCGCTGCTGTCAGGACGAAATTTAGACAATGAGGTTGGTAGATACTGACGAAAAATTCTGGTGTTTTATTGGTTCACAGGGGAAGTGGCGAATGTGGTAGCTTTGTGGTTCGCGATGAGTACATCGAGTGCAGGAGAGAGGCTTGTAATTTATGTTGTTGACGTATAATTCAAAACGTTGAATTTAACGCTACGTTTGTACTGACTGTTCGCGATGATAGCGTGAACATCTGTATGGGCTTGCCGTATGCCTGCAAATATTATGTGTGTAAATCAATTCCTTTGTCAAGGGCTCAGGATCAAAGAAAAGGTTTTGTGCAAGCGTAAATCTTCATCGGTCTAACAGACATTTCATGTAAGTCTCCCATATACATACATAGGTATATACAGGTATATATCTGTAGACTTAAAAGGATTGGGAAACTCATGCCAAGTATAAAGAACACATTTTATTATTGCCATCGGCTCTATATAATATATATCCTAGTACCACACAGAAAAAGTTGTACCTACTTAACCCCCGTCCTTATGGTTCTAGCTTATTGTTAGACATGGAGCTCAACCGAGATTTTCCAATTTTTTGCTATAACAAAATTTAAACGTTTCGCTGGAGATAAAAGAGCATAAGCCATAGAACCAGATAAAAAATACAGTTAGGATTCTCAAACGTGCAATTCCGTCAAAATGAAACCCTACTCCAGTTATCTCAATACCCCCAATTTTTTCCTGTCTGTATTTTACATACTCCCTACAACGCACAATTACAGGACTTTTTCATTATGTCCCTCCCTACCTAACTGTATCCGGAATGTCTCATTTCCTTAGATCAACCAGTTTAGATCAACTTTCAACGTCGTTTCAAAGAGCATCCAGATATTCCTAAGTATAATATGACTTCCAGTGTGGTTACATTCCCTTATCTTCCTAGCAACCCATGAGTTTGAGATCTGCCTTCGGAAATCCTCAAGATCTTATTGGTAAATGGAAGAAAATTATTATGAAACGGGTCTTCAAATTTTATTAGGGAGTACTAATGATCCAAATCATGTAATTATGTAACTCCAAGGACCCTCAACTCATCACACCCCCGGGGTATGTATCAAATACAGAGTGAAAAGACTAATCGTCAGCTGGGTTTAGTGTGAAAATAAGGAGGATTAGAACAGAAAAACCTAAACAGGAAACTGAGGAAGGTACAGACGTGACATTACCAGTAATAATAAAGTATGTAACCTCCAAGTCTCTCCATGAAATTTTGAGTTACTAAATAGAATCCAATCATTACTTTTTCTAGGAAGAACGGAAACGGAAGCACGCCATACCTTGCTTACTTAAATATAATGTTTTCCTCGACTCTGACTCTGCGTGGAAACCAAGGGCAAGTGAATGTTTCCCTGATTTCCCATACGTCTCAAGTACAGTAAGGAGTTAGCTATTTGACTACTTTCTTCCAAATATTTTAGTTTGAAGGTAACTATGTATAGCATGCGTCCGTGAAAGTTTCCCCTGGCATTGCAACGGATTTGAATAACCCTACGACTGGATACAACTGTACTACCTTGAATAATGCATTTCCAAAGCATTCCCTACCATTTCAACATTAATCCTCGAAGGTACATCTATTAGATAAAGTCAACACAATAGCAATAATTAATATCTCTGAGACAGATATTGACACCCATAGTACACTCAAGTGAAGGTACTTGCAATAACATGTTCTTTAAGGCCAGGAGTAAGTTTGGGACAAAAATAACATCAGTGAGCAATGGAACACGTAAGAGTCGTATTAAAATATACAATAGTGCATAGAGACACTGTCAGACAGGCTCCTCTCTGGTATGTACAATTGGGAGGCCTCAGTGAGTATGAGAAGCAATAACAATAAATTGAACCTCCAGATATAAAGCTACTAACCGTTTCGACTCAACCTGCTGCAGTCTAATTGCAATGAATTCCATGTGGTGAGAAATAGTCCGGACAAAATGTGCTAATATCCCCACAGAAGACGAATACTTTATACGAATTGAGAGATGAGAGCACTGTGTGAGAGCATTTTACACAAAAGCAATAGAGTCTAGTAGTATAGTTGTTGGCAGGTTGGCACACAGGCTATTCAAGAAGACTTTCCGTAGGAATGATTTTTACACATGAGTATTTCAATGGGAGAAACTTATGAGGAGGAGAGGTTTCCGTAATATTCTCTTTAGTTTACTACAGTGCAGTCCTCTCATCTACTCATCTATAGATACTGATGTGGTAAAAGTAAAGCAGAGCTTTTACATTAATGAAGTTTACTTGGAGATAAGGAACGTCCCTCCGTTTCGCATTAATACGAGATCCTGTAGTCAATCGTGTGGGGTGAGATGTTCGTTCCACTGTGACAGCAGCGTCAGGTTGAGTACACAGGTGGTGGAAGATGGAAATGTTATTTGGTTGAAATTATCTTATTATAGCACACAGTCTGGAGAATGAACTTGTCCTACTCAACACGTGTGTATAGATGACTTAAATGAGGCTTTATTGGTAGAGAAATATTCTACGTAATGTAATACTTGTTCAGAGGTGGCTCAAAAATTGACTCCGAGTGTCTATACGCGACAGACTTGTTCAATAATATTACTTGACTCCAGTCAACACGAGCGACTGTGTACGTAGGTACAGTGGGGAAACTAGAGCATACTAACAATCACTGTTACAGTGTGGACTTTATAGGAGGGGGAAATAGTAGTAGTAACGTCTGCAGATATTTATTGGATTCAAAGAGTTTTCTCCAGTGTTTCGGGTAAGGATAAGCTACTGGATTGGATGAAACACTCCAAGTGGCACAGACGTCGGCTAGCAGAGAACTGTTGACTAGGATGTACAAACCGAGGGAATAAAATGCAATTCCTTTCCATACACTTGTTTACCGTCCAATAAAGCAAACTTGAGAAGACCGAGCAGAAGTGAGTCTGCCACATATACTGTAAGACTATATGTTTTGTCTATACTAAATCCTTCAGAGTTTCACGACGCAGCTGCAAGATCGCTTTAACTTCTTTAAACAGCATGAATTTTTCCAGCCAGCTTACCGTATCTGCAGAATACAGTGTGAGCGAAGACTGCAAACAATACGCGGAGACTTGTGGTCTCCAGGCAAAAATGATTCCACAACCTGTACATACAAGGAGGACGAAGAGCATAGTACAATGTTCTATACTGTAGATACTACAAAGTAAAGCAAATACTCTCCGGGTAAGTGAGTAAGTACCAAAGCTGGAAAAAGGACGAGCTAAAGTTACTATTTCTAAAAAATACTGGGCACTGTTTCATTATATTCGTTACTTGTTATGACTTGGATGTGGACTTTGAAAAATGTAGCTAATTATTTCACTGCACTAACAAGGAAAGGGTGTTCAAAGTAATGTGGTTATACAGTCACGATTGTTTTTCCAACGTACTATACGTAGCTCGGTCTTTCCAACTATTTGTGCTTGTTGCTTCTAAATACTTATCTTTATCTCTAGTCTGAGCCTTACATGAGACATAAAAGAAGCCGGAACTAGTGACACCACAGATTGATTGCTGGGACCACAATACCCACTTGCCAGTATGTGACTCTTTTGTGGCGTACATAAGTAGAGTGGCATAGAATGCTCTGAGTTTTCTCGTACAATATGATACGGAGGTTATTTAATATGCAAGAGTAAGATGTGAATAATATATCGAATGTGGTGGTTGATTGATACAATCGGTGGCTTATTACATGACAGAATCTTATTGCAGGCTGGGTTATGTACTACTTCGACTTGCCGAAGAGGGAATTAACATGAAATAGAATAATTATTACCACAAATAGAGTGTTACAAATAACTTCAACGTTTCAGATAACAGCAATGAAAAAATAATAAAAGAAGAAATTTCACAGAAAAAAAGTAGTCGGTATTATTACAATGAAAAGAAAACTGTTTATTCATTCAAAGATAAACCTTCACTTAGGACTTCCATTCTTAGAAGTTTCGCTTTCTTTTTCATCGAACCAGCCCTTGCTTTCCGCTTGCTTGGCAAGTTAGTCCCTAAAACTTGCGCTGATTCAGACGACGTTTTAGCTTTCTTAAGATTCTTAGTTTCAAGAGAATCTTCCGATGTAGTAGCCGAGGGATTGACTGTACTTGGCTGGGAGGGATTAGATGTCTTAGCCTTTTTTTTCTTCTTCTTCTTGTCTTTCTTTCCTGTTTTCTCTTCCTTTTCGGAACCCTGGCAGCTACTAAGTAAGTTGTTCCTACTGGAAGCGAGAATATTTTTAACGTCTTTAGGTACCACTTTCTTCTTCATTAGATCCTCAATTTCTTTTGCCATAGTAGAAAGTACATCTGAATCAACGTCCTCCATACCGGTGAACTTTCTACACTTGTTCAGTCTTTTGAGGGTAGCTAAAGTGCGACTCAGTTCACTCTTGTTGGATTTGATTGAAAGATTATGTTTTACGCTGGAGATTAGGGGCATAAGAAGAATAAGGATGACGGATATTGGAGGTTCTTTGTAACGACCAATCAGGACATCCACCAAATTCAACACTCTCATGTATTTGATGGTTTCTCTTCTGGCATCTTCTTTAACTCTTTTCTTTGCGGAAAATACTCCAGCTAAAGCATCGTCCATCCTTTTCAAATCTTCCTCTGTGGCTTCATCCATGTCAATTGTGGCGTCAGAGTCCTGCGTTTTTACAACCATTTGTATAATCACTTGTATTAATCTGTACATATTTCGATTTGAATCTTATATACGTTTTAATAGCTAAGAAAACAATTTATTGATTACGGTAAGCTCCACAATACTAAAACGGTCACTTACAGAGCCTCCATTGATTTCGTCAGCAGGAACATTGCTGTTCGACAACATCTGATTATTACTGAACCCATTTAGCGTTGTGTTTTGAACAACTTCATCGTCTTCAGATTCATCTTCATCGGAATCGTCATCTTCGTCGTCGTCAAAATCTTCAGAGATATCAATGGCATCAGCTAGTGATTGCACAGTCTCTTCGACAATTTTACCTTCCATTGCAAACCGCTTAAATATGGCCTCGAAATCACAAAAAGGTTGGTTCAGTGAAGCAATTTGATCTACGATGAACACGACGATTTCTTGTGGTGACTCCTTTGTAGCAATTTTCTTCGCGAGGTCCAGCCAGTTCTGCTTAATTCGAGATATACATGTATAAAACATTCGAGCAAATAACCCACGGTCACGGTAGCGCATCTAGTTGGAACAATCTCTTACCTCAAAAACAGACAAGAAATCTTCGCTGGTTTTCACCAGTTGTACAGCACCAACTTGAGAAATTAATTTTACCACTGGATCCGTAATTTTCTTGAGCAACTTAGCAGTTTTGTCCCACAAGGCTTTAGCCTATCATTACAAACATTAACTAGTAAATAATTGAAAGCAATATAATACATAGTAGAATACAATGCTTTGTAACTACCTGGCCGTCTAGAGGACTTAGCAATTCGTATGTTCCTTCAGTACTGTCAACAACACTGGACACATAGTCATATACAGCAGACACGAAGATATGATCAGTAGTTTTCTGGTGACACTTTAAAAATAGAGACGAACAATGACCCACAAGCACACCAGAATTTTCATCAATAGCTTTTCCTTCTTCTTTGCTAATATTCTGTTTACAAAATCCGAGCTGAAAGAATAAATTGGCGATTTCTATGTTCCCACTGCTAGAGGACTTTTTCATCTGAGATATACTGCGGAGTAAATCAATGGTAGAAATCCGAACTCGCGCACTTTCACCTTCAGTCTCAGATCTAGCAGATTCGAGCAAAAATCCACCCAGATAGTCTAATTCCTTATTGCTCAGATGTTGCAGATGATTTCGAATTACGCCCACTAAAATCTTATAATCGTACAAAAGGTTGGGTTTTTTCTTGTACAACAGCTTCAGTGCGCTCTTCCGTTCTGTTCAAATTTAAAATAAAAAAATCATGACTACAATAATGACTTTCATACAACGTAATAATTGAAAGAAACTGAAACTAACCTTTAGAAGTTAAACAACACCCTTCACCCCAAGAAACAATAGCCTGAAAAGATTCAAGCGCCTTGTCCTTCGCTGTTTTACCAAGTTGCTGATTGTTGAAAATACTAAGAGCTAAATGCACAACATCTTCGCATAAAATGTAGCTCAAAGGGCAACCACTTTTTATGGAATGCGTGATACAGGTACAAAACAGCTCTGTGTGGTATGGTCCTAAGGATGATACAAATATTTTCCAAAATGCTTCAAACAAGTTAGAGTTTCTGATGTGGTGAAAAACTAGACTTAGAAAGTCACTGTCATCAGCATCCGTCTCTGCCTGTAAACCAGATTCGATTAAAACAATAAATTATTCACTGTATTTTTTTATAAAATAAAACATCGACTTACAAAAGCATAAATGTAAAACGTCAAATTACCAACAAAACTTTAATAATCTCGTGCACTTCTCTAGTCATTCCTAATGCGGGAGTTAAATTCCGGTGCTCCGCCGTCAATACAATTTTAAAATAATTTAAATCCAAATCTTCTTGCTCCTCTTGCTTAGACAATAACCGTTGCAAATCACTTAACACTCCTTCATCCAATTCCCCAGGAGGGCACATGTTTAAAAATGTACAAATGAAGGGGGTGGAGAGAGATCGCAAACTTTTCTTTTTCACAGTAATATCAACGATACTTTTCAAGATTCTTCTTGCAATATGAACTGGTAAACTTCCATTAGGATCTGATTTACATTTAGCCCGAATCAAAGCTCCGTACGATAATATTCGTGCAATTTTCAGAAGTTTCCTTTCCTGCAAATACACAATAAAAATAAATCAATCCAACAATGACCCAGAGCAAACATTCCAACAACGAATATTACAATTGTAAAAATCAACTCTAACCCCCCTGATAGTACACCAAGCATAACAATTTAGGAAATTTTTTCAGTGCTGATATTCAGAGGGAGGGTTATCAAAAAACTAGATTCTACTATTGCTAAATTATGCAACGGATTTAATTCCCTCTCCTCCCGGCTTCCATTATTTGGTTTGACGATCAAAAGACAAGTTATCACATGATAATATTTTGCTTTTAGTACGTTGCCCTCACCCTAGATATTCCTTCAGGTATCGATAGTGTGCTCACATGAAATTAATTAACATTGTATTTCAAAACAGACAGGTTACTACAACGAATAGGTTCCCTACCAGTAAAGAACAATCAAAATTTTCCACATTTGAACCCATTAAAATTTGTCAGTCCCTTAAGGTGAAGCAACTCCAAAACTACGCAGTGTACTATCATGAGAAAAACGGAATTTCTCCTTACACTTTTACTCTCCTCTCCGCTTCCCTTCAGTGACTTGTCAATAATTTCCAAAACTGCCTCAGTGTCGACTTTGACCGCCAACGATAACAAAGTAGTCAACCCAGAATAGAATTCCAACCTCGTCGATGTCACTTGCGACTGCAAGCCTTTCACAAACCTCCCTACAGCATACTCAAATGACTTCCAAGCCTGTACCTGCAAGAATCCAAATCCATCAAATTAGCAATCACATCATCATTTACGCTCTTTAAAATGTTATTACACAAAAATACTGTCACTTCCGAAAAGCGAATTTTCAAACACAATTCTAACAACACCGAGCACACTAAACTACAAATATTTGTTCAACTCCCTCAAACTAGATATTCAAGATCCTAATATCCAATAACACAATTCCAGTCCTTCATGTACTTACCTCTTTGTTGGTCCCGGCATTTTTGCAGTCACCCACAATCGAAGTTAAGGCGTCCAACCTATCATTTTCCTTGCTACTCTTCAAACTATCAAAATATTGCAACATCGTGAATAAAATATTCCCTCAAGCCCACTGTTACAGACCCTCAAAAATAGTTCAATTTCTCCTAATTTTTTAAAGTCACTAAATCACTTGCTAATCACCCTACAACGTGCTCCATGTTTATCTTAACCCTCGTATTAAACTCCACTCGTACAGAATACACAGCTTGCTTGCAACACGGGACACGTTATGTTTGTTAGAGTTTACGCGATCACTTCCAGACTCCAACAAACATTGTAGTTCCAATTATACCCATATCCAAATTTACCACGCTGATATTTTAAAAGTACGCGGATCTCCACTCCAAAACTCAACATTCCTTGAATTATTACGAGGCTCTCTGAACATATAGCTCATGCTCGTGGTGTAAGTCGATACAACACCACACACCACCACACCGTGCGTGCACTGGCACTGGCCGTCCATAATGAAGTGTACGTACTCCAATCCAAGGATCTCTGGACCTCCCGCAGTCTGCACCTCTAACTTCAGACCCGCTGGTCCTGCCACACTTGTTGTTCTCAACCACTGCAAGGAGATATGGCCATGGCCCAAAGAATGGAGATAAGTTGGATCTGAAGCCTGGGTCCAGCGCTTATATTTTATTGTTATAGTTAATGTTGACGCTGAACAGCTCTAACTTCAAAGGATTAATTATTGCAAACCATGCAGTTAGTGTTCAAGGGATCATTTCGTTAATAGCAAATGTGTGATCTCAACAGGGACCACGTGATGGTATAGTTCTGACCTCACTGGAATTGACTGGAACGTAGAGAGTAGTAATTATTCATAGAATAACTCTGGTCCTTTAGATTTAAATAATAATTTATTACTTTACATGAATTATTAGTGGATGTTTTAATTCCGCTACTGCACTCTTTCATGCTCAGGGACGTCATGGGTGAATAATGTACTATGAGCATTATTTCACTTGGCTTTGCTTTCATAGTGGATTGATCGGGTACGATAATTGGGAGGGGTAGATGAGGAACTGCAACTGCAAGTGTGTACCATAATTTATTTCTGGTTACTGACAAAATTGCATAAGTAGGTCTATTGCGTATTCATTTTTAAATGTTTACGTGATCTGATTGGAATGTAATGACAGGGGCACTGTGAGATGGACTTAACCCCTTGGAATACCGTTGGAATTAATGCTACCAAATCTTGATTATCAAAGTTTAAGATATATGGAGTCAAAATTCTGCAAATTATATTCTGGAAGAAAGCTTCCATTTACATTTTTGCAATTCCCCAATTTATTTTCCACGGTGTTTATTATGTGTTATTATTTTTTTACTTGCTATTCTATTTTCTATAGGTAAGTGTACTCGGGCTATATATAATAGACCAGTGAGACCACCCTGTGAGAATTTTCTTGGAAGTCAGACACAAGATTCATTGGTAGGGAATTGACGTTTTGACCTCTTTTGGTCACAGGCGGAGATTTTTACCTACATGGGTTAATGAATGAAATGATTGGAACTTCTATTACAATTTTCCCCAATTGGGTACCATCTGACAATTAGGAAGCTAGGGAAGGGAAATGTTCCGCGGGCCCGTGTATACACAGGGGAGGATAAAAGCAAAAAAAAAAAGCTAATTACTGGTTCGGGTGTCCAAAAAGAAGCAAAAAGGTTTAATTGCTGTATATGTACATACATACTTACTGTAAGACAGCAGCTTTCAAGAAACTAACAATTACATAAAAGTAACTCCTACCGCACACATTTTCTACGTTACATTTTCTACTCTTACAAATCATATCAAAAGGACTTGGTCCATAGTAAGGAAACTTCCCCTGTAATTTTTACACAAGCTGCCTCCACATTTGCTCTTGCTCCCTGCATATACAACCAGGGACAGTATATAGCAATATTTTAACATCCATACGTAAATAAATGATCCGGGCAATAGGATTGGGAGCAACGAAAGTGACACATGGAGGAAGTGACTGCCCCCGAACTCACATCCATCTACATGCTATATACCACACCTCCTCTTATTACTCACTCCAGCTCCTAAACTGCTCCACGACTTTGAGAGTATGAGTAAGATGAGATGTGATCATCATGAGATCTGCGAGTGAGCCATTCGAGAAGAGGAAGCCCGACAGTAGAGTATATGTACCTACAATCCCTTCTTTCCGGATTTTGGGGGTTCGTCCATACCCACACGAACCGGCATTGTAAATAATGACATATAAAAACATCCTCACATTAACCACCCTCACCACCACAGTTACGACGACTCCCAACAAGGGTTTTTCTCACCCTCGATCGAAGGGACAGGGCCCTTGGGGAGACCCATTAAATTAATTTGTGCATGCGCCTTTTAATTAATGAGAACACATGTGTATCCCATCCCTACTACATTACCCTCCATCTACTAAAAAGGGCTGCGGAGGGTTTGTCCGAAAGTCACCTCCGGGAGCAGCAACCCCGGGGTCACCTGCAACAGCTCATCCCGGAAAGGCCCTCCCTGCTCCACCAGCCCTCACACGGTTTTTATTCCTTCCTACCCTCCCATACCTTTCCCCCTGACTGCTCCTGCACCCACAACTTTATTCTTGAACCCCTCTCAAGCTCTGCCCTATAGTGTGTATGTGCCTGTGTCGCCTGTGTGTGTGTTCTCATACCGACTTGAAATGCTCCAAGAGTCTAATGCGAACCTCATCTCTCACTATATACTCTTAAAGCTGTACTGTACGTACGGGGCTGGAATAACGCTATAAACTCGCACGATCTGTGCTTGCGCTGCTACATGCTGGACTGCGTATTACTCCTCTCGACAACTAGAGCCACACAACTTGTTTGCCACAGCGACAGCACTCACAGCACCTACAACCTAGGCAGAAGAAGGGAACATTTAAGAGGCTTTACTTTACCCACCAGAGCAGCAGATCTCTCTCGAGATTAAAAAGGTGGCTGTGAGAGCTGTTGTGCTGGCTCCGTCAAAATCAGACAAACTGATTCTACAATAATTATTATGATTGAAAAATAATAAGAACTAAGTAAGAACTCCATCTGATCCTGTATGAGGAGGGACATGTAACTCATAGACATTGTCAAGAAATGTTGAATTTTTTGAGAGAGAGGGAATAGTACCTACGAAGGACTGGGAGCCGGTGGATTCCATTGGAATGACGCTGATGCAGTTTTTGCATGGAAAGGTTTAGGGATCGCATGTTGCGACGCGAAATCGGCGGAAGGCAGACGCCGAATGGACCTCTTCCTCCGAGCGCAACCTATAGAGTTGTAGGCGAATATTTGATACGAGAATAATGCTTTGGAGTAATATCCCTCTATTGGTTCAAACTTCAAATAGTATTGCTTTCGGACCCAGAACACAGCTATAGCAGGTCCACTGCTTGGATTTCTAGTATTTCTTCTAATTCACGGTATTTGCTAGCCTCTACTCAAGTGAATGAGAGCTGGGCGATAGAAGAGAATCGGAAAAAAAAAATTGAAATGGCAGGAAGGTAAAGTGTTAAAATTGAATTGAGTTGTTGAGTTAACTAAGGAGGTTTTGTGCAGTGGTTGTCATAAAATCTGATATTGGAATTATTATTTACAGAGACAATGGGGGTAATCGCTTCCGAGGCAGCGGTAGTGGAGGGGGTTATGGACGAGGCGGTGAAACCCGCCAGGCGCCGTATGTGGCCTACGTTGGAAATTTACCTCGTGGAATAGTTCAAGGGGATATTGACAGGTTATTCCAGGGTCTCAAGGTATGATGATTTAAAGATTAGTATGTCCAATAATTTTTATAGAGTTAGTTGGGAGAGATTAGTTTAGAGCGTGTGGATAATTCATGTAGGAGTTCATACATGAGGCCTATACGCCGGTTGAGCGACAAAAGTTTAAAAGATGTGTTGATCAATGTAGTTGAGTTCATGTGTGATGTTATAGTTACGTAATAAGTCTTGCTTTTGATTCTTTGTAGTTTGGGATGGATAGTTGGGACTTGTTATCAATCCCATTTGATAGTTGGGTGTGTATGTATATATTGTAATTTGGAGCATCACGGCACGTGGCTTTGTTGCAGTTAAGTAATTGTCGTAGTTGGGACTGGAGATTGTATGGAGTAGAGTGAGATGTAGTTATGGGTGGGCTAGTTGTGAGGATGTTGGGGAGATCAGCGGGAGGATGATGGTGTGTAGAGTATAGAGAGTGTGGTGGAGTTTGGGATTGGGATGTAATTATGCGTGTGATTGTTTTGTAGTTTGAAAAATGTTTTTATGGGGTGGAATGGGGTTTTCTGATGGTAGTTTTAATTTGTTTTAGTAGAGTTTTGGTTTCATTTAATTCGTAGAAGTTGGAGGGTTGTTGATGGTTTCATATGCCGGGCGGAAATAGCATTTCATGGTTGTTGTGCACTGAGCATTGCGTAGGCTTCGGTGCAAGTAGTTGTTTTGAGAGGGGCTTCATGTTGTTGAGTCTGTTGTTTCTGAAATATTGGATGTAGGGGTTCAAAAATGGAAGCTATTTGATTTGGAAAGGAGTGAGTGGATGGAATGATTATGATGGAGGGGATGTTATGGTGGGCAATGCATTTTTAAGCAATGTGAATGGCTTCTTGCATTTTTTTTAGTGTGATTTAACTCAGTTGGGTTTACATTGACGTTTCAGATAAGATCTATTCGTCTGGTGTACGACAGAGATACAGAAAGATTCAAAGGATTTTGTTACGTCGAATTTGACGATAATGAAACATTAGACACTGCTTTAACGTATGATGGCTCACTTGTCGATGGTCAAACAATTCGGGTGAGTGATAATTTATCCGTATTTTAATGTGACCACTGTAGATGTTTCAAATGAACACAGTTTTGATTTAATGATGCTGGGGATTGTAGGTGGATGTAGCTGAGGGAAGAAAGAATGACCGGGGAGGTGGTAGCGGTGGGGCAGGTGGGGGAGGGTTCAACAGAGGAGGTGGAGGTAGAGGTGGTATGAATCGAGGGGGCCCTTCCTACAACTCTGGCTACAGATCTGGAGGAGGATATCAATCAGATGACCATTATAATGTCAACAACTACCGTGGCGGTGGAGGAGGCCGTGGTGGTACTGGCAGTGGCAGTGGCAGTGGCAGTGGTGGTGGAGGAGGATACGGAGGAGGGAGGGGCGGCGGTAGTGGTGGTGGCAGCGGCGGTGACCGTAATAGGAGTGGAGGAGGTGGGTCCTATGGTGGCTACAACTCTGATAGACTGCAGCACAGACCTCCTTACGAAGAGTCCAGAGGTTACGCGCCTCGAACCCGCCGAGATTCAGAACGATCTAAGAATTCTGTAGAAGAATTTAAAGATCCTACCCCTGGTAAGCTATTTTTACATATGTTTTGTTACAAAGCTTATCAAAGTCGAAAGTCTCATTATTCTTATTTTTGCTGTGCTATCTACACTGTCAGCATGTTTAACTTTATTGTAACAAAAACGTCGTGGCAAACGACGTATACGCATGTTAGCTCGTTTATAACTTAGATTAAGCACTTTAAACCTGATTTAACATGAGAAACCACAACAACATGTCTGAGCTTAATAACTCCGAGAGTTTTACTAATAGTCTGTTTTGGTGCTTCAACTGTGATTTTTCAGTTTGATGTAGGCCAAAGTTTCGAGCAATTTGCGAAAAGCACTCTTGATTCACCTAGCATCTCCACAAAAAGAAATGTTTCTACAGGAGAATATGACTAGCTCTCGGATAGTATGGACAGCATATTTATGGTTTCTATATAGTAATTTCACTCAGCACTCACTAGTCATATCTATCAGCGTGATTGCGAAATTGCTAGATCATATTTTCTTGTTCGAAAATGAGCAAGCTAAGTTGCTTATATTTTGTTGTATTAGCTGAATACCAGCATTTAATTTCAGAATCATCTATATTCACGGCAACTTGCTTAATGGTTCTGGGGTAATTAAACTCATGTTAAAAGGTGAAACAATCTTTCCCCGATGATTCTATGGAAGCCTAAATGTCGTTAATGGCTGATTTAACTCTAAACTCACGAAAGTATTATTCTCTTGAATCATAAATTAACTCAGTTACACCTCAACTCATTCTACTTAGCAACTCTCTAAGATGTGTAAACAGTATCTAAGGATTCTTATTTAAATGTCGACAAATGTCGCTTGTTATGTATGTAACATGCACAGGCAAACCAAATCTTACTAACAAATCCACCCATTCTAATGCCGTGCTTAAAACACCAATACACATGACGAAGAAGTTATTAATATGAAATTACTAGTCGACCATAATATAGTATCTACCTAAATCTACTCGATCGAAATTTGCAAATTAAGTTGAATCAGTGAAACATTGGACCCGCTGTGAAAATGTTGAAGGCACATAGTATGTGTATCCTTATCTAAAGTGTGGCCTCGTCTAACTCTACCCCCTAGCACATCATCGTTGTCATGTCGAAAGAAGTACGATATTTCTTAATGTATTGTCACACTAACCGCCCTGCTGTACTGGAAAACATAATTTATTGTATGTTGCGTTCTATAATCCGTAATTATTATATAATTTACATAATCTTGCAAGAATTGACTGTTAGTTCAACTTCGGTATAGCTTTTTATCAGAGAATCTCTGGCAAACTCATTCAGATCGAGTGTGCACTTATTCTGTTAGTTTTTTAACGCCAATGAAAGTTGCAGGATATTGTTTCCTTCACAATTAAACGTGAAACGTGCGAAATTATTTAAGGACCCGCTGGTTAAAGTTACGTGAGCTAACAATGCGGTTCAAATTTTGAAATAAATACATTGAAGAATTGAAGTAATAATGCTTCCGTAAAATTGCTAGACTTTGGCAAAAAAAGCAAAATATGAATTTTGAGATATATTATGAACTATCATTATGTTTGGTTTTAATTGTTTTATGTATGTTGTATCAGTTTTACTTTCTTGACCATTTTAGACGGTTTTGATGCTTTGAAAATTGCAGAAGAGTTGGCAGCACGTCCAAAACTGAAGTTACTTCCTCGAACGGTCAATGAGCCTGTAAATGCACTGGCAAGCAGTAGCCAAGCTTCTTCAATATTTGGAGGAGCAAAGCCAAGAGAAGAAAATCTTCGTGGTAAAACGGTAGGCGATGGAGAATTAAAAAATCATGATAGGAAGGAGCTACCAGCGTAACACCATCTTATAAGCTACCTCAGCAAGACGTTTTCAGGACAACCCCTTCCTCAAATTCCCTTGCCGCAGTGAATAAAACCGTTTTGTGAATGGAACGATTGTCGTACGATGTGACGAAGTATGAATTATCACAAAAATTTATTCATAATTACTCAAATGATTTTCAAAATAACCGGTACACTGTTGCAGTTGTGTAATATCTATACAGATCAAGTATGGTGTTCCTTATTTTTGTGTTTCGGTTTTTTGTTTGTTTGTTTTTTGTTGTTGTTCGCTTCTCCTTTTGAATCCATAGCTGAAACATTATGTAGCCTTCGGTCTTAATTTCTATTGACATTGTTTGATTATGTTGGAAAAGTTTATTGTAATTGCAGCAATTATTGTTATTGTTTCTACACCTTAAATCATGTTTATCTAAAGTATAGTGTCTAAGCAACCATTATTATTAAACGTAAAATAATTATGAATATTTATTACTTCACTGCTTTGGGTTGTATACCTATAAATACTTTTTAAGTTGCCCTTCTCTCGGACAGGGACTTGTAACTTAATGGACTTCTTACCACATAAGTAGGTATGCTTTCAGTTATTACATGTGTACATGTTCCATGCTCATGGGACTGAAAATATGTATGCATTATGTGCATAAAACTTTATAGGTAAAAGATAAAAAATTATTACGATGTAATGTACACAGTATTAGGTATTATTGTCATATAGGAAGTTACTGCTACGGACAACAACAACAATAGGTAGACACAATAATAACGATTACTTACACATGCTCTGATTGCTACAATGATTAATTTATCCTAATAATAGTTGCAGATATATACTCTTAAAAGCTGCTTGAATTCAAGCTCATTCTACAGCCATTGTTATCTTTACTTAAACTTTACGTCTGACTTCTCTTCATGCCATTATTGTCATGTCATTTGTGATGAGTATGATTGGTTTAAAAATACTGTTTCCACATTTTGTTGACTCGTTGGTATTGTAAATTGTATGAGTTGACAACTTTTTGACACTCAATAACTAACAATCGGTAATATTGATTACTATTGTAGATCCCTGTGAAAACGTTTTCTGCGCTTGTACACTTCATTGATAAAGTTGTGTATGGTCTTATGACTTTTCTGTCTTGATTTGACGGAAGTATTAGATTGTTGACATTGTTTCAATCTGTTTTTCCTCTGTAGCCCATATTAGCTATTAGTTTCTAATTCAAAATAACAATTTCAGCGGAGTGCAAGTAAGTGAGGAACTGATAATGTTTATATTTCAGCAAGTAAAACAGATGTCCTTGCAGTTTTTTGTTTCTGTATGCCGAGTGGAATTAAATATTGTACTTTATGAAAAGTATTAACTGCTATATATAAAATATCTTCAAACTTGCACATGTGCTCTAGTTTTGCGTTTTATGGTATTTTATCTGTTTTGAATTTTACACACTAGGATCATAGTCAAGATCAAGTTACTCTTACATTCATGATAAAAAAAATTGTAGTTGCTGACGAAAACCCTTCCATGAGCATGTACTTTATTCCTTGAGTATATAGTTTCTGCCATTTGAGGGGCTCAACTTAAACTTATGATGATTCCTCACCCTCTCGTAGGTGTTATTTCCATACCATTAACCACGATGTTTTTGTATAATGTCTTCGGACATGGGCAAATGCTATTCGGCGTATGAATGATCAGCCTGATGGAATAGTTGATAACTATGTTATTGTTTTAAGTATGATACATGCTTGCCCTGAAGGATGGAAATTTTCATTGGATGGTTTTTCTACATGCAATAATATGTTGTACATCTCGTAATAATTAACTTACAACTAAATCCTTACCGTTTTTGGACAAGAGTAAAAATGTACAAAATAGAGAAATCAGAATACTGATTTTCAAAATAATGAGCTTTGATTTTTATAATGCATTCATCATATGACTGGGAGCTTTGATCCGTTTGTCTAAGTAACAGCAAATAAGTTAATAACGTGTAGTATTATGCTATTACATTGAATCTGCACCAACCATGGGCAATGGGCACATATTATTGTAAGCGTACATGAGCCTGAACCAGCATCAGTCACCATTCACCACCTACAACAAACTATGCAAGCAATTTAATCATCTTCAAATGCATGCGTTCGTAACACCGTCTCTCACAAACTAACAATTACTTATGTTACACCTGCAGTATAGTTCAATTAGATTACTTCATTTAGTATTGAATTTTTCCCCACAGTGAGAGCTATACATTTACACTGAACACATATGCAATACATTCGAGCATATGTGACCACAATTTATGCATGGATTCATGAGGACCTCGATGTCTGAAAATTTATGTAATTTTTAATACATCTACTGTAGTACTAGTACAGGCAGGCATTAAATCTAGTCTGCAGCAGGTCGGCAGAAGAAAATTAATCCTTTGGAACGATTGCATTCACAGCATGTGTCCAATAATTCCATGCTTACGCTTTTGGCATCCAATATAGAGGGAGTTCATGTTCCATCATCCTCTACGCGTATGGGGTACTAATTGTAACGTAAGTATCTCCACACTAGATAAAATAAAGGTGGACAAATAATTTGCCTACCCTACAATCTTCCCAGATTAGAATACAAATGTTTCTTTTTTAAGTACCTACAGTAGTTTATCTACATCCTTTAAGTAGACAAATTGGCACCTTTTTCCTAATATTCTAAAAATGAAATGCATATTTATTGAGACCCAAATGGATCTAGAGTATCTAGTTGTAGCTGTTATGACCACAAGAGTTATACGGTGACCTGGGGAGTTGCAGGCGACGGTCACTGTGTCACGATGGAGACCGACGACGCATAGGGAGGGAATCATTTAGGTAGTGCCTGTCCTACAGTCTGCAGGCATGCCGTATGTGAAGCTTGACCAACAGCGTTTTTATTTTAATTCAATTCAAAGGATTTATTAGTGTTATTTCTAGGACAGTATATGTAAAGATTGCTCTTGCCCTCACTCCAGCGAAACATGAAATAAAAAAATTAATTGCCTATTGCTAAATATTTCCTGTCCTATTTTTAGGCCACCTTTCCAATTAGTATTTACTTACAATAGCTTTACGTCGCCTTACAGGCTGACTGATTTAAAGGTCCTATTTGTAGACTAGGTGCCCATCGACTTATAAAATATATGCCTGTGCGTGCACGGAGCACCGTACAAAATCTTGCTTTTCACTTTTTATTATCACATACTTTTTAAACTTTCTTCATACCAGTGATTATTGCCAGTGCCAATTGCATATTATTCAAATCTGGCAGTACTAATGAAGAAGTGTAATTATCTCAAATGCGTGAAAGGAAATGTATGTGGAGATATGTCTAGCAAAAGTTTGATACATTCATAGCTTACATGTGTATATGGAGAATAGTAAATTATTTTGCAGCGTCTTCATTGAATCTAAAAGCATGGCTGGAGTATTGCACAGCACCACAGCAGTGAGTTATGAACTAAAAAGCTGACGGATACAATTTGACTAATATGCATTAGCATATTTATGTACTTACTTCGAATTAATTTCTGTGTACAATAGTAAGCTACATGCATTCAGTTTCCAGATACTCCAAACTCCAACCACTCTAAATATCTGTAGTAAGCACTTCAGTCCACCGTCTCGTTGTCAGCTTATTATTTCTCGAGTAGGGAATGCTACTAACAAGTTTCATTAAAATGTTACTAAGTTTCCTAATCAGAATTGGTGGCGGCTTCATTAATTAATATTAAAGTGGGAATTGGGAATCATTTTTGATGAACCTTATGGCACACTACAAGTAACTAAGGCATAACTACAGTGTTAGTTTTAATTATTATTCTTAATATATCACGATGATGTAATCATGTCATTTTGAATTAAAACAGGATACTGAAATCTAAAGAAGGGGTAACAAAAGCTGTTTTCAATTTTGTGAGAAAATTTCAGATTTATGTGCACACATGTAAACGTCATAGAGAAACACGACCAGAGAAGCGCAGGGCAGCAACTTCTATCTAAACAAAAGCAGGTAATAAGAAAATTAGTTTTGCAGTTAGATATAAAGCCTCTTCAGAGATATTTCAAAGAAAAGTTTCCATAATTTTAAATCAGGTCTCGAAAATATGTGTGGGCATTTGTGCCTTCCATTATTTTGGGTTACAAATCAGTGTCTCATTTTACCCCTCGGTTCCGGACTGCATGGCTTTAATGTACAAATACCTATGTAATTTTTAGGAGCTGTAGCAAGTTGTGTGAAGTCCTGGTAGAAACTAAAGGCTATTGGTCACAGATCACAAAGCCTAGGCGTGAATTAGATTTGTAGGATGAGTGAAATTGGATGCTGATAAACTTATACAGACTACCTTGTATCCATATAGGACATGTTGCTACACACAAATATATACAGTAGTTACATATATTTCCAGTATCTGCTCATGTTATGCTTGTAAGTAAAACAGTGTGTTCACAGGGACATGATATGTTTCCCATGACTTTTAAATCAACACAGTTTTGAGTAATTGAGAAGAGGGTGCTTTAAATCGGGAAGATTTTGGAATAGTTAACCTTACGTTGATTTCAATGCTTCTTTATGTACATAACGTGATAGTGTGAAAAGAGTCAATGATCCTTGCAAAGTTGCAAGTAAGTACTTACGTGCTGCATAGTTTTGTTAGAAGAAAGCCATTGATTTGTATCTCAGGGGGAAAAGGTAGGATGGGCTGTGGTTGAGGTTGATTCCCAGATTTAGAGGCTTTGAAAAGGCGCACTTCAGGAATCATTATTTCTTGTTAGTTTTGCTCTGTGCAAAGATTGCTCGCTCCACGTTGCTGTACCACTCCATGTCAATTCAACAACAGCCTGTAGATATAAGCATATCTACAGCCTTATCTATAGTTTAAGTATATCAGCGAGGAGCTGTTTATCAGTCATTCAAAAGTCATGTAACAATTAACATTAACTATCACCTGCAAATATTTATCCAGTTATAGGTAATGAAGCTGAGCACACATCAAAAGAAGATAACGAGTAATGATTAGTACATAACGCTTGCCTTATTCGTTCCATCAATTCTTTCTTTCTTCCAAATAATTCTTAATTTATCCTAGTCTTGCATAAAGATGATTTTTCCCATTTCATAATAAAGTAATATCGAAGGACATCAGCTCTTACAATTTTACGAGATAATAATGCAGTGAGGAAGGCATTCCCTTTCAGTAAATCCAGGAAATAAGAATTAACCAAAAACGTTTTTGCAAATTCAATGCATGCAGAAAATCTTGAAATTCGACATTGAAACACTTTTTTTACTCTTTTGGTTTTAAGGCATCTCGAGTATTATTATTTCCCAAGATTCTTCATATTCTTTATTTATTATCCTTGGGATCAATTTGAAAAAACCTCCCCCGATTTGTCATTAGCTGCTGTCTGCTCCTGTATATTGCTCTGGTTTAATTTCAGTTGTGACCACTTAAAAGCTTTTACAAATTTATTTTGTTCCATCAGATTTGGATTAATGCCACAATGAATTCGCGCGTACATGGCTTCAAATAATTACTTATATTACTATGTGTAGATTATTTACACTGCTGGATCAAATTTTCGATATGAAAATACCTCAAAACTTAATCAAATGCAAGCATCATACTGACAATACGCAACGGCCCAACAACATACTATTTTCACTGTTGGAAGAAGTATTGCAAAAGTCCGGGGAGCAACTTTGGGTTTTATTATATAAAGTTAAAAGTTTGTTATATAAGTTAAAAATGGCAATAAAATGCAAACAAATTGCCTCATAAAGAATTCCATGCACTGTAATATGGAATGGTAATTACGTTTAATCCATGTGTATTGAATAGACACCTCACTTCTAGTCGAATTTGCATCTTCCCTAAAGGTAGGTAAGGTATGGGTTGGGCATGCAAATTCTACATTATGACAGCATTCTTTATTTTAAATTCACATAAAATGTGCAAACGACATATGTATTAGATTAGATCATCGCCACGATTTTTCTACCTTTCTCAACTCTTACAATGAGTTAGATCTTAGAGTTTTTAGATTCATTTGTGTGAAGTGCACTCTACTGTTCTTTGGTGACAGAGCAGAAATATTACTCAACGAGTTCTACTACGCTTTCAAAATGAGATGTATGATTTTGAAAATATGGAACTTCAATTCTATCTCCTGTAATTAAAGTGCCAATTCAGCTCCAGCTATTCCATATGTCTTCCAGTAAGCTAATCCCAATAATTTATAACAAATTGCTACATCTGAAAACAAATTACTGAAGGGAGGAAGTGACTAATTGTAAGTGGTTATTACGTCGCTTTTGATATAACGGTTCGACGCATTATGCTTTACATTTGTTTGCGTATAGCTTTTGGGAAAAGTAACACATTAGCGTTAATCAGTGCTAGGCACTTTCCAGATACCTCTTTTAGCCTGACTCAAAGCAACAAGATTCTGTGTGTCACAGGTCGTGTAATTACTTACAATCCGCAACGCCAATTCTACCCACGCAATGTTCCCTCACTTCTCTCTCCAAATTGGAAAGTTAATGAAAATTAGTAAGCCTCTTGTGCTCAGCAATAGAAAGTAAACCACATTATCCGTCATTTTGGCATTAGGAAATGGCTAAATTACTATTTAATACTTGCAAATTACCATGCAGAAACCCTCCATGTATTTGACGATAAGCACAAGCACATCAAAGTCGCCTGGAAAGTGCCAAGGATGAAAGGAACTCCATGAAACCGTAAAATATGTATTTATGAATCTTCTATAACAGTAATTCAACAGTTCCCAGAACCCAGTGAATACTATTAAACACACTTTCCTTGTACACAACCCATCAGAAAAACTGACTACATCCCTATACCAAATACCAACCCAAATGTAACAACATTAAAAAATGTCGGAAAACATGTAAATGACTTTTAAAGGGATGGAAACCACAGTGGTAATGACATAATACACAAAACTGAAAATGTGCCGATTTTCCTTGGTATTACTTGTAATATTTTCTGAACTTGAACCAACATTTTTTAAACAATGTTGTCCCCTACCCCTACACTATTAGTGCTGTCCTAGTAATTTCTAATGCTCATCATCTCTGGTAAAAATTTACAGCTTGTTGACCATGACCATTAGCACCGTGATTCTCATGATGCAAGTATTACCGTATTTCCGAATGATTTCACACCCCATTGATACGGTGTAATTTTCACACTTACTTCAGCCTTGGACCTAGTAAGGAGGAATCCTCCTTATTTAAGGCATCGTGCAATACTGAGACTATACCATTACCTAGGATGAATCAAAACCTAACCATAACATCTTTACTTAAGATGCTTGACTGTGACATTGTCACATGTAAGTAACTGTATGGTTATTACTGTCTTGGATAGTATCCAAAATGGTTCGGAGTCCGCTCATGTAAAGTGCAAAAATTAAAGGGGATGATTTTTAAGATGCCTTTGTGTAGCACGAGATATCTAAGCACAGATCTCCCGGGTATCTTTACAGATTAGTGATGGTATTGGTTTTTTGATTTAATTACTATTTAAAATTAATATTTGCAAAAACACGACTCATTACATGCTTATGGAAAGAGGCCGCAACAATGAGCGCAGGGAGTTATGCACGTGTACGAAAATGAAATCGTTTTTATTTATCATTCACTGCCAAGTTTATACCGATCATTAAATTCTCCCGTCTTCAGGAAAGAATTGAGTTTAAGCCTGCAAATAAAAGAAATGAGTTAATGGTATCCATATATTTGAATTTTTGATATAAAGATGATTTGCTCAGCTACCCAGAAATTTCTGGTAATTCTTAAAGTCAAATTTTTAAAGAAAATTACTTATGAAGTGTTGAGATTCATATAGAATTGAAACTTACTTTCTTGTAGACACGGGTAGATGTGACATCTCCAGCTTGGAAGACAGCAGTCAAGGTGTTGTCACTGAAAGTACGGGTAATGGTAGCATTCAGCTTGTCGATTTTTTGTGTTTGAGTGAAAACGTTTCCGTTACGGGTGATGGTAGTCTGGAATTAGATTTTAATGTATGAGTCCCATCTCGTATGGTATTGTAAAATTATTACATTTCTTCGCTGAGGAAACGTCAACGGCCATACAAGCTGTAATAATTATGATTGTTGTATTTTATACCTGGGCTTTGCGTCCGTCAGCAGTTTCTTCAGTGAATTCCTTTCCAACTTCGAAATCGAGATCGATGGTCTTGAAGGTGGTGATAGTTTTGAACAAATACTTATCTCCGTTTTCAGTCACTTCAATCGTGGGCTTGCTGTTGTTGGCCAGTTTTCTGGTTACAAGTCCGACTCCTGAAAATATCATAAAATGTTAATAACCCACTACGAAGTTTACATAGAAATTTGAGATCTGTAACTTACTTACGAATGAAAATACACTGATTTTGTTACTTCCAGACAAACCCAATCAATTTACTAATGTCATGTGAGCATGCATAACTGCAACAATGGAAGTAAACAACTACTTGTGTAGCTTTTGCTGCCCTCGTACAAAAATTCGGGGAACAGGTAATTATATCAAGTTGGGTCTAATGTATCAATATGTCACATGATACGTACATTCTATTCTGACTCGCATGATAAACATAATTATTATAAGAATGAAACTCTTAATTACCGACGGCCTTCAAGTATTCGTCAAAGTTCTCGCTGCTGACCATTTCATATTTTCCGCTGATAGACATAATTGCAAATATTCCTTTAGACTGACGTCCTTTGTCACCTGAAAAATTTCAAAACAAATTAAGCTTTTGAAAATTTGAAAACAAAGTCACAAGTTGAGGATTCTATCAATTAAGATAACTTAATCAGACAGAGACGCCTAAAGTATGACAGTGTAAAGTATGCGTCAAGACTTAATCCCTACTTCTGACTATTATGATTTCACTGACCAATCTACACAAAACTATCTGGGATTAGTTAATGTTAATCTAGGCATCAAAACAAGACTTCTCATTCCGAGAAAGATGAGTTTACCCTAGTTTTTAGAATATGTCATGTATCCCCACTGCTCGAAAGCCTACAAATCCTACAGAATTGAACCTAAAAGCCGGAAAAGAAATTTATTGCAATATTCTTATAATAATTAATTGGACCCTGAAACATGAAGCTGCAACGTTGCACTTCAGGAGTCGTAATTCATAAAAAATGATTACTTGATATCGCCTTGATAATTTATGACCAACTGCCTCACATTAGGTTTGGAAATTAATTTTAAAAGTCACAAGTCTTTGAACCTACTAATGTATTTGAGATAGTTTAGTTTTTTCTAAAAGTGAGAGTACTTATGTATAGGTATCTACGTAACATGAGAGAAAAACTTCACAGATTAACTGCTTGTTGTTCTCTCTTTGCCCCTAGTGTGTGATTTTACTCCGGTACAAAAAGTGAAACTACTAGCGCTCTAAGGAATCCTCCATTCCTTTTAAATATTAATTTTGAAGACGAGAAGAATTTATTTGTATTCGGAAGATTTTTAATGAGAAATATGTGTATTTTTCCCCACAGGCAATAAATAATTTGGAATCTGAAACCTCTTTAACAAATCCTAACGGAAACGAAAAACATTGAGTACTTGTTACAAGCAAGTTTTATGACAATGACAATGAGTGAACGACTTGTGACTTTCCCTAACGACAAACTTTATCTTTACTCTAATCCTTGAGTCAATCCGAGCTTGAACACCCTGTTAACTGAACACGATTTCCAATTACTTTTTCTAAGCGAATCGTACTTGTCGTTTCCTAGTCCTCTTTCGTGAAAATATTGTCCTCTACCAATTATTACTCTATGAGGCTACTGAAAAAAAAATAGATCCGATAACGATAACTAATGACGGGATTTTTCGGGGGAGCTCTAAGAGTTGTAAAACGTAACTTACGAGATGAAGCTAATGATACTGCTAACAAGCGGAACTGAACTGGGAAAAGAACTTTTAAGACACGTTATATATAGTCGTGAAATTTTAAGTGCCTAAGGTCGATAGTTTATTTGCTCAGTCAGTACAAGCACAAATTGTTTAAATATAGAGGGAAAACTGTATTGATAAGTAAAGGGCAGTACAAACCTGAGATCAGTATTTTATATCCTCTCGTGACATGAGAATAAGCTTATTCCAGTTGTGTACAGTCATGTGCATATCGTCATTGAAGAGGTAAAATGATTTACATGCTATGTTCTTGTACAGAATGTAGATCATTTTGCCTCTTCAACGACGATATGAGTTTTGTGTACTGGGTTTCTTCTAGTGAGAGATAGTGATAGCTAATAGTATCCTAAGTAAGTACTTGCATAATTACTTGAGTCATCATGGGACCTCTGTTCACTAGAGGTACTATATAAACTTTGTACAGATAAAATATGATTACACATATGAAAACTCGTAGTGTAATGTCACATTACTCATTTTGACAGTTCAAAGTATAACAAAGACGGACCTATGTATATCTATCAAACATGACGTTTTGCACGTTGCTCGCCCTTGCCCGTCCCACAGAACACCTCTTAAAAATATCCAATTAGAGCGAATCCGTTTATCTGAGGAGAGTTCAGTTTAATAATCCACAGTTCATTTTTGTTTAGATAACTACGCCTTGTCATTACATCGGTGTACTATATTGAAAATTCCCATTGTTAATTTCACCCGATAAACTTTTGACTTCCCTGCATCTCAATGCGTTTTTCATCGTGACTACTACGATCCTACAATTTAGGTTTATGTACAATCTTCAGGTCTAGACTTTCAATTTCAATGATTTTATCAGAGTCCAGGAAAATTTTCCCGGTCGCTCTGATTTCTCTGATATTATTTGAAATCTGACTCTGTCCAACTGTAGGAAAACCTTCTAGTTTTTCTGTTCTATCACTAAAGCTGGCTCCAATTTTAGCCTTCGTATAGTAAGTATTTGTAGAATACTGTAATTTCGCTCTCGTAGCACATCAGCGGAAAACATGGGAACATGGGAAGCTTTCCTACCCGCAGACAGAGAGATATAATTTATTAGGTTCTGCACCCTTGTAACATAACATAATTATGCATACGCATGCAATGGAACTAACGTCACATCAGGAATTTATAGGATCTTCCAGTGAGGTATACGAAACGCTCGTGGAAGTGCACCGCACGTATCTATTAAGTAACTGTATGCACCCTTCCTTTCCTTTGGAGTAAGCGTTTTTGTGCGTGATTTGTTACTCAGAACTCATGGACAGTTTCCGGTGTTTGCTTATGTAACCTTATTACACATCGACACTCCAAATGAAATATTTGGGGGAAAAATTGAAGCTTAGAGGTCGGACGAGTATCCTTGGAGGTGGGCAAGAAGCAATGCGGTATTAAATATAAATATAAAATGTGAAATTCATTTTTAATTCCTCTGATCACCTTTTGGACTCCGCAGTTGTAATGTATTCCCATAGGATGTTCTTATTAATCAGTAACTTGCAATAAAATTACAAATCTAAAGCAGCAACTTGAGAGTACAACAACGATAGTAAGAGTGTCAGATATCATTACAAAAATACAAGTTTATCACTAATCTTTGAACTTAGGACTCCCTTCATCCGCTGACTAATGTCAGTTATTTTTCTTGTCATCCCTGGCCTTGTACTTTCTGATTGACTGAGCACGTCTCTACCAGTCCAAATAAGCATCTATCTAAATGCAAATAGTTACTGAATAAAGTATGTTTCCCGAAGTTTCAAATTATGTTCGATGTTCCAATATTTACAAGATGTTAACCGTGATTTCATTGAAGCCATTTGCTCAGAAACCATGCACTCATCTGGTATCCAATTTTCTACTTAGGACAATATACATGTTGCAGTTGCAGGACCTTTGACTAGTATATCACTATGAACGTGAAGGTTCATATAATACATCCTCACATCTTGACTGCAGTGACGAAGTTTCTTAAGTTCGTTATTTCTTGTGGGATTTAATATTTGAGCGACGTCCACATATTTTAAAATTACAATTCTATGCATATGTCCTATGTAAATCATGTAGAAGCATACAGTACTTGCGGTATTTATTAACGCCGTGCTGTAATACAAAAGAAGGAGCAATTTTAAAGGATTAATTCAGTTCTTTCACAATGCATCTCTAAAAATGGGTTAAAATAATATTCAGTTGAAATTTGCGGATTTTGTGGTGTTAATCAAACTTAACAGCTTCAATGTTTAAGAAAACATACGAGCTTCCACTCAAATAATTAATACAAGTTTTTATAACTTAATAGACGGAGTCAGTCATTTCCACGTATGTACATCAGTGTCAAAATTTGCGAACAAGTTTCTAAGCTTCTACAGTAAAATTGCAAACAAGCCCAATAGTTTACACACTTCCTTCCCTCGTGAAATTTCGTGATAACTTTAGTTGTACTTTTTCAAGAAAGTACACTACATCTACATCTGAATCTTTGTTTCTTGTGATTTCGGTCTACCAAATACTCTTTTTGAAGGTCAGAGGGAATTCTGCATCCCAGAGGCTATAGTTTCTTGTGCACGGACTAGTGTTTCTGATCGAGTTCGGGAAACTCGAGGTTTCGAGTTCGAGTCGGGTTCGAGTCGAGTTCGAGCCTAATATTTTTGGTACCGTTTGAATTCGAGTCGGTTTCGGGTATCAAGTTTTCGACCCGAAAAAATCGGGTCGAGTTTGCAAAATCTACCGGTCCTTACCAAAACTCGAAAGTAAAAAATTATTTTGGAATTATTGATTCATGTTACCTTAACAATAAAATTTGGCCTTCCTGCCACCTCTGATTAAAAAAAAAGTTTTTGTGTAAAACAATAAAGAAAACAACACAGTATCTGTACGCAGGAAGTATTTGTACATGACCGTATAACACTCCTCATCCTCATACCTAAGTTTTATTAGCGCACGAAGCTAAGTACCCTAATTTGGCAAGGATGGCGCGTGAATTCTTGGGTATTCCTGGCATTCCTATCGAGCGTGCTTTTTCGTTGGCTCCGACATTTTAACACTGAAATGTTTGGCTAAACAAGGAGATGGAAGTTACCGCTTTTAATATCGTGGTTAAAGTTGGAATATAACAAGTTTATCGAAGCAACAATGAAGAGCATTACGGAGGGATGGCAGGTTGTACCAAATTATAATGAAAATTTGAAATTATTTTGAAAAAAATGAAACCGACACAGTGATTGCTACTTTATTTTGCTTTTACAAAAAAAATGCTTTGTTTGATGCTCATTTTTTGAGACTGTAATTTTTTATTTTACGTAAATTTTACATCTGGTTTCGGTTTGAGTTCGAGTCGGTTTCGAGTATAACATTTCTTAACGGTCTCGGTTTCGAGTACAAAAAAATTTCCCGACTCGAATGTCCCGAGTTCGAGTTCGAGGGCAAAAGTGGAATTTACACCGGGTTTTTGTTTCGAGTCGAGTCGAGCCCAACTATTTGTTACCGATAGAAACACTAGCACGGACTAGAATGTTCGCAGAGTAGAATTTCCATGGGACGTCGCATCATCATGCAGTGAATTTGAGCCCTTTTCGCTGGATACCAAGATTTCCCACAAGCACAGTTCGTGCTCATGTGTTTCTCGTTATAACTTTCAACTGCCTAAGATGAAAATATTTCATGTTATATATATATAATTACAAATATTTATTTATTTATATTTCAGACGCTATTACATCTCATAGTTCAGTAAAATGTCTTCCTTTAATAACAAACATGAAAAATAAATAATTAATGTTATACATATGTATCTATATATTTATCTAAAATGTACATGCAGTTGCAGTTCATTATAAAACTTGTCGACCTTTACATGTGGAGCGTGCCGTATAGCACGAAATATTGAATGTCGACTTCGTGTCTTTCACGTTATGCTGACCCGGAGCCAAATAGAATTCGGTGAAAATTGTAAAGTCAACATATTATTTTTGGGTTTCCTTCTGATGTCGCAGAATCATCTTAAACATTATAGTGGACTCTAATTTGTAAGACATCAAATATTTATTATTACTTAGGTGAAAATGGAAACTCTTCTGCTCATGGCAGGATCTAACTGTAGATATTAATGAAATGTGATGTGATATGATAAGACCTTCAATCCAGAATGAGCTGAGAGCCAAAATAAAGTAAGCACGACTGTATATGCTGGCATATGCAAGCATAAATATAACTCATGGAAAGTACATACATAGTTGAATATTTGACACCACCTCAACTAAACCAAATAAATGAACTTTGTAAACACAGCTACGACATCGTGATTTATTAATGTGTTTCCCTTCACACGCTTGCGAAGTGCAGCATCTTCTATAATCCTTAATTTAACAAGTCCAGATCTGCTATCTTTCGGAAACTCATTTCCAGTTTTGTTTATTTTGTCATCAGCTAACGTGCATATATTTACATAATTGTACCTCATGTATGTATCTAAATTAAAACTGAGTGATTCTCATTTGCCTGCTTATAACCTGATAATTCAATCATGATAAATGATTATTACTGGAAACTGTAAAACTGTGAATAAGTTAAAAAATGGCGAGTAAATTGGGCTTGAGGTATGCGGACTACAGTTTTAGTTTCAAATAACGGGAACAAATCGGGGATTTGGATTTTTTTCCAAATATTGATCGTACATCTACACCGGAAAAAAATAACTTTGTGAGTGCAATCTTATTTTTTCTACATTAATAAATACACTGAAAAAGCAGCCTAAAATATTTTATAAATTTTATATGTGGCAGTCAAATTTGAATTTCCTTCAGTGTAATAATTAGATGTTATTATCCTTCAGTTACTTGTCCCCCGAGTTTGTCTGTGAATTTCGTTACTTGAAGTATCCCAGCCCCATAAATCCCAACCTAATACTACTTCTACTTATTCTTCGAGGAAATAATATTTCTCGGTTTCTTAAGTTACATATGTATGAATTCTCTAAATTTCCATTGATCCCAATTCCAAGAGAAAGTCAGTTTGTGTATGTAATCTGATTGATAAATATTGAAGTTCGTAGCAATTTAGTAATTATATTAAAATTATATGAACCAGATCGTGGAATAAATCTTGCCATAAGATAATCTAATAAACAATGGCTGATGAAAGCTCATATATCTGTAAATAATGGTTTGAAAGAAGTCACAAACATTTTATAACTACTGAAATACGCCCCCGAAAGTATACCAGTATTTTTGTGGTCAACCAAATCAGCCGTGATGTAGTCTAAATTTTTTGATAAGGTCTCAAACGGTTAATTATCCACTTAAAAAGGTTTCGCAGTTGCTCAGATCGACAGGCAACGGAACGGAGTGTACGTGCTTCTACCTGCTGCTAGCTTATACATAGTCAGTTGTTGTCATTTTTCTAAGTCTCAGTGAAGCAGGGACTCTGCTCGAGTGCAGATGAAGTTGTACGGCAATGTAAGTTGATGCGGTAAACCATTAAATTAAAGGGCTTAGAAAGAATGACATCCTTTCTGCTTGAGATGCGGCCTGTGTACACAATCAACAAGAGAACTGAGGAGACAGATTCCCCTGAAGGGAAAAAAATACCAAACTAGATAGACACCCTCCCTCCATTCCCTTTTTGTGCGAGCAGTTAGAATGTGTCATGTGTTCCTAGGAGCTACAAATACATATGCACTGATACCCGGACTCGCTTATTGTGCTAACTTTACAAGTTGAGCTGACGAGCGTACCTGACGACTTTCTCCGCAGAAGCTCAGCCAACGATAAGAACAACCTATGGATATACATAGGACAGGATTTATTATATTGAAAGGAAGAGTCTCCTCAGATGATTTTTTTCTCTAGACTGGAAGCTACTTGATGTTATCGAGGAATGTAGCGCTGGTTGTACTTTAAACAGCTGAAAAATTGCTTTTATTACAAAGGAAAATTTTCAGCTCTACCGTGGTAGACTGCGGATGACTCAAGGGGAAATAATACTAAGTAAGTCAAATACTAGCACAAATAAAATATTACAGCATTCATAGTTTCAAAAATATAGATATAATTAAATCTCTGTAATTTTACCATGTGTAATATTGTCGGCTTGTTCAATCTCAGAGTAGTTCAATGTACTGGAGCATTGAGTGAGTAGTCCATGCCATTACTTGATAATAGAGTTAGAAAACATTGAGAAGGGTAACGATACCATAAACGAAGTACTCTATTGCATACACACGTACCTCTGTATATACATAGAGATTGTACACTATCCCTTTCAAAATCTTTAGAGAATACGATTGGACATTTGAAAGTTTTTTTTTGAAGGAAAATGCAGTTGAAACTCCTGGGGAGAAAATGAAGAGCAGAAACTCCTTTATCGCTGCTCTGTTGTATCGGGAAGAGACTGTGGTTACTGGCAGAGTTATATTCTGAATGTAAAAGTGTATACGATCCAAACCCCAGATTTCCATTCGTGTTTCATCTCTTTTACTCTGAGAATACAATGTGCAACATACTTAGGTTTTATACCCTTTCAAGAATCCTTTTGGGTATTACCTTTAGTCTATCTTTGTAAGTACATGGAATTTGAATGTTCAAGGAATGTAAGTAGTAGAAAATGTCGAGAGACGAGAAAACTATGTGAAAGGATTTGCCCGCAAACGCTAAAACCATTGGTAAAACTCCGGACATCCTCATTGCTCGGAGTGTCTGGCTGGTCGATACTTTCAGCCACCGTGACTGTGTGACTGAAGAAAACATCTGTACTCCGAAAAGAGCTATAGACTCTGATGTAGTCACTGTAGGATAGTTGTAGGGTTGTATGGTCCTGAGTGGAACGTTACTACTATCACTCGGGTGAAAAAGAGGAAAGACCGTGTGTTTCATCGAACCATGGCTGACAATCTTTACGGGACTGTCTCCAGGACTTTTTCCAAGTCATCCCCTCTACACTTTGCAAGATCTGGACTCTGAAGAGTTGAAAGCTTATTATGAAAAATATTAAATACTTATTTCATTCACTTGCTTCCGTATTTAATCCTTTTATGCTTGTCATTACTCTTATCATTGTACAAACTTTCCGGGGTAAGCTTCTACTTTCTCTCTGGTGGAACTCTCCCGGTCTTCATATCCCCGTTCATCAGTAATTCTTTGAGAAAATAAAGGTTCTCGGAGAAACCCTTGGGACTCGGGATAGACTAAGGCTTTTAAGCGTTTTCGTGTTAACCAGAGAAAATCATCCCGCCAACAGCAGAACAACTTTCTACCCATGTCATTCCAAGCCGCAGCAGTCGGCTTCCCTCATATCTAAGCTTTCTTCAACGACGCTCACTTCAGTTACCTTCCGAACTCAGTTTAAGAAGCAACGCCAAAGTCTCTTGATGTCTCTCTCTCACTCTCTCGCTCTCCACATTCCTTGAGGAAAACTCTTCACCAAGTTGATTTTATCCTCTACCGACATTCTACTTGAAACAAACAATCAAGTTTTTGACCTACTTTACCTAATCTAAACAAAGTAATACGAATTTTAGATATTTTCTAACTGACTATTGTTCTATCTCAAGTGCGTTTTCCCTCATTTTATTCCTCTCACAGGGATTCTCAATTTTGGGCAATATTCTTTTATACTTGGAGTTTTTCCATCAACTTGTATATTGTTTTTGTAAGGGAAGTTCCATCCGGGAATACTTTTAGCTGGTAGTTGTAGTATTGTTCTACTTTTTTAATTAACATTGCCCTTCTAGTTCTGATCTCTTTAGCCAATGAAAGAGCAGCTAGGAGCTGGATTGTATTGAAAAAAATATTTGCTTAAAAATTCAATTAAAAGATCGTCTTATAAGAATGGAAAGGCAATTGAATTCAATTTATGAAAGGAGTTTGTCTTTTACAAACTTCACCTGAATCTCAAGTCAGGGTTCTTCTTCAATAGACAATTCAAAATGCTACAGCATTTTGTTCCCCTACTATTTGACCTAATCTACGAATTTAGTAGCTGCTATTAATTATTATTCGGATACACTCCATCCCTCAGACTCCTTTAATGTTTTATATTTATGTCCAGATACAATTTTGTATGCCAGAGTTCGTTCGAAGTAAAACAATTTTAAGTCAATGTTTTTTTTTTATTAATTAGAAGAACTGAAAGTGTTTATTTGATTTGTTACAGTACATTTTTGGTGGTTACACATGCTGTAGCTTATGTGATGCAAGATTATTGCGAGAAAATTAAGTTACCCCTTACTGGTCTTCGCAGGTGGCTTTCAAATCTCAGCGTGGTAAGTGCTATCTGTCACTTTTTTCAATTACGTATATCTAATCATTTGTAAATTAAAAAAGGAGCACCTACACAATGAGAGTGTTAAATAAAGTTCTGCAGTACTTATTATTACGCTTTGATTTATGAACTCCGAGTTTAAGATCGAATTGTGTATTCATTCGCTTCACGAGTGGTAACAGTCGCGCTTGCATTATTAAAGCCTACACAAAGAGACTACGTTAGGAAAGATACTGACATTTTCCTAACCTGCAGGCATCCCTCGTGTATAAATGTAAGATACTTTGTCCTGGCAGCCTGATTAGTTTTATGAAAGGGAAAATAAGGTAAGAATTATCTTTTAATACCTGTGCTTAACAATTCTAAATACATGACTAGGTATACTAGGTATACATATAATTACTGATGATGCAAACGAATCAAAGAATTATAAAGCTTTCCGCCTTTCCGAATCTACACCAGTCCCTAGATAGATCTCTACGTGCTTAAGCATGTTTCGATGTCATATAAATACATATATACTTAATTACGTGTATAATCCCGGTCTATTAGGCGCAGTACTAATGATATTGATAAAATGAGAGCGGCATTGTCAATCAATTGAAAGCTTCGTGAATAATATGACAAGACAAGCGTAGATGCACGTTTGACTTGTTGACTTAATGAAATGGTACACACCAAAAATAGGAAATATAGATACTGGATGATAAAATAATAATTATGTCCAAGGTTGTAGGTGCCAGATAAAGATGAGGCTATAATACTATAGGCGTACATACACCAATACAGTATTGCATTGTAAGTTCATTAGTTTCATACGAGGCATGGTAATGATAGACACTAAAACTCAGGAAAATTACGTTGCTTGCAATATCGTATCCCTCTGTCAACAAGAAACAGTCAGAAAATAAAGCGAAGAGCATCGTAGACTCTGTAGTACGTCTAATGAGGGTTCCGACTAACCGGATGCACTCAATTCTGAATTGTCTGTATAACAACTCTTTTAGGGAAAAGTAGTAGTGTGTTTTTGCTAATCCGAATTAATGACAAAAACAAGAGCCGTACACATGTACATCTTTGTAAGTGGGGCTTTGACTATCGCATGGCTTGAGAGTGGCATATGTTTACCGTGTTGATTTTCTGAAGCAGTAAATTGTTGGCTTCAATTTTATTCCAAGACAGTGGCCAGAAATTACACATCATAAAAAATTATTACTCCAGTTTAAGTGTTGATTATGGTGAATAAAAGGGCATTTATGACCAGTCGGAGTTGTCAGAGTACTAATTATTGTGAAAGGTGCTGATATAACAACAAGACTCTTAATAAATTCCAGACTTGCATAAGAATCCTTAGGAATACGGGGACCTTTAAAAAAAAAGAAAAATGGTTAACGAGGTAATCGCAAGAAAAAAACAGAAGTTAAATAAGAGTGCTCGCCGTAGTAGCCGTCTTCAAAAGAAGGTAAACCCATAAACCCAGTAACCCCTTCCGCTCGCGTAGTTCGTTCACTGCCAGGAACTGAGTCAAACTAAAACAATTATTTCCAGTCTAATGATCAAAAGTGTAGAATTTTTCTGTGAGAACCCCGCGGAAATGGTTGTTTTCCCGGTCCTAGACAGCAAATTGAATGAGTTTAATGGTGATCTTATATCCAATCGATACTCTGAATTACATCTAAAAGTTTGTATCGAAAGTCTTACGCATGTAGGGAAGTAGCACTTTAGAAGTACGTATAGGTTGGTACTCTCTAAGGAGCTATTTTGACAATCCCGTAACCCTGGTCCCATATCAACCAACGAAATTTGACGTACTTATGTGGAAGTAATCATTTTAATTTGAGGATACAAGAAGGATACGGGCATATAGCATCAAGTGATGGGACTGTTCCACACTACGGAACCTCATTGAGTACATTTGTATAGAGAAAAGACCTGAAATTATTCATATTCATTCATTTACCTTGTTTGTTCCCATTAACAGGACTCATTCTACCTCCCTTTGCTAGACTTTTAGTGGCTCTAAATAACATCCTCAAAATAAATTAACATTCATCACTCATCCGGCTACATACTAGCAACAGTAGCAACATGTGTTACTGTTCGGGAATAATTTTGCTAACTTGTAGAATACAATAAGTTTTGTTGTTCGTACCCTGTGTGAGAAATACTAAATCAGGAAATATTCCTTTAATTCATGCAAATCCTTTAAGATCTAAGATATTCAAAGTACCGGATTTATACATACTCGGCTTGTAGTGTTATGATAAGAGCAAACCATGTGCTGGTGAAGGGTTACAAAGTATGTACATATGTGTATACAGGCGCGTAGCCAGGAATTGGCCAAGGGGGGGGCAACATTAATTAGAACGTACATATGTAAACTGGCACATTCTATGGGAAATCCAATTCACGAATGTAAAACTCATCAAATTTTGCAAACTGAATTTCAGATTTTAAAATTCTCCACGTTTTACGATTCCATCAAATTTGAATAATTTTGGACCAGATTTTTAATTGGGCTTGATCCGATTTCGGAGAATTTTGAGGCCTGGGTTCGCTTCTATCGTTTCAGCTGGTGCTTAACCTACTGTTCCTGTGACACACGTCTTTGCTTCGAAAAGAAACTGCGGATATCAGGCGTGCTTGACCTTTTCATAATGAAGAATTAAATACAATTCACTAATTTAATAATTCTATCCAGCTTAAAAATTCCCTCGAAGCGATGCGTGTAAGTTACAGAAGCTAAAAGCTTTTAATATGAAAATATTTAAAGCCGCTGTTTTCATACTTTTGTTGCCGTTGAAGGTTGAAGTCAAATCGACGAGGCAAAGGTCAAAGCGAAATCGGGATTTCGCAATGCATTCAAATCACCTGCTAAGCAAGGATGAACACAATAAAAATATACTCTAGAATCACCCAAAACGTCTCTTTATTGAATGGTTTATTACCCACGGCCCAAAGTTGACCCACCCATACTCGCGAAAATCGTATCGAAATGCTTTTCCATTTCGATAGAAATTTATTGATCTAGAAATCCTTTGCTCTCGCAATGGACAACATTGCGATACGATTTTCGCGCGTATGGATGGGTCAGTTAATGACGGGAGGAGCCGTGGGTAATAAATCATTCACACGAAACATGCAAACTTCATGGGTGATTCTAGAGTTATGCTGTTTATACACAGATATTTACATGGAATACTGCATATGTTGAGTTTCGAAGTGATTTTTTTTACAAATAAAAAAAATGTACTGTCAAATCACCAAAAAGGTTTGCATGTCTCGTTATGGACTGATTTATTTTTAACTTTTTGAGTGATTTGAGAGTATTTTATTTCGAATGGGGGGGGGGCAATTGCCCCTTTGCCCCCCCCCTGGCTACGCGCCTGTGTGTATATGTACATGCCTATGACCTTCCAAGCAAGAAACTTTATCCCCTGTATCTCATGCAAGAACATTGTTTAGTATTGTCTAATCGTTTGGTAATCCTAGTACCTTCCTATTTCAATCATGGTAATTATTCCAAAACAAATACTTTAGGAAAAATACAGGCACGGTTGTATTCATCATCTTAGCATTTTTTGTGTGCCATTTGGAAGGTACGCCGAAAGTGTAATAAATTGAAGGCATGAACGGAAGGTAGGGGTAGTGGTGATGGGTACTTTTGAAACATAAATGTAAGTTTACCTATAAATTAATTCGATTAGACTCATTGAGGCACATGAGTGTCACCGCGCGGAGCATATGGTATCTGTAAAGCCCTCTTCCGTCTTATTTATTATAGCTGCATAAGCAGCTCCAAATAAAAATAAACGAGCTACATACAACACACATACGGAAAGAGGATCTTCGGGAGAAAGAACGTAACACTAAAATTCTGCTTTTGTGCGATTAAGAAAATAGAGCCCCATTTTGCATGTTCCCTTGTATAGGAGGAAATAGAATCACGCAAAATTTAGCAGCCTTATTTAGATACGTTTGTCTGTACAAATTGCTCTCTCTCTCTCGCTCTTTCCTACGATTCATTTTGCTTTGAGTGGAAAGGAGTACAAGGGAAAATTATTTTCTGGAGGGCTTCGCTTTTGCAACCCTTTGAATTCATGATTCAAGTAGCACGGAATATTAACGTAGGAATCTTTCCGTCAAGACGCACTCCTGTTAGAAGTTTGGGAGTGCAAAAAGTTTTGAATTTCTTTTTAAACTTTCACAGAAGCACAGTGGGAAAGTAGTCACGTCCAAGGCAAACATGATGCAAGTGAGAAATGAAGAGGCAACCTTCATAAGTTTTGTCCAACGTGCTTCCATTTATAATTTCTTGGTATTCTTTGCACACAATTCCCTAAAAAAAAGTTAGGGGCTCAAGTGTGTAAGTCTCTGCAATCTAAGGGAGATATACATTAAATTGAGGTAGTTTCAAATTATTTTCACACATTCTGAAGAGAAAAACTTCTGTACAATCAAAGGGCTGGAGGGGATCTGTCACGTCACAAGCAATGTGGGAAAAAATAACGAGGAAGGGCATAAATTAGAATTTCCATGGATTGTATTTCTCCTTCATTAAAAATATCGATTTATTCAAAACAAAATTTCAGCTGGGAAGTTACGCATGCATTTATGGATATTAGTAGGTATTTACTTTCACATCTCTTTACAAATATTCGTCATAAGCTTTCACAAATAATATGTAAAAGTAAACTAAAGGGGTAATGTAATCAGAATCCTTTGATAGAATTCTCCACAAAAAAAAGTTCCATACACATGCTCTTCCTAGACGACAAAACTTGAAACTATGCAGACAATAGGGAACCATCTGCATCTTAAAGTAATGAAGACTATAGATGAATTTGATGGTCTGGTTTAAAAATAGAGTGGTTCGGACCAGCCACCAGCCGTAGGGCTCGAAGAAACTGTTGAACCACCTCGGGAAGCCCCGCCTCAAATAATCATGACGAATCAAGACGGTACTGAGACAATGGAGCATGAAAAACCAACTAGTGGAAACTTGGTGACACATAAAGGATCATCATCTACTCATAAGGACACCAAAAATGTTACATTTAAAGAGCCAGAACAGATTAAACAAGAATCTCCCAGAAAATATACTAAAATAACCAAGACCCAGATGAAAGGTAAGATTAGAATAGACTGAGCAGATGCTATGTGTGCTAATCCTAGGATTTGATCCCCAAAAGAATCAAATGCCTTAGCTTATGTTACAAGCATCTCACTAGGACCAAGGCTATCGTGCAGCTTGTATTAAAAAAATAAGCTATTATTGAACGGGACTGGATTTTTTAGAGTTCAGAGAAGCCTTCGGATTTTTTGACAAGGACGGGGACGGCAGCATAACCAAAGACGAACTAGGGATCGTTATGCGGTCATTGGGTCAATTTGCCAGTGAGGAAGAACTCAAAGAGATGCTGAAAGAGGTGGACATCAATGGGGATGGAACTTTCAGTTTTGATGAATTCGTTCAGATCGTGACCAATTACGCCGGTGGTACTTCCGTCACAGATGAGGAACAAGAATTGCGAGATGCGTTTCGAGTAAGGCATTTTCTTTACCGTATGCATTTGCTTGTACACACGACACGCTTTTCAGTTCAGTTGTACGAATTTGCCTTCACGCCTTCACGCTACTCTAAAGTTGGTTGTAATGAAGGTAATTTCATCATTGCTTTCCCTGATATTAATTACGGACTTGAGAGATGGGATTGGGACACAAAATATGCAACAGCTAATATTATTTGTCACCTAAGCAAATATCGAAATTTTTCATCTTTACTACTCAGTCGTCCCAATGAGGTCCAGCCGGTATGACGGGGCACTTACAAATAAAACATGCAAAAATCCGGAAAACGGAGAATGTTGCCTTTCGGAGTAGATAAATTGGGCAGTCATTTTTTCAGCACTAGTGGCTGCTTGATTAACTCCTGTGAAAGTTTGTGGGAATATTTCAGTATCCTACTATTTTCCTCCCTTTCCTTTCGTACAACCACTGAGGCCAATAATACTAATTAATCAGTTCTTCCACGTCTTAACATTTTGCTTATTGACAAATGATCCTTTTCATGTGAAAGTTTGTGGGACTAGTACAAGCTCCTACTATTTTTCCGCCTTTTCTTTACTCGCACAACCAATAGGGAATAATAGTATTTTCTCTCGAGCTTGGCTCTTATTGATATTTTAAGGCTTACTCCATATAATTGGCTATGCTCTGTATGTAAGCCAAATTATAAATATTGGCATAATTTAATTTGTGAATACAGTATCTTAGCCTTTTCTGTGAAGTAAATTTAAGAATATCCAGTAGGCTATATGTGTACGGAGAAGAATAGAAAACAATTCCCTATGATGCTGTATATTTTAGCAGTGGTGAAAGTTCCTTTCACGATGTTATAGGGAAAATCATTGAAACTTTGCGCATGGATGTCCCATGTTCTTTCACTATTCACTTGGCATGCAAACTTGTCAGAAAACATTATTACTTGCTTTTGCAATGCAAACTTTCTAAAGAGGCTATGTTTTCTGACACAGTCCAAAATGTCAGAGGGTTAATGGTACTCTACCTCTCTAGTGAGTAGTGAGGGCTGGCACATGATAGCGGCAATTAAGACTGAGACATTGAATAATGCTGAATTTTAGATATTTGATAAACACAACCGGGGTTACATTAGCGCATCCGACTTGAGAGCTGTACTTCATTGCTTGGGAGAGGACTTAAGCGAAGATGAAATCGAAGACATGATAAAAGAAGTAGATGTTGACGGAGATGGCCGCATTGATTTTAATGGTGAACCAATTCAATAGCTAACATAGTTACTAGAACACTGTTGGCGATGATTCCTATTAGTACTAAATTTTTAACGCATAATTTTAATAATAATAGTCCAATAATTTCAAACGGTTTTAAAGATTATCTGTAATGTTTTGAACAGAATTCGTTCGGGCTTTGGGCGAACCGGACGCAATCGATGAAGAAACTGATATGGATACTCAGCTCTCAATAGGACTCAGTCAACAATAATAATTACTACTGTACATGCAAAATGGCCACTAACAAAATATTATTATGTATAAGTTCGACTTGAAAATTTCAATGTTTTTGGGTTGGCGACTGCATTCCAATATTATTAAGACTCATCTTATTTTGGTATAAATTCCAGTAGAACAATTACCCGGTGACAAGATGTTTCAGGCTAGTACGTGGGTTTAGTAATAGCAAATCAAAGTAAGTAGATATATGTAGCACAGTGATGTAGTAACCTCTCAATTTTCTGCACTTCACTTTAAATGACACATTCCCATTACATGTATCTAATGATATCTACGTAAGTACTCCTGAAATTCTTGGATCCAAACGGTCCCAGTCCCTGGTTTTGGACATGTCAAGGCTTCAACGTCCGAAATCGATATTTGAAATCGGAAATTATTCTAATTTAAAAATTAGACGCACTATGTGCAAATAAGATGTAATGAGTTATCAATGTATTTTCACATAATTCCATGAAATGCATCCAATCTGACCACCACTGTTCAAGATGCGTCATATTGACGTAGTCAATAAATTAGCCATAAAGTAAACTTTGTATTTTGATTGCCATTTTGTAATTTGGAAACTCGGTTGTGAAATATGTTACGTCTGGGATCACAATAAAGCCTGTCCATTCCAAAATTCAACTGATCAGGTTTCAATTACTCATCTTTGAAAGTAGAATGTTCAAAGCGTCATGCAGGATCCTATATAATTCATCAAGCACTGTCAACGGGCAAATCATTGTAGTACTCGCATTCAGGTAAAATGATGACAATAAAATAGGAATACAGTTCGAAAGCACACACATACAGTAATGTGAATACACTGGTACTCTTTAATCACACATTCACGGGTTACACGAATGATCACGCTAATAATGAGCGAAACTTTGTAGTTAAACTGGTAAAACCCAGTTACAGTAAAAAATCATTCATAATTTAACTATTTGTATTCCGAAATTAACATAAAAATCGCTTAAACAATACTTGAATATTTGAAAATGTCCTTAAGTTCTACAACCTCATGGAAGTGAACAAAATCTTTCTCATAAAGCAATATTACCTTTCCACCAATTTTATGAGCTACGTCACTGTGCAACAGTTAATTGGCAAATGTCCAGCATCTCCTAAGCTACTCACGACTACATGACCAGTTGGCAATATGCTCAGGACAGTAAGACTTGCGTGGGTAAGATTCATCCGTAGCCATGCTTGTCCTGGAAATTGCAGAGCCCTGAAAAAGACATTGAAATAATTTGTCCTGTTGATTGTCAGAACTCTTAATCATATACATATAGATGAATACAAAATCATTATACAAAATCGTACAATCAAAAACCCTAATATAATTGGCCTCAATCATCGCCAAAAATTAAAGACAATAGAAATGTACACTACCTGCAAAAAAAATACCGAATGACATTTGCATGACAGACAATAATCTCATGACTGTCTTTTTCTTGCTCCGGGTTCGCCCGGTGAATATATTTTCTGAATGCAGCTTCGATACGAGGTCCTTCAGTGTAAAACTCCTAAGAACAACACCTCAAATAATGTTCATAGTATTCAATAAAATCAAGAAGTACTTCACACTTGCAAAAAGTAAAATTACATAGAAATTTGGGTCCCACTGGTCATAGGATAGAGGCGGATCAGGTAACGCGGGTGCCCCTTCTTGCAACATAGGATCCAAATTTACAGAGCATAAATGATCTTGCCCCAAAGTTCGAAAAATTAAATCAGCTGTTTGTCTTGCCCTTGTCATGTCGGAACTAGTAATAGAATCAAATTTAATTCCTAATTCCTTCAGCCGTTTCCCAGTACCCATAGCTTGGTCTTCCCCAAGTGAAGTCAGGTAATTTTCCTTATCACTGCTTCCATCCAGGTTATACTGCCCATGACGGATCAGAATGACATGTCTAGTGGCTTTCGCTGTTTTTTTGTTGATTTGTTCCGGCGTAAAGTCAATTTTTTCCGTCCTGCTTACTTTACGAGATCTCCGTACTAAAGTCTCCGGCTCCCGCCTGAGCATACCATCATCAATTTTAAAACTTCTCTCTTTAATTTATTAATAAACTCCTCTCATTTAAAAACTCTTAAACTCACTTGTCCCAATTTCTGTCCCATTGCGCATATTTAGGTACAAACATCGGCGAGTCCTCCGGCTGATTACGTGAGTAACATTGTGCCTGGAAAGACGCTCCAGCAATAACTCCTGCGGACGCAACTCCAATTGACACTAACTTTGGTATATTCAAAAACTGACGGAACCGACTCATCTCGTAGCTCACTGATTTTACTCGGACGATACCTAGGAACTAACCCTCCAAGTAAATGAGTCTTCCCAGCCCACAATCCCCAATTTCCCAATCCTACTTCTTACAATCCCAACAAATCTTAAACCCTCTTCGATCAAAACCACTCACAGATAAATTCCCTCACGTAATCACTGCAATGCAAAGCAAACAATTCAGTTAATCTCAACTAAGAAATATTCTCATAAAGTCACTCAAAGTCAACGCAGACTCACCTACGTCCTTCAGTGTATCCACCAAAATACATAATCCACCTTCGGGATCGGAATAAATTGGATAAAAATTGGAAGCAGCCGCTACAATCAAAGAACAAAAACACCAAAATATTAATTACTATTCCCAATACTCTCATCCACCATGCAGATGTTCGCTTTATAAGACTAAAGTCTCTGCAAAAATATTCAACATTCAACTTACCTGTAGCTTTTTTATACAATAATGACTAATCACTGCTGGCAGCTTTGCTTACACAAATAACTGAAATATTACAGATAAAAATCAATCAATAAATTATAAACATTTAAATGTACTTTTTAAATTAATTTCTTACAATACAATGCAGTAAACTCCAATCGGCAATAGTAGTGACAAATATTCAGATATTTTAAATACACTCCCACTATATACAAATCCAAAATCAATGCCACCAAGTTCAACGGTTTATATCAAGTTATTTCAAAAAAATTCTAAAAACTAAACTCCTATAAATAAGCACCTATAATAATTGTAGAAGATACATACCAGCGGCTTAACATTTGTAAACACCCGGTTTTTTTCCTCCATCCGACTTTGGTTCCAGATGTTAGTAAAACCATAGAGTAGTTGAGATATTTACACGATGCTACGTACTTCATTTCAATGGGGCAGCATCAACGTAGTCGTCATACACCGGTCAGTTGCGCAAGTTAACCGACGTCCGATGCCTGACGAAAGACTCAATTTAGCCGACGTTCGACGTTCGTTCCAGACCCTCAAGTAAGCCGATGTCAGATAGCCGACGAAACCCTCAAGCTAGCCGACGTCAAAAACCGATTTCTCATGCTACCAAGACTACCAACGCAGGGATCGGATAGATTAGATTCATCGGGTATAAGTCCGAATGAAAGTTACGAATAGGAACTGCAAGATAAAATCGTCACCTTTCTCCTTTCCACAATTTTACCATTCAAAGGTATTCTCCGATTAATAGACATTATTATAATTTATTGAGTTAATCTCATTGCTAATTATTAATCTAAATGCGTAGTATTATTACTGGAGACAACTACGAACTGTATGTACACTGTTCACACTTTATTTGTTTCATTTAAAAATAGATATTTGTCATCTTTATCCCTCTCCACTATCACCGTTCCTAGCTGTACCCCATCGTTCCTGTACCTTACTCATCACTTTAACAATATAGATCATGACGGTACATACATTCTATGCATAAAAACACAAGTCGACGTTTGACAGCTGTTTAAATTTGCTACAACAAGCATCAACTCAGCTAAGTTTGAGTTTTGCAAAATTCTAAAATTTGAGTAAAAATTCGCAAACTTTCAAAATATCAGTAAATATTCTAACTTTCAAAATATCAGTAAATATTCAAACTTTCAAAATATCAGTAAATATTCAAACTTCCAAAATGTCAGTAGATTTTCAAACTTTCAAAATATCAAATATTCAAAAAATGTCTAAATATCAGTACAAATTCAAAAACCTCAAAATATCAGTCCAAATTCAAAAACCTCAAAATATCAGTACAAATTCAAAAACCAAAATATCAGTACAAATTCAAAAACCTCAAAATATCAGTACAAATTCAAAAACCTCAAAATATCAGTACAAATACAAGACCCTCAAAATCTCAGTTTTTCAAAAAACTCTGACTTTGCTCGGCAACCCTGTGCATTTAATCCCGAGCTACGGGGTTGGAATAAATTTCGAAAAATTTGGAAGAGAATTTTCTACAAACTGGGGGAGTCGGATATTGTTTACTGATGCCCCTTATGTAGGCTAGGAGGTGAATGTTGTGAGACCTGAGACGCTGTACATGTGTGCGCATAACAACGTATTACAGTCTGAGGATGGCTGCTTATTTTAAAAAGATATTGCAAGTCCTGACTCCTGACTGTGTATCTCTGCCGGATGGATAAAAATGAAAGTTAGGAGAGGGGCACTTTGAGATAATCTCAAAGGTGAGTTGTAGGTGTAGTTTTTAACATTATCTACATATAAGTAGATGCACCGTGATGTGTTACTGTTTTGTCCCAAAAACTGTAATACAAAGCAATAAACTCAAAATCATAATATGCCAAATTAAAGCGTACATTTATAATATACCATAAGATACATTTATTGAAATCATACATCTTTATGGTTGCGTGATGAACTCATATTTGTTATTGTTGATTTGTATAGAACATACCTACCTACAGGTTATTTAAACTAAAACGTGTGCTTTGTGCTTACGCATCCATAGCATATTATGCACATGACACTCCCAATTTATTCAGATCCTTACTCCAGCACGCGCACTCTTATTTTCAGTCAGAGTGTTGGCAATATGCCTTAAAATACGATTACAATTTTTGTCAAAGATTTTTTATTTCAAATTCAATCCACAATACCTTTCGAAGTTCAAATTATAAAATTACTTGTAATGACCGACTCCTTCACGGTTCCATGGAAAATATACGGTCCGTGGTGTGTAAACAATTAAAATAATAAATTATCTTTAGCTCTTTTATAAAAAATAAACCGTTTGTTTTTTAGCCCCCATCATTGTGTAAATACATTGTCTTCAGCTCTCTCATGAAATTGAAGGAACATCTGGGGGGGATGAGCAAAGATAATAATTTTTGAAACTGAAGTTACTGTGGATTGAATTCGGGTTTGAAAAAATTATGGATAAAAACTTTCGAAACTATTAGCTATTCATTTCTATAAATTGAATTAGTTATGTAGTTATAATGTAATCCTATTGCTTACAATTAGTAGCCAAGAAAATATTACCCCATAAGGAACCTATCACAACTGGCTATATAATGTTTCAGTCGAATAAAGTAATACATTATTTTAACATTTTTATAGTACAGAATGCTTAGAAGCAGTGTAATTCATTTGAGAGCTCCGGGTACTTTAGTCTAGGATTTGGAAAAATTTAGGATTTATTTCCCCCATCCACAATGGAATAGTCGATGATATTTTGCTGACCTCCCACTGGACTTTCCCCATTTTTTCCAAAAGATTAATAGTAATTGTCTTCATTAGGTTGATGATCAAACCACCTATAAAAAACAAATGCCAGAGATGAGTGATTGAAAGTATAATAAAATAGCTTAAATCTCAATATTGTATAGGATTCTTGCAAAAGACTTACGCAGTTGCTACCAGTGGTTTTGGAAGATAATTTTTGTTTTACAAATTTTGAACCCAAAAATTACAGCTACTTTCAGTTATCACACTGGGCGAATGATTATTATTGGCAATAATTAAATCTCTAAAAGATAATGAGAAATTTTCACTTCAACGTCATAAGGCTCTCCTTGGGGTCAACCTTCCCTAACAGGCTGGAGGATGACCCCGTACTTGTGCACTGAATGAGAACCTACAATGCAACAAAGTGAATTTCATACAGGCTAGTCCAGGCTTTTATACAATGTAGTTTCCACAGCATTTTGACGGGCAGACACATAAACGCCCATTGTAAAGTGGGTAGGATTTATTTACTGTGAGTAATCCCTATTTAAATTGTATTAACAACACTAGGATAGGGCGGATAGCAAATACAGTTCCACATTTTCCTACTAAATGCTAAAAGCTGTAAAATAAAATTCACTAATGCGTAAATAATTGTGGGAAATACATTTATATAATGAGTAATAATTACGTATGACTGCTCATCTTGTGTAAATATTTATGTGCATTTAAGCTTTCAACAAGCGATGAATGGGCAAGAGGAAAGGGCTGATGAACGATAGCTACAGCAATAACAAACTGGTAAATGCTACTACCTGATTCGAAGCTGTTTTGAGATGTAAAAACAATGTAAACTTATATATAGCTGTACATGCAGGTAAGTGCAAGTACTTATATATCTCTATTGTAAATATCTTCAACAATTTTTGGGATTAAGAAACCCAGTTTGTTTGTGCTGAAATATTGCAATAAAATTAATATGTTCCATTTTTCCTTAACAATGTTTGCAGTTCATTCAGTTCTTCGTTTATTTTTCGAATATATGCAATAAAAAGCAATATTTTATGAAGCCCTTAAGTCATATGAATTAGAAGGATACCCTGAGAGTAGCTTTGTTATGTGTAGTTATGTTTAAGATGCTTTTTTCGGTCAAATGAAACCTGCCAGAACATGTCTCCACATAAGTCACATAAGTGAATGAGAATTTTCTGTGAATATTTTATTTTAATGCTTGTAATAAATAGAAGAGCTTATAAGTGCTACATCTGCATGATAATACAAATGAGATGAAAGATTTCTTTGTCCATACAATTTTAGGACATGAATGCAGAAATAATTTATTACATTGAGCGATACAATGTTGCATACCAAAATATAACTCTTGTTTGGACATAATCATCGAAGAGCACGTTCGCTTATAAACAAGTGTGTATAATGTTAAAGCTTTGGATACACTTGATCAAACAACGTTTTACATTCATATTGAAGTATTGAATTGTGTATCCATAGTTACATATTTGGAACTCGAGTATTTAAAATGCTGCAAAGCACAAAAATTAGAGGCAATAGGGACTCCAGAACAGTTAGCAGTATTTATAAGTTTACATCTGTTGTGCTTCTAGCGATAATAATTTTTGCCTTATATTATACTTTAGTATATTCCCATTCGTCATTATTATCAATAGCTGCAAATTTAGGTTCTAATAATGGCAGCTATGATTTGCAATTAGGAAAGCAAAGATGTCCAGCAGGGATTCTGTTCAAGAACCCCGTAGTTCTTGTGGTACGGGGTAATGTTTCCAATGGGTAAGAGATATTTGATTGAATGTATTTAAACCACCTTGATTGTACTGGAGTGCTCGTTTCGTGTTATGCTCTTCAATATTCCTAAAGACAACGTTTCCTTTCTCAAGGAAAGCTAGCAATATATTTTTAATAGTTCCAATTCCAAGCTGCCGGTAACTAGAAACGATGCTTGCACATATGTATATGCACCTCAGTGTACACACAGGGTGCAAAAATACATTCATTTTCTACTTCTCCATCTACCCCATAAACACGAAGGGTTTTAAACAATTTTCGCGTCTCCAATTTAAAGACAATTTTATTAGAGGAGCCCATATCATTTGATATTTTGCGCATAAAATATTTTAGTATATTCAGTAAATTGTACTTTAAATGTAAAATTTAAGTAAATTTGTTTTCAAAATGAAGAAAACTTCAAGAGAAAATTCTATTCAAAATGTGAAGAGTTACTTAACTTGCCTACTTAAATAATTATGTGTGAGATGGGGAAATCTAAATGTTTGCTACGCCCTGTGTTTATATTTATTAATTATGCAAAATCGTCCCTAATACATTGTAAATTCACTGAAGGTATTGCACTAGCGATGACATCTGCTCCCACACTGACACGGAAATACTACGATGTGACAATTTTGATAGAATTTTGAAGGTCAGCCTCGTTCTCGGAAGTATAATTTTAATTTTTCGCATTTAAGATTTGAGCTTTGGCTTTAATTCTCCGCCCGTTAATTATTTACTTGTCAGTTATTAAAATTATCCTCGTATTTAATTTTACACACTTACATGTGCATATTGGCGGTGTGTACAGGCACAATATTTGCCTGGAAGTCTTGTAATTCGTCAGGAGCCAGAAATAATAACTGATGTTAAAAATGGTAAGCTATGAAAATTAAGACAATATTGCTCAAAGGATTTTTCAGGTATTCGATTTAATTTAAAAGCAGATATACACTTTGAGGTCAACCATAGCCAGATACAACAGGGTGGAGGATCCCGTGTAAAGCGCACGGTTCCTGGAGAGATGCACATTAAAACCAACAACACTGCCAACCGAGACCTGATAGAAGAAACAAAGCAACTCTTTTTCTTTATGACGGACATAAATTCCATGGACACTGCACCGGATCTAGAAATATCAAAGCTGCTCGGGGAAGTTTTTGACGTGATCCTCAAACGCTGTGACCCGGACAATTTAGAGCCCTTGTTTACTCGAGCTGTCCATAAAGGATTTTTATGGTTGTTGACAACATATGGAACAAGTGGTATTACTGACATACCTGGCGAAACGGCAAGGAGACTGAAAAGAACATTGCAGCACTGTGCAAATGATCCACGTACGATTAAAGTTCATGGTCTTAACTGCTTACAGCAAGTAAGTCACAATTTTATTCCTGAAGCTATCCTTGAATAATGTATTATTATTACATCTAAATCTCTCAGATTTCTGAAGGATATTTTGACCAATAACTCCAGATCAACCCCAAAATGGGATTTTAAAACGATTGAAAAATTGTAGGTTACGGCGGTGTCCATTGAAATGCCGAATGTGATAGGTGAAGCCGCTAAAGAATACCGATGCGATGATAAGCATGCTTTTCAATGGGGACTATACGATCCCATAGTGGATGCTGTTTGGCTGAGCATCGATACAGTACACGCACTTTGTTCTAAGTATTTAGAGAGAGAGGGCCTCATCCACGAATTCGCAATAAATATGATTAAGTTACTTCAAATAGGACACATGGGAAAGCGTTGGTGAGGTTTTTATGGCATACGATTTCCATATTTGAATACAGTACATATGGATATCACCAGTGAAAATACTTTGTAAATTTTTCCTGAAATTTCACCACAACCTCTTAACTTCTCTCACTACGCAGGATCACTCCTATTCCTTTGTTGCAGCAAGATGTTTATGATCGTGTGTTCCTAGCACCTGTGAATGAATCCGTGAGGATCTTGGACGCTTGCAATGTAGGGGGCACCATCATCTCACCATTCGGGAGGTCGAAACGACCATTACCAAAAGTTGTAAAAAAACAGAAAATCTTGCATAGGTACATAGTTTTCATAACGGGAATGATCTTAAATACTTACATGATAAAATTTTCATAAATACATCAAAAATATTTTTAATGCAGAAAGTACACAACTTTTTAAATGTCTAATGTTCGATTACAATTTCAATACTATAGACGCTCCATACAAGACGATCACTCCAATACAGAATCTCCGCAGATGATCTATTGCCTTCAGACAGAGCAAGAAAAACAAATTCGCTTGAACGGTCTGAGAAAATTGTCCAAGTGTAACTAACAATAAATGTAGACACAGCTGAAGAATGACACAACAAACGACAACTAATTAAGACCATATGCTTTATTAAAATATGTTACAGCATATACAAGCAGTCGGGTTTCTTCTCGACTGATTTTTAGTACCTCCGTGTACATAATTACGTACGTACACAAGCTAAATTGAAACTTTAAAACAACGAGAAGTGAAAAAGTACTTTAATTTATAGTATTGTTACAATCAAACCCAATTATCTTAAACCATACTCACTGGAATAGCAAAACGCTGAAGAAAAGGTTTCTCTCAAAAGAACATTTAAAATTTCTGTAATTAAAGTGAAGCACCTAGATTACATTTACACAGAATTTTTGCGACGAGTAAATAGATTCACATATTTTAAAAATATATTCCTTGAGTCGAAGTTACAATTAATTATGCGTAGTTAGATCTTGCATCTGTATGCGTAAATAGAGATTAAAATAAAGTATACAAACATTATGCGAGAGTAGAGAGGAGTAATTATTGTCACTTAACGTAATTACGTTCAGTGATCAATGAGTGTTATTTATTCTCGTCTGATGTAATTACTGAAGTCAGATACAGTAGTTATGTTATGCACACATTTCTTTACCGTTCAATGTTTTAATCTTCTTCCTCCAATTCATATAATTTTTACTGAAAGTCCATACATACCAAAGTGACTTTTTCTAGTGCAGTTAGTGCCATATCACATATTTAATAACTTCGTCGAACAAGCTCGTAAGGTCGTATGCGTTTTTCCTCCCATCTTTGCATCTCTGCAAACAAAACTTCGTACAATACAATAAAAGCATTCCTTTTCTTATTGTATAATTACAAATATGTGGACATCCCCCAATTTTAGATTGATGTGCCCAGATTGTTCAGAGCTAAGATTACGATTGAATTTTTGTGTGTCTAGGGTTAATTAAAATATTCCTGGAATAAAACGAACCATTTTGATCAAATTATCCGCCAATTTAATAATAAAATAATTTCATTTATCATAATTCCACCTTAGCCTTATTGGTATCTACTTTGTAATTTAGTATCTATGTATAGTAAATTACGGTAAGATCCTAATTATTGTAGTTCTTATTATTTTAACTCTACTTCCCTGTGCTATACATGGGAGGTGGAGATGAAGGGAATCTTGGATTCCTCTTGTTTTCACTTCATCTTGCGTATCCTCTTCTGCTAGGGATTCCAATGCTCTGATCTGATCCAGATTTTATGAAACTGACCTGGTCCAAACTTTCGGACCAGACGAGACCAAGACAATGGTCCAGAAAAAAACCCTCAAGTTTAACGAAATAAACATATTTTGTTCAGTGAATTTTATGTTTTGTCGCCAAAAATGATTTTTTTAATATGTTACACGGGATTTTCATATTTTATTTTGCATACTTCCAGGGGTGGAATATAAAATAGATCGAAAAAATAGGGTCTTTACATATGCAATCTGAGGGCCTTACTCAACTTTTTTTTACCCTGGCACTAAAGTTACCCAAACCGGGCCAGGGTAATCCTCCTCGAATTTTTTGTAACCAGACGTTTGCTTCATAAACATGAAAGCATAGTATACGCAACACCTGCATTTCTAAAAATTGTTACTTTTCATGGGTTTAATAGTAAATCCATAGCTTGCTGCTGGCTTACCACAAGAATCAAAGTAGAAATATTTACGTTTGTTCTCGTCATAGAAACCAAGACAATGCCGGCCAATATATATGTGGTGCTGATACGGGGAGAGAAGAGACTATTAATTATATCTTCATCAGCAGATACGTTATCTGATAGTGTTCCGAACTATTTGTATCGAATATACATACTTACGCAAGATTAATTTAAACAATCAGACTTGCGGGACTGCAAAAACATTGTTTATGACTGCGAGAATTTACAATGAAGATTTCTTGGAATTGTTTTCAAAAGTATCTTCAAAACACCCACACTCCTCAAAAGCATATAAAAATACGTCACTAATTAATATTCCTCTTGGTCTGACATCACATAGTTTTCTCTGGGATATCCTGGCAATAGTAATAGAGCTAACGGGCAATAGGCCCTCAAATTATTAAATGAATTCAATTTTGCATTTTTTATGGGTGTGTACACTTTCGTTTCAACAGTTCGTCTCACCTGAAATAAGATTTTGTCAAAACAATGACATTGACATAATCAGTGCATACAATAAAGAGATTCTTCCATTTTATACCTGTCCAGATGGTGTTTTACTACAAAATCCCATAGATCTAGTGGCCACGGAGGATTTTAAAAATGACGTGTAAGATATAATAATAACAATAAGTAGTGTATTAACCGAGATTCTTAGTCATTTTGAGATCATGTTTTGAAATTGTCTAGTGGACATTTTTATGTAGGTTGTTTCTGCAGGGTTTATCCCTCTGCAGTAATCTGAATTTTATAATTGAGTACTCTTCTCCGTTTATTGTGATCATGTTGTTGTTTCGTTCGGTTATATTTGATTTTTTTGTCCTCTTGCAGCAACTATGCTTCGGATTATGAATCTGTTCCTACGTACTTTCAGTGGGTGACGTATAAGATGCATTAATATAGTAATTCAAACTAATAATAGTCCATGTATCTGTATCCGTCGAATATTTCTGTTCTGCCCAATGGATTGGATTTTTCATACAACTACATACAACGATTCATTTGACGATAGCTATGAGATTTTTATAATCAAATACTTATTGTAGAGGACCTGAGAGATGAGAGGGTTCGATACATAATATCTTGACAACTTTTTCAATTAGGATTTCATTTCGCTCTTGAACAAAAAATAGATACGTAAGGCAATGATTGGGATTGAGAGTTTCATCCAATAATCTAAATCTTGCTTTAATAAAGTAGTTATCTCAATTTCTTCATTACTAAATGCAAAAGCTTTACGATGTTTTGAAATATTTCATTTGAGTTATCACTTGGTCAGGGGTCAGTTTTAAGCTTTTAAAAATCAACACCAATGGGAAAAGTGGTAAACGTAAGAAATATAGTAATGGGGATGTGGGGTAAAAGTTAAAGTAAGCAAACTTCTGATTATGTCAAATTTTTCCTGCCCAACTACTACCCCGTCATTTTTACTTGCCCACCTAACTCGGTTTGTAGGTCGGGAAAATAATACAGATAATTCAAAATGGAATTTTATATTTAAATTAAAACTAACTCAAATAATAATTTTGGTTATAATAAGCATGGACGGAGATTAACGATGACCAACACAATTATTATCTTACTTGCTCATCTAGATTTTGCGTAAAGGAAGACTTATGCACACCTTGGTCTACTGTTTGTGGCAGAAAAAGCCAAATATATACGGTAAGGAATCAATATGTCATATCTAACTTTAAATGACTAAATTAAATAAATTTTAAAAGTACACAGTGTAATTGTATAATTAATAAACACAACTTTCCCTCGTACACTCCGACACCAGGGACAACTTTTGACTGGCAATTTTACTGTGACTCCAGATTACCAAGTGCTTGAAAATGCAGGTAGTTTCCCCAAAATATGCTTATTCAACTTAAATTGCATATCAATTTAAAAAACTATAGAATTCTTGTCTATTGAACATGTTGTATTTTAGATGTTGATTTTGACATATGTCAAAGGTCCAGATTTTCTCGTAAAATTATTTCAAGGAAGAAGCGAACTGCTCCAGGAGAAACAAATATTATTGTCAATGAGACTGCTACAGTCGATCAGATTGACACAACCAGAAGGTTGTTTTACTTCTTAGCTAACCTCAACCCTGAGGATGTAGAGCCAACAGATCGCTTGATCAAGCTTCTACAAAATGTCTTCCGAACGATTGATTTAAGATGTGACCCATCCCGTCTGGATCCAATGTTCACCAATTTTACCCACAAAGCGTTCCTATGGTTAATTAAGCAAGCGGCCGAGGGCCCTCCGGGAGGGGACATTCCTCAAGATGAAATACAAAGGATTGCTGGTGCTCTGGATGAATGTGGGATGAAGACGAATAAGCCAATTAGAATTGTCGGACCGGATTGCATGGAAAATGTAAGAAACTATCTTCTTAGAATATTTTCCCCGTATGGTGTGTTGATAAGTATCTACTCTTCCTGAACGTCAAGATAACACATGTGGTACTTGAACAAGAAGGTATCGAGGGTGCTTGGGAGTACATCTACGATGATAAAGTTTTCAAATGGGGCAAGTACGACCCGATTGTGGACGCTGTATGGCTCGCTATAGATGCTCTCCATGGTCTCTGCGAACATGAGCTTGCCAACTGGGGAGTTACTCACGCCTATGAAACTTACATGCTCAGATTACTGAGTCCAGCATTGATCGAAACAAGATGGTGAGGATCCGGCCTTGTCAAAGAATCTCTGTAGAAATAAGACAAAAATAGGGAAAAGCTATAGTTTTGCTTCATTTATTACAGGAGAACCCCAACACCATTATTTCGGCAAGAGATCTTTGATCACATGCTAATTTCCCCTATGAATGAATCCGTTGCTATCTTAGACGCCTGCTGTGTGGCCGGATGGAAATCTTCATCTTACATTGCCAGGAATGTTAGGCCAATTGACATGAAAAGGAGACGGAAGAAAATAAAGAACAGACTGCGGGTCTCCGATTCTAGTAAATTAAGGAGAAGGTTCGTGATAACGACATTTCCCAATAACTATGTAACCATCCTATCAGAACAAAAGGTATGATTAAAGACTGGTTTCCGTAAATTTTTAGGCGTTCTGCTACAATGGGTACCAACGACATGGACTATGAAAAACCATCAGCGTACTGCCTTCAATCACAGCATGAACGGGAAGCGAGATTGCAGGAAATAAGAAAGATACAATGTTAAAGAGTAGGAAAAAATTGTTTAGATTTATCACTTTGATTAAATTGATTTTTCACAAATAATGCACATTGGAAGCGAACATTCAGCACACACTTAAAATTCAGTCATGTCTCTCAAGCCACAAGAATGTCTAATTTAGATTATAGATTAAACTGGTTCAGGTAATTACTGATAGAAAAATATTACTAACAATGAATCAGGGATGTCATAGGGTTTTCAATGATTTTGTTATTTCGATTTCAAAAATTAAATACATAAGGAAGTGAAAAAATTAATTTGTTTCTTGAAATTACACAGAAAGTCGGAGAAAAATTACTATTAATCCCCACCATTGCATTATCATGTAAAATCTACAAATTCTACTCTCAGGAACAGGAACATCATGCAGTAGTGTAGACCACATTATATGTGTGATAGACCATCCACCTTCATTGTCAATTCTAGAGTCCAGTCATATCTAGAGGATTTAAAAACTCTTTCTCTTCGTATTCGGTCTTGGTTCGCATCTTAAATGAAGACCTGAATATTTGCTATGCAAGCATATGACGTAGAAGTGAAACGGAAACTACTGATGATTGTAATGCGAGATTTAAAAATGTAAGGCGTAAATTAAGTTAGTCTTTTAAACAGGGGAAACTCCGGCACTCCGGCTTGTTGTGGTACTGGATCGTAGGTAGGAATGAATTGTTTAATATTCTAATGAATTCCATTATTTCATTTCAATTCTAACTGCAAGCATTGTAGGGGTAGACTGTGAGTGAGTATTAACATTTACAAACTATGAATTAATTTAGTCGAGTCTCGACGCGTGAATTTAAATTAATCCAATTAAAAATAGATCAATCATCAACGGTAACGCAGAGTAGAGATTACAATCGCTATCATCAGAGCCAAACCTCTGCACAATGCTCAAAGGTCTGTATGACTTTTCTACTGTCAGCTCTAAAACACTAGGGTTCAAGCAAAATGAAAACCTCTTGTATCTATGTGGAGTGGACAATGACGGAAACTGGCTTCGAGTCTCCAACAGGAAAGGTCAAATAGGCCTCGTGCCAATTAACTACGTGGATGCAAACCATCACGTATCGGGCGGAGCCGTCATAGATTTTTTAGACGAGTCTCTACAAATTGCAAGACGAGAAAAATCCCCCCACCTGCAAGAGCTGCACGAAATTCGCCGGAACATCCTCAACCCTATTAATGACTTGGAGAGGCGTCTCAAGGAGTTCCAGCATCTAATAGCTCAACTGAAAGCCGAAGACTGTACAACTTTCTGTGATGCCGGAACTAGCTCCAGGTCAAAACAAATGCACTCCATTCAGAACAGCTGCTGTGAAAGAGAGTCACGTATGAACTCCCCTCCATCCCCCTCATTCCTAACATGCGACGATCCTATTCTTTATAATGACAGCATGACTCCTAGAAATTTTGAGGATGATAATTTTTCCCTCAAATCCGGAAGGACTGTGAGTCGGAAATTCTCAACCCCTTTCGTTCAGTATGTCGACCCTAGGTTTGATAATGACAGCAATGCAGATGATAATAGGAGTAGGAGGGACGCTTTCACAATATCCTCCTATGACTCTGACAATCGCTCAATTTCTGCCGAGTCCTCTTTGACCTACACTTGCTCTAACGGATCGCGGAAGAAACAATTCCCTTCCACAGCGACAAACAAGAAGGAAATTAAAGCACATGCAACAATACCCGTCACTTCCAGCCAACCAAATCTGTCAAATCGTACAGAGCAAATGAAACTATGCAATCTCATTGATACAGTGAGACAAAACACTGGAATTAGTTACGAATCCTCCCAACATGCTGTTCACACAGTCTTGCAATTCTTGAAGGACAATTCCCCTGGAATTTATGAACCAAGTGTAAACCATTTTTTGAAGCAGCTCCAAAAACCAGATGGCGTTCATAAAAGTTCTAGTTTCATTCGTAGCAGCGCTGACTATGAACGTTTATACGTTATTTTATGTGAGCTTAGTGCGCAAGCCCAGGATGACGAAATCTGGGAAACACAAGATGACCTCTCCGTTGAGAACGTTCTTCAGGAGATGAATGCCATTTTAGGAGCTGCTGACAAACGAATAGTCATCAAAGCCTTGGAGGAGGAGGGATATGATCATGTTTACAGTTTAACACTCTACTTCCAAAAGGAACATCGTTGGTCCCGAAGGAAGTTGCTTATACAGTCCTTTGCAAAAATCGCATCAATTGACCTCAATGCTCTCAGTGTCCTCTTAAATTCCGTATTGCCCGTTGAACTAGCCCGAGAAATGATGGACTCTACTTTGCCTGATAAATACAACCGACTTGAAACTGCCGGAAGTCTTTTGGGCTTGCTTTTGAGCACAGGCGAAAAATTACCTGTTCGAAATTTGGAATATTTGGGGAAAGATTTCCTCAATTTTGTTCTGGACAAGATTGATGCATCTAATGATAGCAGTGGGGATGTGACAAATGTCTTAATTAATCTCCTCCTGGCTTACAATCTTCAGTTTGGATATCAGGACGAAAATTTAACCGTTGCTACATTGGCCTCAAGGCGAAATGCAAAGTTGTTAACACAGAAAATCGTGCATTTGCTTTTATGGGAACAAGACCCCATTTCCGTAGTCAATCAGGACTGCAAATGTCCCGATTCAGTTTTGAAACTCCTCCTGGAAATGTTTACATGTTCAATGACAGCAGATTTATTTTACACAAATGATACTAAAGTACTGATCGATATTGTGATTCGATCACTGATGAACTGGGAGCCGGGGGAGAAGAAGCGGACTCTTTACCTACAGCTTATCCGGATGATCATCCGTAATTCCAATTTTCGGGAGCATAATCATAGAAGGGATGACTTGGTGAAGATTTTCACATCCATTCTACTCGAGGAAGATCCTTTGGCTTTGCAAGACCAACGGCTCATAAGGGAAATAACCAATGAGTTTCCTACTCTCATTAAGTAAACGCAGATCCTGAAAAGGCAAGAGTACAATGAAACTTGGACGCAGTTTTAGTGCATGTACATACACAGTGATATTAATATGAATGTGTCCATATAGTTGTAACCGATAGCAGTGAAATGCATTAACTAATTGCATGTTAATAGCCATTTGTTAGAGGTGCTTATAGTATATAATAAACACATTGATGAAACTATTAAAAACATTGATTTGAATATTGATTAAATGAATTCAGTAATTATATATACATATGTGTATCTACAATACAGTAAGTTATATGTAAAGGACTCATTGAACCTGTAAGTGGAAGTAGTATTTCACAATACAGCAATTTATTTGTAAACACTTGATTTTTTGGAATCTTTACTGAACCCGATTGTGAGTGCATGCAATGAATAGTGATTCCAGATTAAGATTGATTAAGAGATTGATGTCCTTGAAATTCCTAGATTCCTAGAATAATTTAGTAAATCCACACATCAAACGCATACACACATAGATATGGTATTCATTTGGAGCTACGTATAAAGTCTAAACCGAGTAATCTGGACGGAATTCTCTAGAACAAGACATACATAGCCGATCAAAATAAAAGGAAAGAAAAAAATTATTGTGAATAAACACACTGGATTTTTCTCCCGCCTACCCAGGGCTGGTCATTCGAACCGGTATTTCAATCACATTTTTTGGTATCTTTATCGGAATTGGTATTCTTAAATAAATTTTTTTGAGTATTTAAATCCATATTGAATCGAACGAAAATATTTGTATTGAAAATAAGTTGTTTATCCAGTCATAAACAGCATGCATGACACTGCTCGAATAATTATTAATGTAACTATTTTGAGTACTAGAGTACCCCTAAAGACACTAAAGGCGAATCTACAACCCATGTGCGGTTATGGTACTGGTGTACACTAAAAAGCAATACCTTATAAAAAAATCCGTGCACTGCACTGATTTGAGCAAACTTCGTTTGCATGTGCAGGAAAGTGAAACTTGTATAATAAGATTTATAGTAAGGCAGGAAAATAGATTTGGGTTGTTATCGTTAATGGTAGTATGTCAATCCGGTGGAAATATATAGCAAATGCAAGAATTTTTTGATAATAGTATCCAGAAAATAATTTTTTGATGTCAAACGTTTGACCCCAGGTCACTGAATTTATCAAAAGGCACAACTAGATTGTATGGTCGATATTTTGGTAAAGGTCACATGTCCGTACGTCAATCCGTTGTAAAGATATGGCTACCACAAGTTTTTGTAGTGACAGACGGACGGACGGACGGACGGAATACACTCGTGCATAAGAAAGTTTCACTTTCTAAAAATTCGTGCACTGCACTGATTTGAGCAAACTTCGTTTGCATGTGCAGGAAAGTGAAACTTGTATAATAAGATTTATAGTAAGGCAGGAAAATAGATCTGGATTGCTATCGTTAAAGGTATTATGTCAATCCGGTAGAAATATATAGCAAATGCAAGAATTTTTTGATAATAGTATCCAGAAAATAATTTTTTGATGTCAAACGTTTGACCCCAGGTCGCTGAATTTATCAAAAGGCACAACTAGATTGTATGGTCGATATTTTGGTAAAGGTCACATGTCCGTACGTCATTCCGTTGTAAAGATATGGCTACCACAAGATTTTGTAGTGACGGACGGACGGACGGACGGACGGACGGAATACACTCGTGCATAAGAAAGTTTCACTTTCTAAAAAGGTCTGGCATATGACTCTCTGCATTCATAATTACCGAAATCAGACACTTTCTGGCTTCAATTTAGTTACTAAATTATGATATTTTTTAGGGCTGCAGGAGCTCCATGTATCAATATTTATTACTTAGAGAATTTGAAATATTTTGGAATTTATGGTAAATATTTGAATAAATTGGATTGGAATTTTTATTTTACAAGCAAATACATTCCAATTGGGATTGGAATCCGTTAAGAGAAATTTTAATCGGAATTGTATCCATATACTTTGAATACTGCAGCCCTGCAATAATAATAAAATTATTGCAGTTCTGAGGTAAGACTAAATAAATTCTTTTCTACGGACCCGAGTAAAAATCCGGCACTGCCCGGGAGCTGCCCAGAACATGTAATGTAATCCATTTTTCCAACCACTTTCAACGCTCCTGATAATATACTTCTCATTCAAATGCATTTGTCTCATATGGTCTACTACCGAGGAATTTTGCAAGTGGCTTGATTTGGTGATCAAGGCAAAAGGATTCATCAGACTACCATCCTCACTTCCAAGGAGTTGGTATGAATTGTCAGGTGGGACTAGATCCGACTTTCCGTTCTAAAATGTATATTAAGGCTACCAATGAGTATTTTATACTTACCTTTTTTTAAATTATTCATCCTTAACCAAGTTTAGTTTTTTGTATGGGAAGAGTCTTACGGTGAAAAATTATTCCCATCGTACGGTAATTTCAACCTTTCCAGCATCTCTCCAGTGACGGTGGTCAATGCCGAGGGGCCTGAAAAACGAGTATAGTAGTTCAGGTTGGCTTCTACAATCAAATATATCATCACATCATGTATATCATGTACATATTTCTTGCTCAACATCAGAACTCAGGACTAGGACCCCTCTAAAAAGTGAATCATCTTTATCAATGGATTCAAAACAGTCTAGAAGCTGCATCTATAATCTATATAATAATTACATGTTCTTATTTCATGTCAAAAGTCTAACCACGTACAAAAACAAATTTGTCTCTCCCATTCCACAAGGATCTCGTCACCCGACAAGATCCTAACTTGAGTATTCAAAATTCGTCATTGCTGGTCGTTGTTGATTGTCCTGTCAGAAACAATTATTTTAAGGCTTCACTAATCTTTTATTCATGTCATTACTCAATTAAACAAATGTACATCCGTGTCCGTAAATATATTTACATATAATTTTACCTCCGTCGTTTTAAACCCATAAGTTTTTTGCCCTTGCGAGTATGCCCAAGTCGTATTTTTCTTTCGTTTAAATGTGCGTGTCACATAACACTGATTGCTCTCATTCCCTTGAAGGAATTTATTCCCTCTTGGATGTTCAGATTAGAAATGAATACTTTGTTTTTCACAATGCATGCAGTCGAACCGACGTGGTAACCCCAACCCAGATCCTTGTATAAATTTACGAATTTTAAAAATGCTGACAAGGAATTTCTGAAAAAATCGTAAATTTTGACCAGTTCTTTGACATTATATTTTTTTCCTCTAGAAGGGATCATCTGAGACCCGGTTCCCCACCACAGGACTAAACGTAATCGTCTTATGACAGAGTTTTTATATAAATAACAAAAAAAAAAGATTCACATCTCTTGGGATACAAAATTTCGAAAGAACCAATTTTGAGGCCTCGGAGTACTTTAAAAAAACTGGAATAATGGTCTCGCAAGACACAACTCGGTTGATATTACTGTAGCTCACTGAAAAAGTATTTTGCTCAAAAAATTGAAGTTGTGTCAGCCGAAATTTTGTCGGTCTAGTCAAATTTTTGGCGGGGTGTCCATATTCCCCAATTTTTCGAGCAAAATTTTAACATTTTTTCCATCAAGAAAGGAACACCTGAGACTTGGCTCTCCCCTCAGGACAAATTGTCTTTTGATCAAGTTTTTGAATAAATTATAAAACTTCATTTTCAGCGTTGTCGAAAATTTCGAAAAAAAACTGATTTTGGGGCGTCGCGAGACTCTCCCTGTACATATACAACAGTATATGAGTAGGATCCGCAAAACTGTTATGCTCTGAAAAATGGGATCATGAATTATCCCTCATCCAGCAGCCTTTTAAACTACACACCACGCAACAATTTTAGTGCAGTGGTTCGGACAGTCCGATTTAGTGCTTGCTTTCACTATGCATTGGAATCGCGTGGATAATTAAGCAAACGGCTGTAGTACCTCGTAGGAGTCGGCTAACTTGAGCCTTTATACGGGCATCCGACGTCGGCTAACTTGAGCAGACGATGGCTAACTCTATCCGACGTATGTCGGCCGTCGGCCATGTGGACGCTTGCGATTCAATGAATACTCTATGGCTAGATGTGGTGCCAACATACGGATTTACTTTGATATGTCCAAGGTATTATATACGGTCGACGTCAGCCCTCGAAATCTGCTTAAACAGCTGCATATAAAGCACACAGTAAATAGATCCAGCAAAGCAGGAGCTCCAATTGAACATTAAAAGGACATGCGACATAAGTTATCTACATAGTGAGTATTATAATTTTAATATAAAAACAATCTTATATGTGCTCACCACAATCCCAATTAGCAAAAAAATATTCGGGTGTGTAGATTGTGTTCAAGGTAAGTATCAAAGTATCAATATACAATATCAATATACAGTTAATCAATGTATTTGTAAATAAATAATTACACCACCGCTGAACATAAGCTTGAACAGTGCACTCTGTATGCAACTGTCAAATGTAGAGCAATAATGTAAAAATATTTGAAGCAAAAATATTATAAGTGGAAGCAGTACATAGTAAGAAGTGACTGAGTTGTGAGTACACGTTCAAAATTGTTCTTAATTTTTTTTCCAGGTTGATAGACGGAGTCAAGTTTTTAGGGGAAAGTTGAACCTTCGTATATGTGGAGTTTGAAGTTGAAAGTGAAGGAAATCCGCTTGAATGGATGACAGTTTCTTGGACAAGTTTCATTGAAAAAGATACATTCGGGGTTGTGGGCATTTGTCATGTGGGCGGAAGATGAATCCTATGCGGAAATAACAGAGCTTCCTCCGGAAGTTTTAAAAGCTATTGAGCAAGTAAGAATAATGATTCAATACTTTGGCATTTTATGTCTTATTGGTTTTTGGGTGTGTGTGTATTAGTGTGTGTTACTTAGTGTGTGAGTATGAATATTTCGGTGTTGGTTGTGTTTTGTTAGTGGAAGACGAAAATGTTTGTTGGGGTGGGGGAATATATGGAGTGGAGTTGGATTTGTGGTTATTAATATGTAGTGGTTGTTACAATTGGGGTGGTAGTGGAAGCTGGAGATTAAAGAGTTTTTTGCCATTTTGGGTGTTGGAAATATAAATAATGTCATGTGTAATAATTTTCTCATTTTGGGAACCCAAACGCAGGTGCTACCCAGCGATGACCCGCTCGATGAAAGGGAATTCGATGTCGTTTCACATATAAACTCGCTGTTTCCGACGGAACAGTCACTTGCGGGATTAAATGATGTAATAAGTTCTGTTGAAGAGCAGATAACGCACATTGATCATGAAATCCGTGGGTTTGTCCGGGACCAGACGGGGAAGGGTGGGTTGGATGGAGTGTCGGCTCTATCCAGGGCCCAGGCATCCATTGAGGCTTTAGTGGCAAAGGTTATGGATATGAAGGGACGGGCTGAGCAAAGCGAAGCAGCTGTACGTGACATGACCCGTGATATTCGTCAGCTGGACACGGCAAAGAAAAATCTCACTGCTGCAATTACAACTCTGAATCATTTGAATATGCTTGTCAGTGGAGTTGATACTTTAGAGTGAGTGATTTGCCCTTATTTTGGTTACGTGGGGTAGGTTCGGGTTGTAAATATTTTTAATTCTTACCCTGATAGAAATATGGTGAAAGCTCGTCAGTATGGAGATGTGGCGAATCTACTGCAGGGAGTTGCTAATGTTGTGGAACATTTTGATAGCTATTACTGCATTCCACAAATTGCTCAGCTTGCTCAAAGAGTAAGTTCATTTGTGTTTCATTAAAAATTGCTAGCAGGTTGTTGTTTGTCGGATATTATCTGATGTGTAAATTTATAATTATAGGTAAAAGACATTAAAAAAGAGCTTGGCGATAAAATCAGTCTGGAATTCAGGGAAACTTTCAATACGACTACCGGAAGCATGAATGCTAAACAGATGAGCGAAGCTTGCTTTGTACTTGATGTGTTAGAACCTCATATTAAGCACGATTTGTTGCAATGGTTCGTTACAATACAGTTGAAGGAGTATACCGTTCTCTTTGATGAGAATGAGGACTTAGCTTGGTTAGACAAGGTATTTAAATAACGTTTTCCAGTGATGAGTGGAATTCATGCATTTCATTTGCTCATTAAAAAAATGTTATGTTGTTTTAGATTGACAAAAGATACGCTTGGTTAAAGAAGCATCTCATACAATTTGAAGAGCGGTACGGTGCTATATTCCCGGCTCATTGGGACGTTTCTCAAAGAATTGCTATGCAGTTTTGTCACCAAACTCGTCAGGATCTTTCAAGAGTCATGGGAAGGCGAAAACATGAGATTGATGTGAAGATGTTGTTAAGTGCTATTCAAAAAACGTGTTCGTTTGAGAATTTGCTGTTCTTGCGCTTTGGGGGACACATCCTTGAAGACGACGCTGATTCGAAAAACCCATTTTTAACTCCGGATAAAGGGAATGAAACTAATCCTTTCTTAACTCGTGAAAAGTCTGCTGTACCTCCAGAAGAAAGAAAAGTTATACCGAATAAATTTAATCGTATAATTACCCAGTGTTTTGATCCATTCCTTTATATTTATATTGAAAGTCAAGAAAAGTAAGTGTTCTTAAACATGTATATAATCCCTGGTGAACGAGGCCACATAAAGTGTCTTAATCGTACCATTCGCTTGTTTGCAGAAATTTAGTTGAGTTGATAGACAAGTTTGTATCCGAATTAAGAACAAATGGATTCCCAACGCCACAAGCTCCAGATTCAAGCGGAGTTGTTCTTTCAAATTGTGCTGACTTGTAAGGATAAAACCTTTCTGATTCGTTATGCAATATTTTCACAGCGTCTCATTGTTGTCACTGGTTTTTATTTCAGATTTGTATTTTACAAGAAGTGCTTGGTACAGTGCACTCAGCTTAGTTGTGGTGAGCCTTTACTCAATTTAGGCGATGTGTTCCGAAAGCGTTTGAGGGATTATGCCAACCGCATTCTGCAAGCGAATCTTCCAAAGTAATACTATTGTTATGACCAACTACAATAATAAACTGTTTGAAATCAATTCACGTAAATCTCATGGTTGTAGGATTGCAACTGCGGCATCTACTGCCTTGACGTCTGTATCGAGTATTACACGAGACCTACGTGACTTGAATACTTCAGGATTTATTCAGAATTTCCAGTCATTGCTGAAGGAAGGCGAAAGTGTTCGATTTTCTAGGCAGGAATTGTACCGCATATCATGGTTAGTTTAATCCAAATATTTTATCAGGCTTGTCTTCTTGACAAATTTAAAATGTCGTCTTATTTACAGCATACTTACTACCGCTGAATATTGTGTTGAAACAACTCACCAGCTGGAAGAAAAGTTGAAAGAAAAGCTAGGAGATTTATCGTCGAAACTATCAATGGATGCAGAAAAGAATTTGTTCTTGACTGTAATTGATACTTGTGTCTCACTCTTAGTTCACGATTTAGATTCTGCTTGTGAACCTGCTTTAACTTCAATGAACAAGGTAAGTGCTTTCTGTTTAGATTTCCTCCCAAATTGTCGCAGTACATGTTGCATTATAATAATTGCATGAAATTATTAACATTTTGTCATGCAAGATAATGATTGCTCTTTTTCGCTGTTTAGACGAATTGGCAGAATGTGGATATAGTTGGTGACCAGAGTGCTTATGTTAGCTCAATCACATCTCAGTGGCGTGTAACAGTTCCCACTTTGAGAGATTTCCTTGCCACTTCAAGGAAATATTTCGTTCTATTTTGTCAGCAGTTCGCGAAGTAAGGACATTAACATTTTGAATCATATTATAAGTGCTTTGAAAGCTGGTGTTTTAATCTTCGAATGTTTTAGGCTCTTTATGACAAAATACATATCGGCACTACAAAAAAATAAAGGCATCAGTAAAGCGGGGGCTCAGCAGTTGCTTTTGGACACTCAGAGTTTAAAAACCGCTTTACTAGATTTACCATCTATAGCACTAACAGTCAAACGGAAGCCTCCTGATAAGTAAGTAAAACCATGTGTGCAGTCCTAATTGTCAATGACTTTAGACCAACTAGAATGTATCAATTTAATTTTGCTTGGTTTGAGAAGTAATTTCCGGAATATGTAATTCAACAGGTACAGCAAGTTAATAGTTAGAGAAATGGGGAGGACTGAAATGGTTTTAAAAACAGTAATGAGTCCGCTCGAAAACGTTCCTGCTTTTGTTGATCACATCTTCCGACTAATACCAGATTGCGATGTGAATGAGTTCGTCAAAATTCTGGATATGAAAGGTTACAAGAGAACTGAACAGACCCCGTTAATTGAACTCTTTAAAAGTAAGGTACCTGCCGGGTCGGCAGGCATCCTGCAAGACCAAATTGAAATGGAATCTGCAGAAACAAGTGTCGAATCAAGTCGTATCAAAAAGTTAGAAAAACTAATAAAGAAGCGACTGTAGTAGATAGTTTCGCAGTCGTGTAATTTCTCTATTTTTCTGTCAGTTTATATTTAGTACTAATTTGATACTATAATACCGCAAAATCATTAATCCAGTTTTCCTAATAAGTAGCTTCCTCACATATATAATTACTTGTATTGATTAGTTATCTATGAATTTCTTTTCGTTGGTATTTTTTAAAGAACTCGATTTTTCGTATTAATTTTGATGTTGTACATGCATTGTTGCCGATTTTCAAAAAGTAGGTGGAAACGGCTGAGTGATACTCTTCAAGGACTTATAATAAAATTTGCAAATCATGAGACGCCCCCACTATTAGACTGTAGTATTACATCCAAACTTTCTACCATCTTAACTTATTCATATAATCTCTCGGCCAGTTTTTGTTTTATTCAGAAGACCTGGATTTCGCACGGTGTTTCCCGGTACGATATGCTGTGTGTATGCACTACTGAGTTACCTGTTTATCTGCAAGTACTCCTGTGGCAGAGGATTATGTACAAATGCATACCAACCTGAACTGCGGAACATCCAACGTACATATCTACAATGTATAAGTAGAGTACAGAACAAGGTTTTTTACACGAAGATATTTTGGAAGATCTGGCCAGTAATTGCTAGCAATCTATCCTTGCGTTTGGTATTCCATAAATAATTCAAAGGTTTAAGTATGTCTGCGAAGCGAATGAGCAGTTTTGCAGCCTCACCTTATGCTTGTGGGGCTTTATGAAGCATACGCATGTCAATGATCCTAGAATTAAGATAGCTATTACTCATGCCTCAGTTAAAATATTTTCACTGTGATAACAAATATAGTTTAGAAATGAGAAAAATCCTCCAGTCGAAGCTCGTAATTCTGACCGTGAAACCCAATGACAAACTGTCTAGTTCTAAGAAAGCCTTTTACTCTCACATGTACATATGTATATATCACCTTGAAGTTTTTATGCTCAGTACAAGTGTCATCGCACGGCAGAAAATATCTATTTTGATCCTTATCGAACCAAGTGGAAATTTCTACTTAAAAAACCTTATGAACTATTTTACCTCTCACTGAATCAGCATATGAACTTGTTTTTTAATGCGTTAGGGAAGCAGATAGTAAAATTGAATCAGAGATTATCTAGTCAATATATTTCCGAAAAATTTCCGCGGGTCGTCAGTGGTTGTGACATGAACAGGCAGTACTGTCTGCAATGCTTACTCAGTCTCCATAATAAACATTGATACCATGAAAGTTGTGTAAATAGTGAAAAGAAGCTTCGAAGATAAAGTCATCATACTTTGTTTATTCAATTCATTAGTTCGCTATAGTGGGCATGAGTCAGTCTCACGGGTACCATAATAGGCATATGTACCTTCTCACAATCAGCAACCCATTGTGTCTCCACAGAGGTATGGCTCGGTTTTATATCTCTCTACACAAGGGAATCACAGCGAGTTCAGCCTCCTGCACATGGTAACAGAAAATAAACAATAACAACGGGCAGGCCGGGAATGTTACCACTACAATGCAAAGGACAGGCCCAAGTCCAAACATTATCCAATAAGATTTACAAATGAGATAAACTATCTGTATGTGGAAAATTTCCGGAATCAACACAACATTATATGCTATGGGAGTATTTATGAGCTGAGGGGAAATTCAATGCAATACTCTTTTAGGTTTCTCCTCAAATCTGTTTTCGAGAGCTTGTGCGTTTGCATCTCTTCTAGTTACGGAGAGATACATATGTATACCTATGTAAATGGCTCAGCCTGAAATGACTTTTCGTAACAAAATTGCACAGCATGTGTGGTCTAAGCTCTCGAGTTCGCATGCCCTTCAATTCAAGTCAGGCCAAGTATAAACATTTCCTCCGTAAAGTCCTATACTTCACCAAATTTGCTACCATATTAAGCGCTACTTCTTGTTCCTCCTCCATACCAACTCTATCCTTTAGTTGCCACTCATACACTTCCCTGTTTACGGCTCAAACTCCTTTATCAGTGACGCGAGGCACACTCGTGAATTTGAACTGGCAAAAAGCTTTAGTGCTTTCTAATATAGTAATAGTAGGTTACTGTAGCATTTATTGATCACCATGTAACACATGTTCCCAACCTGTCCGAGCAGGTACTGCATGATTACCCCGAAACTCGAGTGTAGAAAAGTATTCTCCTGAATCCTGACACCTAACAATAAGCGAATTTGGTACTGTAACTTCAATAAGTCCATTGGAGTTTGTTGTTATTGTTAGTAAAGATATATCTGCATATGTGTTTACTTACACCCAGTGAGTCACTGAGCACAAAACTTTTTTCTCCTAGATCAACTAACAGTCTGGTTAAAAAAGAACAGCAGCTATAAGTGGGATATACTTCCCATTATAAAAAGCTGTTATTCTATACATCGTATGAGAGAGCTACAGGGATATACAGTACACGAAAGGACGAGCGTGAAAAAGTGGTTGTGAAAGGGTGAAAGAAGTCGAAAGGAAAGGAATGTTGTATATAGCCATAGTGTGCACTCACTAAGTACCACAAGTATGTGGTTTATGAAGTCAAATATGCCTCATTCCTCACGAGCTATTCTCATGTCAGGGTCAGACTGGTGAGAACTGTGTTGAGTTCTTCCGAATCCCTGCCCCATCAATAACATTTTTTTCTTGTGTTTACCAAGTATATTGCTAGTGCTTGGCAGTGTGAACTCAAGATATTAAATTTCATCAGGAATCACTTGATTGCTCAAATTGGTTTGATTCAATGAAATAATATCCCCCTTCTATCGATTTTTACATTTAGTCTTCCCTCTTCTTCCAAACCCTTGAACAATAATTGTCTGAACATCGAGAATTTCATTGTGCAGGGCACAAATTAGCAACATAATTTTGTCATACCTGTTGTGTTCAGTGAGCCAACCCAACTCTAAGTGATATATCTCAAAGAATATTGGATACTTCCATTGAGAATTATGTGAGTTTTTTTCGCACGTTACAGTACAAGGAGTAAAGAGTAATGGACAAATTTTTACAACCATTTGAGGTTGAGGTTACAGCTCGAAATTGTAGTTGCTGACAAGATTGAAATGCACCCAGGGAATGTCACATCATTCTGACAATAAGTATTTTGCACGCCGTTGTGCATTGTTTTATTAACAATGGAGCCAATTTGGCTGTAATTTGAGACGGATTTTTTACCTACGAACTTCTCTCAGTGTATACATGTACTTTGATGTATGTACATAAGTGTAAACAAGATTACTTCATACGGGCGTAATGAGACTCCAACTCCAACTCAACCAGATTACCATTATAACCTCATTATGTACATGCACTGCGTACCGTGAAACCATAACTCATCAAGTACTCTGAGTCATCCCCAAGTGTGTACTAAAGTTTTAATAAGGCAGGAGTGAACTCATCTCATTGTCAAATTGCAATCACACAAGTTTTGGCTGAAGTGAGAGATCAAGAAAGTTTACACCCAAAAGTAAATTGAGGAGTACACTCGGTGCACAAATAGCGACATCAGAAAATATACAAGATCTGAGGGATGATTACAAATTGTGTAACGTTGTTTTCTCAATATTATTCCCACAATATTTTATTATTAGTTCACTGAGAGGGAAATGGGGTTTTCCTTCCTTTACTCCTGACCTTTGCGTTGATATTTTGAAGGAAAAAAACTTTGCCAAAAACTTTGCCTATTACTAATCTAAGGAAACAGTGCACACAACGATTTCTACTCGGTAGCCTTGTTCTTGCTGAACAGGACATAAATTCTTAAGCTTTACTATTATAAACAATTTTGGAAGGAGCCTCCTTGTGATGTAGCCGTGTGACGAGGCTGGCATAACCAGTTGTAATTTATTGTTCATTTTGCCAATTTGGAATCATCAGTGTGAATTATTGAGCAAGAAAAATGGGAACGGAAATTGATGTGGGAATTATTCAAGAATACGCAGTGACTCCAGAGTATGAGTAAGTACATGATCAGGTCGTATTTGAGCGCTTCAAATCTTTTGCCCGAAAAATCTGGCATGTCTATAAATGTTTTTCTCATATAAATATTTTTTTCCCAATAGGTCAGGAGATTTTGAGCACATTCCCAACTTTAGCGTTTCCAATGTTTATGACATGGCATCCGAAATCGGGAAGGATTTTGAACATTTGATAGACACCTATGGAGTTGAGAGTATAGGTGGTATAATGCCAAAGGTAAGTTTATGAGTTCATTTCTCGTTACTTATGGGATGACCTTGACATTTTAGTCTAGCACCTTCTAGTTAGAGAACATAATCGAGAAAGCGAATGCTTTCTCTGAATCGCTATGCCTTTCCACCTGCGTGACCAAGATTTTCCAACGATGGAAAGTTTAAAGGAAATATTCAAGGATATGTGTATTTAAGCGTTTAATATAATGCTCATCACAGCTTTTGATACCATAGGTTATAGGAGCTCTAGAGCAACTGGAAAGATTAGCAAGCCAAGCGGAAACCATAGAGGAAACCATGTCAGAGTTCAAAGCAGCGATTGAACAACTGGAGAGGGAAAAAAGACAAAAAGCCCAGGATAGGCTAAAATATGATCGGGTTGGTATTTTAACATGCTTTTGACTACAAATATAAAAATAACTGTAAAAAAATATTCTTCATTCATTCATTCATTCAATGGATGTACATATGTGTTGAGTCTGAGTTTTTCAGAAGTACTTCGAATATATAATTTTATCTCGAGCTTTATCTAAAATCATGTTCAAGTGATGATTGAGATTGAGACTTGGAATGCAAAGCTAATTGCTGATAAAATCATAGTATTTTGGTGATAAAGGGATTGTTTGATAATATTTATGTACAGGACCTTGAAGCTATAGAGGAAAGGATGCGAACGGAAAACCAAGAGCTGTCAAATGTGATATTAAGACTTCAGGAAGAAAATAAGCGATTAAATATGAGTTTACGCCACAGCGATAGCTTCCACAGTTTTGGTAAAAAAATATTCCAGCAGCTGAGCTAAAGGTGAAGCCAGTGTATCATTTGGTAGGAAAACTAAAGAAAGCTTTTCTTGTCTGTTGTAGAACGAGGTCATCCAGATGGGGAAGAGAGTGATGATAGCAACTCCAAAGTTGCTTCAGTAGTTGGAAAACTTCAGAACCAGATTGCTATCTGTGACTCGCAAATGGCCTCTAAAAGTGCTGACTTAGACTCGGTAAAGATTTATTTGTATTCTAAGCATAACCCCGATGTCTCGTCTCCTTCATGGTTGTTGCACCATAATATACATACATTTATCAACGCTCTGTTATTATCGTAAATCTGTGCAGGCACTGGCTCAAATCGAGAGGCTGACCTGCCTAAACAAGGACCTCCGAAGGAAAATAAAACATTCCCAAGCGTCGATTCGTAGCTCAGCTGAAGAGAAAGCTGAACTGCAAGCAGCAACTCAAATGTACAAGAAGGAAATCACCACTCTAAAGTGTAAACTAAATCTCTTAGAAGAAAAAGAATCAAAAAGTGGCAATAAAGATCTGAAAATTGTGGCGCCACCTTCTCCAGCGGGTTTCGTGGACGGTAAAGCAGTTGAAATTCCTTGCTTTACAGCGTCTGAACTCAAAGAAATTATATGGGAGAGAAATGAACTAAAGACTAAACTATCGGATCTGTTGGACATAGTAACTGCTCTCAGGAAAAATGAGCAGAGGTAAGAGACTCTATCAAATCTTAGCAGCGTAAAAATTCTGTCTTAAACTCTGACTCTGTCCTATGCTGAAAAAATCTGTGTGAGCTACAACGATAAAGGCGTTGGATGTTGCTGCTTTCCTTTCTTAATTTTGGCTTATCTGGGTACTAAAACCGATAATTCGTTTTTGTCTGACTGTGCGTGGCCGGTTGTACTTTAATTATTATCACTCTTGGACACTTTACTAGCAATAATTTTCTTGGTCTTGTAGCGGTAGCGTAACACCATTATGATTACGCGTTGCTCATGAGACCAGAGAGTCTCTTCTAATCTAAAGCTGTCTTTGCCAAGTTCACTTTAGTGAACTAAAATATTGATGTTATTAATGTCAAAATATATGAAGCATACGAGTTATGACCTATTATACGTGATTTTATTTTGCATGTCAAAACATGGTAGTCGTCAGTCAGCACTGCAGTATAACAAGAACGAATTGTTGACGGTCAAAAGGAAATGGAATTCCGCGAATTCTACGCTAATGTCTATACTTTTTCGGTTATTTTGTTTTTCAAAATTTCTCACAATTTTCAAAATTTATCTTACGCATAAGTACTATTACATTACACTGTACATTTCACAAAGTAATCTATATTACTTTTTGAGTTACGAAATTTTAAACTGGTTTGTCTAATCGTGTGTTCTCCTATAATTATCCATAAATAGTGAAACGGAGGATGCTGGACCAAACGAGGAGGAAGCACCTGTTCAAGGGCCACTTCCGTTTGAACCAGAAGATGCTCCATGGAGAAGAAGTGAATCTGGCATCAGAAGTTTGTGAGTATAGACTACTTCTAAGATTGTTTTATTTCATTTATGCAAAATAATAGCTGGGGTTGCATCTTTATAGTTTTCGCAAGCTTTTTGGATCGACTGAAGCTCCGTTTGGCTTCCTTCAACAGTGAACCTCAAGTTGAATCTTCGTCAAGGTCTTGCTACATTGACATCGATGGAAATCCTACCTGCTTACTTAGCTAGCTAGAAATTAATTTAGTAAAATGCCAAAATAAATCCTTCACCACTATGCAATTATTATATTGGTATTGCATGAAGATCAAATGTTTTAGTATTACTTTCATGCTGACATTGAAATCAAATAGTTGTTATATTATTAAGTAATTTACGTAATTTATAAGTGTATGAAGAATGGGTGCAAATATGACAGGCAGAGGTATTTAAAGTCTCTATCTGAGCGGACTATATAGGGCATTGATATACTGATTTTTTTTGGTTTTAATACTTTTAGTTGTTGGAATATCACGTAGTTATTATTAGAGCGTCATTACTATAAAGATTATTTTCTGTATTAGTTTTTGGACTGAGGCATGGAGGGAATTGTTTTAAAGAAAAATGCTTATTTTATTGCCAACCGGTGCCGATATTTTCGAAACCGTATTTTAATGAAACAGTGCTGAAAATCTTAGATTCAAATCTGACATTGTTTTTATGCTTACTTATAACTTAGGTGGAACCAAAATTTGACAATGAAGAATAATGTAGAGTTTGTACGTGAAGAACTTTGGTAGTAGTAACTATTGCTTAAAATTGTACCATACAATGAAACCCATAGCTTTCACAGACGTTTTTACAAGTACAAGATAGTCATATAAAGGTAAAGTTTACCTCGGAAAGATAAAGATGATGAAGATAGAAACTTTCAAAATGTTATTCAATGAAGATATAATTCGAGTGTGTGGTGTATAAGGCCCTTGCTAAAAGTCAGTATACTGAGTGTTAATTCTAATCATAGTTCTCAATTGTACCGTGTAACATGTATCATGTTCAATAGAGCGGATAGTTGTTTTTAATGCTTTCAGCATGCCACTGCTAACTTATTGTTAGTATATTAATGTAAACACACTATAGTATTACGGACACATCAACGAAATGCTGACATATTTTATGCATTCCAAACATTTCAGATTTTGTACCTTACTAATGATCATCAGATTCATTCCTTGTTAGCCTACAAATGCTGCTACGCTTCCTGTAGAGCAAATTGTTAGGTTTTGGCTTGTATTAATTATTTATATATTAATTCGCTGGACGCTACAGAAGGGGACTAAAGCGTGGCCTAGTGTGGCTTCTCTATGTTGTTATTGTCATTATAGCTTTGGACTTAACTTGAGGATTAGAGTATAATGAATGAAATTATTGCAGCTATGCAGATCTTTTAAACGGTATTAAACAACCTTCATACACCCAGCAAGTATATTCAAGAATATATTAACACATATGACTGAAAATTACATTAACAATAAGTAATTCCCTGTTATGAAATGATTCTATCTGCTGCTGTAGCAGTCGCATTCGAGCACTATAGTTAGACCTTACTTAACTTTCCAACTCTGATTCAATTTTTACGTAATTTTATGTAGAATTTAATGTAATGCTAGCTCGTACGTTAGTACAATTCTTGAGGAAGAAAATATATTTAGCTGTAATGATCACTCTCACTAGCTTTACACGTTTACGAATATATATACTTTAAAATAGATTCTACACAGTAGCCGGTTTTCCACTCACCTTGTATAGTCAGTGGAAGTGGTGAAAAATGTTGTGCAACATTTTATTGCAAACCAGTTTGCCATGTTATTTATAATATAATCTAATTATTTTCACCGTATAACGCAGCCGTCTATCTTGCGGCTTCTTCTGATTCTACTAGGAGGGTGAAGGATTGAACTTTAATGATGTGTATTCAATCAGTCTTGTTTATCTGTCTGCTAAGACTTTGGTTTTGGCATTTCTGAATCTGTATGTTATAGTAGCTTCTGACGACTGTGACAATTACGGCGGCCTGTATTTATTGGAGAAAATAAAAAGATTTTTGTTGAACAATTTAATAACGTGATTTTTTCAGTTTCAGTAGTTTGAATGAACACACTAGATATACTACGGAATGGATAATTACCATGCACAATTGCACTGCTCGTGCAAAATGCTCTTCATTGTATTTTAATTGCCCGAACAATTGAATGAGACTTCTCAAATATTGCATACTTTGCGAGTTTGAAGTTAATAACTGAATGACCTTGATAAATTTCATTGCATACCATACGCAGTAGCCATTATATTACTGATGCGAACTGGTAGCATAATTTTTACCTGCTCCATTTTTATTGCAAAAATTAATCATAAAAGATCATTTTTGGAGGCGTTTTTAGAACAGATAAGAAATTCGCAATGCGACTTGCGAGGAATAAAGTACAAAGAAACGTAAATAGAATGACGAACGTATCTGTGGTTTTCGTAGGTAGCTATAGTTAAGTATATAAACTAAGTCTAGAAAATGCTACGAAGTTTCCCATATTACTAGTCGTTAACACTTTGCACTTACTTTTGTACTTGTCAGTGGCATAAATTTCTTGTCGAAAGTACTTACGTGTATGCATATTGTAGAGAACAAGCGCCAATTTGGATACCAAGGGAAATGTACAAAATAGGCAATTTACTAATAATTACGAAAATAACTATTTACATTAACAGACCATTATTTCTTGTCGGTTTCAAGTACGTTAAGGCAAATACTAACTGTAGCATGCTCTTGCAAATTGAAATAAGACAATTGGTAGGTTATAAGCAATTTTGGGAAACGAAGATTTTACTTGCATGTAGGTATAAGAAATCATTTCAATCAAAAAGAAGTCAAAACAGTAATACAAATATCATGTTACGATTCACAGTCCCAAAAGTTTTTAGCACTATTCAAAATATCAACACCAACATCTTCATAGTGTTCACCCCCTTCTAAATATTCGGGTGTAAATTCACGATAAGCCATACAAATTCTTCTACCGGTTACATCATTTCTATATATACAATGTTCCCATTCATAACGAGCTGGTCCATACAGCACAAGCAGAGACCTTGCAGGCATGGGTATTCGAACAATAGGAAAATTTTCTATCTTATCGGAACAATTTTCGTTGTTACAACCATTCGTTCCATTTTTATAGTATGACAAATTGTAACGTGTAGAAGGTCCTGAATACTTCGTCATAGTGAGAACCGAATCAGACAATAAGCTCACTGAAATTACACGTTCTCCCCAAACCCAGCAATCATCTATGTGAGGATCAATGCAAGCACCCGTCTCTACTCTGTATTCTATCGCACACTGCTCGATCGTCTGGAAATCCTCCAGTAACTTGACTTCATTGAGTTTATTTTGAACAAACCGACCAAATTCTGGAAAACCATTGAATGTTTTCCCATTGATTTTTTTCTTCTTAAAATTCGTTTTAGGTCCGAAATTCTGCAAACAACACAATATTTTAGTTCATTGTTTCAGGATTTCAATAAAATTAATGTTCGATTTCTAGTAACATAACTTTGCTATTCAAGTATGCTGGCCGTTCAGTAAAAAGTTCTATATTGAAAAACCTACAAAGGGCAAGTTTGTATTTACTCAACAATTTACCTGCTTCCGACGTCCACTCTGGGATAAATCCCAAGGTAAACGGTCACATCCCTCTGCAAGGAATAATTCTTCTTCTTTCGTTACGAAATCAGGCTGTCAAAGAAGAACATTCACAACATCTATTTCTTATCACATAATCAGTTCTATTTAATCTTAGAATCTAAGTTCATATTAAAAACATCATGATTTCAAAAGTTTGATAATTTATTACATTTAAAAAATCCCTCCCGGTGTTTGCGTGAGCGTTTTAAATTCAAACATTCTCCATAAATAGGATTTTTATAGGTAGTGTCAAGATCAAACAACTCGTGAGAGTCTCTCATATAAATTCGAAAGATTTTTTCCCCGGAGTAACTAACAATAAGTGTCCCCAAATGATAATTTTGTTAAAATAAATCAAATATCTCCAAAATTCGGACCCAGCTCACAGTTTCATAGATAACAAAAAAAAGGAAGTCTCCGAACTCCTATTCCCAGACCTGACAAAATTCAATTTTAATTATCTCAAATACAAGAACACCTACTTTTAACTTCCAGCAACAAAATCTACAAAATTAATAGCATAATATCTACATATGGTCGAAACTAAAATACATATACATATTTCTATTATAACAATTTAAAAAAAAAATACCTACAACAACTAAAACTCCGGGGTATTCCACAGCTTCACCTTTATGATGTCCATGATCACGAGCAACATTAGAACCTTCATAAGCCTTATTCCCACAGAGGTAACAATATTCGAAGCATCTTTCCTAAGGAATTCATTTTATACAATTATTAGAAATATTTTAATATATAATTCATCATGCCCAAGAATAATATTAATTCACCTGATTTGTCTCATCAAAAACCTTCTGGACGCCAAACTCTGCCTCACACACCAGACAGGTTCGGATTCCCTTACAACCGCAAGGTCTGGGTTTGAACATGTTGACTCTAAGAAATCAAATAGAATTGATTAGCATTACTGATTAATGCCCATGAGCAAGCCTTATAATAAACCAAATCTCAGAATTGGAATGTCGGTCCTGAAACAGGAAATGATTATATACAAACACAAACGCAATACTTACACGTGCTGCAATAAGTTTGTTACCTGGTAATAAGGGCAAGGTGACAACGTGAAAAAGTTTCCAGCCAAAAAAAAAAAACAGAATTCGGGAAGAATTTGCTCGGCCCTGTTCACACAATACCGCCTCACAAATGCACATTTCCCAAAGGGTATCTGGCTCACGAAAATAATTTGTGTTCATGTGTAAAGAGTGAGTCTCACGTGCGGCAGGGTTTCTGGCTTATGACGAGCATTGATTTTTTTGTGCTTGTTAAAATATTTGGTATATTTGTTTTTGTGTCTTAATTATTTCATAAAGGTCTGTATGGACCCTGTATTGGTTAATACTTGTTGTCTTTTTAGGATGTGTATTTATATCAATACTTTATGGGCAATAATGGATTTATATTCATTAAGTAACTACATACTTCAGGTCTTTAATGATTACTGGTAATCAAAATTGTAATTGACATAAAGTATGTTGGGTCCGACAGCCACAGCCTTTTTCCCGCCTGGCACGGGATCATCTGTATTCACAAGAGCACAACGGCAGTCAGTTTTGCTAGGTTTGTAGCTTTGACTGGTGCTGTCCGTCGTGTTCCCATTGCAGTCATTCCTGGCGTCCTCTGTCGGTGTGGGTAAAGGTTGAGGCTGAGAGTTGTCGTGAGTGTGTGGGGGGTTAATGGACCTGCAGTAAATGCAAGGGTCCTTCCGAGGGCAAGACTTCCTGAAGGGATTCGGAGGTGCTAGCTTGACCTCATGCTTGGTTAACTCCGGTCTTTTTGAGAGATCGAAGTCGTCCGCAAATGGGGGGAATTTCTTGGAAATGAAAGAATGCAAGTCCCGTCCAGGAAAATCATTGGGGGCGGACATGTTCTTGGGTTTGTCAACGGGTTGTGACGGCTTTCCGAGAACGTTGTCTTTGTATATCTTGACTTTACTCATTTTCCGACGAGTCTCCCCAAAATCCTCGTCATAGGGCTGGCAGTGGTAGCGGTAGCCGTTGTAGTCAAAATGAACACGATTACAATTGTAATGGTCGTAGCAGGGGGAGCATAGCATATACTGAGGAATGTTTTTCTCATCCAATCCTAAATTTTTTTGCTTGGTACGAATCTTCTCCAGCATTTCCTGCTGCTCTTCCAGAGTCTTTTTGAATTTCCGGATACGCTGGTGATAAAACCCGTCGAGGAAGTCCATGCCACTTTCTGTATTTTTGTAGACCCCTCGAGCATCTACAATTGGCTTGGAGTCTGGGGTGTAATTGTAAGGGGTCTGAGGCCGCATGGAACCATGATTGAATTCCTCAAGGATGTCAGTGTGTTTCAATTCCCGCTGAGCAGGATCTGATGAAGTGTAGAGTTTTGGGAAATCTTGTAAGCGGTGGAGCTTCGGAGGTGCTTGATTCTCAAATATTTTGAAGGCTGCCATTGACACACCCGTGATTACAGCGGTGGAGACGATGGAGATAATAAATGCTGAGAGGAGGTATGTATACAAGGGGAGCTGGGAGAACTTGGTGATGAGGGATTCAGGATTGAGATCAGATTCATCAGGGTGCATGTAGTTCCAGAGAAAGTAAAGCAGCCAGGAGAAAGTGACGAGGCCTGTGGCAAAGTGAAATGACTGGGATAGTTTTGATGGCTTGTGCGTGATTACTGATGAAGATGAAGGAGATTTTAGGTGGATTTTAGGCTTCACATGTAGGAGATTGTCTTCAGTTGGACGACAGCAGTTTCGTTGGATTGACGTGCGGGGTAATGCCGTAGGTTCAAAGACTGTATTGTTATTCACTTTGATAAATAATTACAAGATGGTTGATTTCACGCTGAACTTTTAGCATTGCATTAGAATAAAATGTGCTTTACAAGACGATGTTACCTTCCTCCAACTCTGTGCCTTCCGATGGAAGAGTGTGCATGTCTGTGTCTGTCTCAGTTTCCTCTGAATTTGAAAATTCGGGTGGAGACATCGTAATAAACTAGAGTCACAAAACATTTCCCTCGAAAAACTGTAAATTGTGTAACAGTTAAAGTTTCTCTCGGGTAAATTTACAGTATATTTTTCTTTTTTCTCATAGAGTAGCTACTTAGGATGATAGTTTAGGTTCCCTTTATTATTTATACACCCTTTTTGGGTTTTTAATGATATTTGTACTTTGGGTAATTACGTCAAAATGGTACAAACATAATATTTAAATCTAAATACAATAAAATAACTTACCTTCTAAGGGAGGACTATAGAAAAGGAGCGGAAGTAATTAAATCTGAAAAAACTTGATCGATTTTTATACGAAAATTTTAGGGTAGCATACAAGAAACAATCTACCTCTGATAAAATTGTCGTTTCCTATGGGAAACAAAAAAAACAGGGGCTAAAATTTCTGGGAAAGTGGGGGGACAAATTTAATTAAACAGGATTACCCTTTATTGTTAATAACCGATGATTTTTAGCACTTACAATTACAATTAGAAGTGGAACAGTAGGATTTGATCTAGATTAAATAATTATTAAAACATAATGTATAAAATGCATGTTGTGGTCGAAGCTACCATAAATAATATTAATATGCTACAACGGGAGAAAGCAAGACCGCATCGAATTCTTTACATCTGTTTGTCAGCATATGTGTGTATACAGGTATAAGGTACAATCTCTTTACAAGGAACTCCCCAGTACAACTAGCTTCTACTAAGCGTTGAACAAATAGATAGTTGGTCAGACATTATCCCCAATATTGGTTTTTTTTAGAGCTGATGGAAAACATGATATTGGCTTTGTAGTTATTATTATTCAATCAACGAAGAAACTTTTTATAAATATTGAAATATCCCCCTGAGAAGATAAAAATAAACATACAATGTTCTTCCAGCCCCGCACTGAATCTCCAGACTGGCTTTAAAAGTTATTTCTCCCAGGGACATAAAAAAAATCTGGTCCAGTAAGTTATGTAAATAAGAATATCGAGTTTCACATGAATTCCTCATTAAAAGGAAACTCGGATTTTTACGGCGGGGGGATATCACCCCTCCCAATAAAATAGCCTTTATCTTTACGATGGAATCAAATCGAACAATTCATTCCTTTGAGTCTGGCCTTATTTCTGTGTAATATTTCCTTTATAGGATGTTCTGGTTTTATTTGATGTTCAACCTTCAGGACGAAGTAAAATCTTTCAGGAAATTGAACTATTCCTGCTAGTGAACACTGGTTATCTATTGATGTCGGTTTTTATAAATTTTATCCTCCCAACACGAGGAAAAGTACATCTTCTACCAATGTTGTCAAAATAAAGAGGATTGTTCGGAATATGATTAAGCAGCCAATCCAGACGGATCGGTAGAAACTTATTGTAATACTATAGGCGAAGTAACGGACCATCATCCAGTACAGGCCTTTGTTCAACTTACTCCAAGAGGTAGGATCACTGCCCTCCAAAGAGTTGGATGCGAAACGAGCAAGACCACAGAAGACCAAGAGGGAGAAAGCAGTTCCAATTATACGTGCAGCCAGGAATGTAATCTTCGTCGGTCCTAGAGACCTGTAGTCCCTGACAATTGTGATGAGAGATGTAATAATCCCGGTTAGTACTGTCGTTTTCATGTCATAGTCAGACTTCATCCAGTTACGAATTCCTACTACCAGAGCTAACACCAGCAGGGATAAATTTGGGGAGATGAAGCATACTTTTAACTCATAGTTGAAGTAGTTGGCAGGTCTTGGGAGTTCCATTTTAGCATTTCGTGGTCAATTTTATACAAAAATAATTTCTGCGATAAAATCATTCATAATTCAGGCAAAACTTTTGAACCTCGCAAAAGTTTGAATCCAACAGTTTCAACGTAATTATAATAATTTTATTATTAGAAATTTCATATATAATATTTGCAAATGATATTTTGACCAAAAAAACTTGCATATTATATGCACATGTGCGTTTTGTATTTATAAGTAATTATTACGTTCTTATAAATAAGTGCAATAACAGCATGGAAGCAACCGCAATCCGCAAGGGTTAATATTAAAGCTAATATAAAATCTTTGTATAATTGAGTAATACAATAATCACATTCTTTGTAAAAGCATAAGTGACAAATAGTAGCATTGTATTACTGTAAATCACAACATACAAAGCTTTACTTCCGAAAATTTTTAATTACATAATAATATTTTATACAACAACAGGATAACATTTTATAAAAGAGTTAAATTCTGCGCCTGAGCCTCACCAATAGAAACTTACTTGAACAGAAGCTCCGGATCTTATTTACTATTAACAGTTCCGTACTAATATTGGGGATTGGACGTTGAGATACCATTTGTGAGTATGTTGAATGGGCTTCACTGGATGTAATTTTGTAACTAGCCTTGTGATTGTGATCCCAAACTATAATAAGAGTCAACGTTACTTAGATACATAAATAACATTTCAAAATACCCTAACTGGCGTGAGATTTATTGCTATGCAAGGATAATTTACTAAGGAATAAATCACTCCAGTCCAAAAACAATGGAGAACGTTTCAAATGATGCCATAAGGGAAAAGGTATACTTGAAGCGTTTTTTTATTACTTTCGTCCATAGTCTAAGGGAAACTATACCATGAAGTAAGGTAAAGTTTTGAGATTTTGCAGGACATTATAAAAACATTGTTGGAAATAAATGACAAATTTTAAACTTCCTTGTGTACGGAGCAGATCTCATCTGAGGAAGAAATTTGTTCCTCAAGTATTTCCTTGGCAAATTAGTTTCCGCGTGCATTTCACGACACGACATTCACAAGTGTAACAAATTTTTTTAATAGCAAGAGGGAGATACAGGGAACATGATTACTATTTCCAGATGCTTCAGTTTTTACTAGCGGTGCGGTACAGCATTGCGTTTATGAAAATGGGAAGTATGTGTAGCTGGGGTTACTCCGAACATTTAAGGAAATCAATTCAAAAGAAACGCAGGGCTCGGCTAGGAATTCCTTTGAGTTTTGGGCCTCATTCCTGGCTTTCATGAGCCAGCGAAATTATTTAAGTACGACAAAAATGAAAACAGTAGCGTGTTCTTTCATGCTATCCGCTGGCTTCTCAGTTGAGAATGGACCTCACATTCTCACATATGTATGTAGGTATGTACGTATGTACACTTTCCCATGTATCCTTGATATAAACATTTCACCTATGAGTTTCATTGTTATTTGAAGGATATCTACACTCTCATACTGTGAATTATTTTTCTCCTTGGAAATTCTTACAAACTATTGCAATTATCTTCGGGATTTACATGTTTGTAAAAAATATTTTCCGAAATGCGTCCTACTAATGTGAAATACAGGAATAATCTTACTTAGGGGACAATCTACAAGAATCATTTATTAGATTTTATTGGAACTTGGTGCACATAGTCTTTAGGTATAAACCTTACGTGAGTTTGTAGATGAGCTCAATCAGTCAAACCGTTTCAGAGTTACCCGGGTTTTTTCAAACTCAGTAACCCGTTATTCGATTTTGTTGAAACTTGGTGCACGTAGTCTCCACCAGGCATAACCTTGTGAGAATTCGTAAATGAACTTAATTGGTCAAACCAATCCGGTGTTACCTAGGTTTTTGATAACTAAGTAACCCATTTTCGATTTTTTTTTCAAACTTGGTACACTTGGTCTCGTGAAGCCTGCATGATTTAGAAGATAAGATTTGTCAGCCAAGTCCCTTTGGAGTTACAGAGCGATGGCGCTGACCCTTCTCAGTTGCCCCAGTAGGGGTGCCATAAATCGTTGCGATTCGAAGATTTTTTAAATTAAATAATTATTATTTTCATAATAAATTCTGCCCCATAGCATAGCATAGCCAGTAACAATCAAGGGTAAACAGACCTACAGGTCATTAGAATTGTATACAATCATTCTCCTGTATAATCCCAATAAAAATGGACGTTGCTTGCGGTACTTGGGTATATAATTCAAGTTATATAACAGATGTTTCAGAGGCTTAAAACTCATGAAATGGCTGGACTTAATGGCGAAATAAATAATTTATAATCCAAAAATCAAAAAAATTAATTCGTGTCAACTGGGATTCAAAATTTCGAAAACACGGATTTTGAAATCTCGAATATAGCTTTGGTCTCACCAGTTACATCTCGGTATTAGCTAATTGAAGAGGTATTTAATTGCTCAACACGTTTAAGTCATATCAGGCGAAATTTCGATTTGTAGTCCTGTGTTTGTGGTGTTGTCTTCATCAATTGTTCGAGCCAAATTTTAACATTTATTTTCGTTAAGAAGGAATCATCTGAGAATTGGGCCTCGCAAACCGATCAAATTGGCTTTTGACCAAAATTTTGATTTAAATTTGAAAATTTCAAATTCCTTTTCAGCGGTGTCAAAAATTTTGAAAAAAAATAGTAATTGGGGCGTCGTGAAACTCTCGAAAAATCGTGTTAACTAAACCATCTAAAACTTGACCACCCTACGGCTACGTGTGGTTAGTTAAGAATTCATTTTCAAGAAAATGAATTGCAAAACAACAAAAATTGAAAATTTCACGTGGTTGTTAAATTTTGGTGGGATATACAAAAACATGACGTCTCGACAAATATTCCCACAGTTTAACCGAGGGCTCTAGGGTAGAAAATAAGCCACGAAGGGGCTTGTTTTCTTAATTCTCAATACTTTTGGCTTCAAAAACATTTGTATTTTTCCTATAATATTTTGTGACATATCTATTCTTTAAATAAATATCCACTATTTATTATATTCATGTATTTTACATTATGACTTATGACTTACTATCAGCAACTATTCTGTATGATGAGACTATTTACATAACATGTAATTACCTTCAGTATAACGTATAACCAAACAGGATAGACTATCGTCAAGTTTGAGGGTTTCGATTCCCCTTGCTGCATTTACCAAAGCAATTTTTAAAAATCTGCAAAACGTTTGTTGAAAATTAGGGAACGCTACGGACTGGGAGAAGAGGAAAGGTTGGGCAAGTGCAACAGTTAGTACAATGTCTAAATTTTCAAAACGCTGGACTAAAATATTTAACCAGTAATCAATATATATTTATTGCAATGAATTTTATAAGCTTAAACGAGTCCATCCTTACTTTAATTTTATAATATTTCTAGAATATCCCTTACAGATTTTGGCTGTATGTATGCACTACCTCCTTGAAAATTAATTGTATTTTAATTAGAAAATTTTTGTAAAATTTTGTAAAATTAATTCGAATTCGCACCTCCAACCAGGGAGGCGGATGCTATATTTTTTCAAAGCGTTACAACTATGAATGCATGCGAGTATTCATATAGAACATAGATACATTGGTTGAAATCTGTATTCCTCCAGCTCACATTAGGAATTTTCTCATTAAATATTTAAATATTTTTACTTTCACCCGGGTGTGTAGCTAATTTTGATCCAGATTTTCTAAAATTCGGTTCATTGATCAAAGTCAACATTTTGGGTCACAGTATTCACCAACGGGATTCGTTGTCGAAATATTTTAAAAATCTCAAAGTAAGGAATTTGTAATCCCACTCAAAACTTGTCTAAAAAAATAAGTACGTCACTTGCATGAGTATGAAGTTTAATTTGCTATTCAGTAAACTATCGGAAAGTTCCCTAGGTCGGGAATTCCGACATGACCGGTAAAAAGAGAGTAAGGTTATGAGAAATTCTATCCCAGAAGCAATAGTGAGGACCATGCGGCGGAAATGGAAATTGGGTTAGATATTACCATTTACCTGATGATAACGTTTAGAAATAAAAAAAACCTTGCACTAGCAGAGTGATACATGAAACAAATACGGAAAATACAGTCCAGTTCCATCGCCACTGCCTACAGCAGAATGTCTATCTCACAGGAACGTTTTTCTAACATACGTAGATGGACACACTGAAAATAGTCTTAACCCAAAGATATGTTAGATTTTAAAAATCTGTTCCCAAGGAGACAACTTGTACTAGAGCTTCTACCGAGGACAAATACGTCCTGCGGGACACGGGATGGGATCAGGACGGAACCGTCCTGGGAACAAAAACATTGTTTCCATCCGAAATCGGCACGGAATGGGGTTAGGCAAATTGTCCCCACATAAATTCGGGACGGGACGGGGACAGCGATATTGTCTACGCATAAATTCGGAACAGGACGGGGACAGCCAAATTGTCCCCTTAGATAATCGGGAAGGATGTAACAAAATTTTCCTTTTTTCGAAACATAATCGGGGCGTTTTTTTTCCAAGCAAATGTAATAGAAGGGACAGTTAAATTGTCCCCACAGATAATCGGGATGGGTCGGAACAACAAAATTTTCTCCACGTAATATCAGGACGGGACGGAATTTCTGTCCCCAATTGAAGCTCAAACTTGTACCCATGCAACACAACAAGAGAAAAGGGAGACAAGGAGTAGGATGCTCCTCCCTGAGAAAAAATTAGGTCCCACTCAGAACGCCTGTTGTTTAGCTCAATGGGAAAAATCACACTTGCATATCTCAACGTCTGTCTCTATCTGTGAGGGTGTACATATGTACATCATGTTTAAGCTTTCTCTAAATTCTATTCATATATTTTGCTACAACTGGTCAGAAATAAATAATTTTACGTTTAAGGTTCCACACAGTACAGTAAATCTGTACAAGAAAATTTGCAGTGGTCTTTAATAATTGTGAGCAGCACTCCGGCTCACAATCAGCTAAATTTATAGCAATAATATAATGAAGTACCGAGCATACTTTGATACTTCTAGGCCGACTTATAACAACCCCGTATAAAATTGAATTATGTGTGCGCTGATTGAATCGGACCTTTATTAATTTATTAATGATCAATCAACATCGAATTATACAGCTTCATCCGCAACAACGTTGTGGTTGAGGTCAACAGCAACAAGGTTGAGGTGGAGGACAGCAACAAGGTTGAGGTGGTGGACAGCAACTAGGTTGAGGTTGAGGACAGCAACAAAGTTGAGGTGGAGCGCAGCAACAAGGTTGAGGTGGAGGACAGCAACCAGGTGGAGGACAGCAACCAGGTTGAGGGCAGCAACTAGGTTGAGAACAGCAACAAGGTTGAGGACAGCAGCAAGGTTGAGGTTGAGGACAGCAACAAGGTTGAGGTTGAGCACAACAACAAGGTTGAGGTTGAGCACAACAACAAGGTTGAGGTTGAGCACAACAACAAGGTTGAGGTTGACCACAGCAACAAGGTTGAGGTGGCGGACAACAACAAGGTTGAGGTGGTTGACAACAACATGGTTGAGGTGGAGGACAGCATGGAGAGCAGCAAGGAGGAGCACAACAAATACCTGCGGAATCCAAAAAGCATTAACTCATTATTCTCCAGTTTGGGTTTACTGTTATTCATTCGATTCATTAAATTGCTGAAAAGTTGTCTCACCGTCGATGGAAACATTTCCAACTCCATTTGAGCATCCATCTATCTGACAGCAGTACCCAGGACCAGAGCAGCACCCACTTCCACCACCGCACGGATTGCAGCAAGGAGGAGGACATGGACACGGGCAGCAGCAGCAATTTCGTCCACCCCCACAATTATTTAATTCGATGATTGTTTCATTTCTTTTCTTCTTTTTCTTTTTGCAGCAGCACGGCATACAACAAGTTTGTGGTGGGCAGCATGGAGGTGGATTGATAGGAATACACATAGGGATTACAGTTGTTTGGGCTGGAGCAGGTGCTGGAGCAGGTGGTACACATACATTTGTGCATGGAGTGCAACAAGGTTGACAACACGGCGGACAGCATGGTTGACAACATGGTTGACAGCATGGTTGACAACATGGTTGACAACATGGTTGACAACATGGTTGGCAACATGTTTGACAGCATGGTTGACAGCATGGTTGACAGCAAGGTTGAAAGCATGGTTGACAGCAAGGTTGACAACATGATTGACAACATGGTTGACAGCAACTTCCTCCGCAAGGATTACAGCAGCCTCCGCATGGATTGCAACAAGACCCACAACCGTTTCCGCTTGAGCAACCGTTACCATTTCCACATCCACAGCTAGGTGGCGGCGGAATGACGTAAGGTTGAATAACAATCGGTGGTTTCTCACACTGGTCAACACATTCGCATCCGTTTGAACACTCTCCAGAGGTCGGACAGCAGCATTTTGGTTTTGCCTTTTCTGTGTCTTTGCAGGATTGAAACACCAGCTTATTTCTTGTTTTGTTGTAGTAGTAGACGCCAGTTTTGTTAGGCAGTCCATCTTTTCAATACCATCAATTAATTTGATACTCGTTGCACCGAATACATTTAAGCAAGTAAAAATTAATCAGCGCATGTAAAAAAAAATCAAATGCATTTCAAACGCACCACAGCATTCACCACAGCCCCCTTTACATTCATCCGGAGTGCAATCACAGCAGCAGTTAGGGTCACAACAACCTCCGCCCTTGTTACAACTGGAGGGAAAATGTTAGATTTAAAGTATTCAACCTTGTATAACTTAACTTGGAACTCTATTATTTGGAAATAATTTTTACCAAGGATCTGAACAACAAATGGATTGACCTTTGAAAGGCCACGGAGGGCAACATACTCTGCTACCAGGTTTGTCGTCATTGAATGTAAATCTTTGTCTCCGGGCGTATTTCACAGGTGTACATACACATTTGTCATCTCTGTCACAATCATATTTTGTGATCACTCCACAGCATTCACAGACTTGATAGTAGTCATTCTGGTCATCATTTCTGGCAAAGTAACACAGCTCTTCCATAGCATCCACATTTACTAATCTTCGGCCAGGCGAGTCGTTGTTCTCGTTGCAGCAGTACAGCACCGCTCTTGGAATACAGCACATTTTGGGTGCGCATGGTGTCGAGCAGGTGTTTGCACTATAGCATCCATTATTGCTGTTTCTATTGCACCCGATAGTTATGCAAGGGCAGTCATTCACACAGCAGTACCGTCCTCCATTGACACAGTCAGCTAGTCTTGACCTTCGACTCTTAGAACACATTACTAAAAAATTTTACCCTGATTTGCTTTACTGCATCGATTTCATTTTCGTCCGTTAAATTGGTATATTCAAACAGAATATAAGTATCCAGTAATTTGCATATTGAGGATTTGATCTTGCACTAATGGATAAAATCTTGGACGTGATTTTAAATTTTGCTATTTTTATGAATTTTATTCCTTTCCCCACGTACTCCCCTTGGACTACATAGTGAATATTTACAGGTAATTTTGATCTAATGTTCTCAGATTTATGCACGAAAAATTTTGGGACTTTTTGGATGGTCCTGCTAATTATTATTTTCACATTTTGCCCCGAACACCTCTTACACAACCCCCCTCTTTCAATTCACCAGTCGGACATCCGGCTCGGGCTGGTCGGCAATACTAATAGGATTGATATTCCATCCTATTTGGATGGTGTTCTTCTGTTTACCATCCGCCATAAAAGCCTTTTCGCAAAACTTTCAGTTTGAAATTTTTAAAAAAAGAAATGCTACAATTTGAAATTCGAAATAAATCAGTCCAGCATGCCGCAGAACAACAACTGATACCTCTAAGCGGCTAAATTATAATGCAATGACCTTTTAAATGTCTTTTAAAATTTCATTTAAGAATCTTGAATCATAGAATGGTTTCTAAGGAATTTTGGGTTCTTTACAATATCACATCAAATAGCATTCATTCCCTGCCCAAGAGCCTCCTTCGGGCCGCATTAGTTGACTCCTACAAAAGATTCTAGATAGCCCACATATAATTAAATAATGTTGGGCCAGTATTTTAATTAATTTTTATTAAAGCATTTTAGTCAATTCGCCATCGTTTGGTTCTATATTGTTTTTCGAAACAAGTACACCGCTCCGTAAAATTATTTTTTCAAAAATGATTTCCTCAAAAATGTATTTAACCAAAAATAATGGTTTTCTAATGTTCCTCTATCTCTCTCTCTCTCTCTCTTTGGATCTGTCAGATGTTCTTTGTTTGGCGTTGATAATTTTATAAGAACATACGCACATGCTTGCGTGTATATGACCCACTTCTTTTTCCAGTCCGAATTGGAGGATCTTTTAGTTTTGGGATAGGAGGTTATAATAAGTTAATTATATAGGGAACTTTATATGTATGTCAAACAAATAAGCGAATTTATGCGTTGTGGATGGGAGAACATTTTGAGTATATTAGGATTAAGGCATGCGAATTTATGGGCAGTCCCCGTTTACCATGAAGAGATGTTCAACTTTTACACTTCATATATTTGTTGTGGGGTAGAAATTCCTGTCACTAAAGGAAAATATATTTAGGCAAAAAATGCTGCATAAAAATGACACCAGTTCCTAGGGTTCGAATTTTTGTGGGAACACGGGGAGATTCTTCCAAGGGAACAAAAAATCCAGGATTTTCAAAGTGGACCTTTTTATCACTAGGGATTTTCAAAGTGGACCTTAATATCACCAGGGATTTTTTGAACTTTTACACCCGGGACATTAGTTTCAGTAGGGAAAATCAAAAATTATCTTCTAGGGTGATTTACAAAAATCCAACCCCTGCCATGATAAGCTAAACGTGAATCTGCGCAGTAGTTTTGTCATCGCATTGATTGTCTCGTTTTTGAATGAGTTTTTGAGGTAATGCGTTTTTTGAAACCGTGATCTCACCTTTAACACAACTCGCATCAAATAGCACCTAAATGACTGCTAAATATAATTATTGAAGTTGTATTCCTGTTTCCACTACATTTTAAAAAAGACAACTAGTCGTAGCCGTACTAACTACTATGAGAAATACTTAATAATGCCTAATGTTTTGGTGACGCGTCACCCTAAATCAGAGCATATAGTGATATGTCTCCAAGCTGCTATGAAATCAGGACAGAATTGCTCTTCATCAGGTCATCAGGTGACCCATGACCCTGGCTCAAATCAGGACTTCTGGACCCCCTGAATTCTACAGACCGATACACCATAGTTCCTTACTAGTACAGTGCCCAATGCAAAGTATTAATATTTATTCATTGTTAAATAATAGTTCAAAAATTAGTGACCAGTCTGACCACAGCTGATGATGAAGATATTTATTTATTTTTTGTAGTAAAGGAAGGGCGAAGAATACAGCTGCTCCCCGAAAAATGAAATCACACAAGAAAGAAACTGCATATTTACGCCTACACATTTTACCATCACTTCTTTTTTGACTTCTTGGATTTTTTACTTTTACTCGAGGTGCTGCTTGAGTGTTTACGGTTCTTTTTCGATTGTTTTCCTTTTTTATTTTTCCCACCTTTCGACTTAGATTTTCCTTTCTTTTTCTTTGAACCTTTCCCCTTGCGAGATCCATATCCCGAAGTTCCCTCGTCGTCATCGTCATCATCATCATCTGCCTCTTCATTTTCTGGCTCCTCATGTTCGTGTTCTGCATTTTCCTCATCCTGATTATGTTCCTCGTCCTGGTTTTCGCCGTCATGATGATGATGGTGGTGATGATGCTCCCCCATCCCGTATTTCTGTCTTAACTTGGAAAGTTTCCGTTTCCTTCTTTGCCTTTTCAGCTTTTCTTTGATTGTCAACTCTATGGTCTGACCTTCTCTATGTGGCCTGTGAAGATTGAGTAGAGCAAAATCACCGGGTTGTTCCTGTAGTGAGAATTCCCGGGCTTTGAGGTCAGAGTAGTAGTACCAGAATACCAGAGCCATAGTGATGCATAGAATTGCCATGACAGACGTGTAAATTAGGACGAATATCATTATACTGTAGATGTCTTTCAGTAACTTCGCACGATCACACTACAGAAATGAGGAATGTCAAAGGTACATGGTGTCTACACTTTGTTGAATTTTTGAAAGCATTCATTGTATCTTTCGTGGATTAGTACCTTTACAGGAGGAGTGCCTAAAGAGCTGAGGTCGCAACGGGTTCCACCTACGCAACAAGATGCAGGTAACTTAAACTGCCAATAAAAGATAATAAAGCAAGGCTGTAAGCATTTTCTACTTATTTCATTGTACCGCTGAAGTTCATCTTTCATAAAGGTCATTCAATAGCTGTAAAAAATTTATAATGGGGATTCTACTAAAGTCGTACCACACTTGTGACCGTTTCGTTGATATAAGCTCCCTGCCAAAGAGTCTGAATAGATACATTTGCCAAACTCTTCGGGTCACTAACCTCGTGAAAGAATTCGTAATCGCAGCATTTCTGAGAATTAAAACGTAATATTTTATAATATCTTTAGAATTCTTTTCGAAGTCACCATGCTATCATAGGTAGTTAGCGGATTTTAAAAACTTCAAGTTAAGAACATTAACGTGTTTAATAAATAGTTTAAAATTACATCCAGTGTGCTGTATTTTTTGATAAAGGGATGTTCCTGCAGATCGTAATCATTCTTGTAGTAAGTTGAAACGAACTCGTACACAGATACCATGGCTTCCCAGTTCACTCCTGTATCCAGCGGATTCTGACCAGCTTCCTTATTGTCTCTATTGAACTTATGTATATAATAAGCAGATGCGGATAAGGCTGTGGATGTGAAGTAAAGGAGGGAGACGATCATAAACATCCACTGTAAACATGGGCGGTTGCATTATTTCGGATTAATTCCTAATCGAATAGGACGGATCATCTCCCATTGCTTGTGGGCTTTTTACAACTCATTAAATTGTTCATTTGATGTGTTTTGGTGAGTTGCAACTGCATTTTATGAAAACTTACCCAAACGCCCAAACATATATTCGCAATACGAAGGTTGATTATGAAGAACGCCATGGGGCTAATGATTATCATCATACCTACAGATACGAATAATCGAAGCAGTGCTGCTCTAGATTCGGCCGAAACTGGCGCTCCTTCCGTCACTGTTATGTAAGTAATGTGTCCCAGAAAAGAAAGTCCAGCTGTCTGTATTTTAATAATAATGCAAAATTATGAAAATTCCAGGTTTTAGAAGCGGAATTTTGCTCATCAATGCAGCAAAAACGGAATGCGCATATGTGCATTCATTAAAGAATTTACTGTGGTTTACCAAAGCAATTATGTAAATATAGGAATATTTCCTCTTCACGGATTCTGTCATGGACGTTACAAAAGACTCCCCCAGAACCCTGAGAGTAGATTTGGTTTCCTCCAACTGGATGAGAATCTGTACCTTACTCCCAGGTCCACCTTCTTGAGTAACCAAAATGGTAACGTCATCTGGGGACTGCATTTGATCCGGATCACCACCCCCTCCAGCCATGCCCTCCACCAATGCCTTCTCTAGCTCTTCCTGTTCTTGGCGACGTTGGCGCAATAAATCTTCCTCATTTTCGGTTAGCTCGTCCGGATCCGATCCTGATTCATCACTGTCACTTTCAACCTTACGTGGTTTTTTACCCTTCCCTTTATTGCCCTTATTCTTCTTATTATCAAATTTCTTCGGCTTCATGTCTGCTTCAACTCCGGGGTAGCACTGGTTTGTTTTTTATTTTCCTGTTTTAAAATAATAAGCACAAAGGGATGGAATCGAAACTCAGAAAATTATTCCTATTTTGGCAAGTGATGATTCTGAGTTTGGGGAACAAGTTAGAATGACACAATATGAGGCAATGGTTCACCGCAATGCAAAAAACATAATTTTTTCGACACCACCAGAAATCGTATTACTTTGTCAGAGACAATTTTATAGCCGGTTCTGTGTTACACAGTTACACCGCTTCTGCTAATACAATCTACACATTGATGGAAAACTCTAAGAAAATGTAATAGGGGAACTGCCTCTGTATTATTTTCAAAATATTATGTTCCAACTTCCAAGGTGCCGACATTCACATAAATAACTCGTTCGAGTCAGAAGCAAGTCATGCTAAGTTGAAGATCACAAATCACAATAATTGAGCAGGCCAAGCAAATACAGACAATATTATGGGAAGACAAAATATTTTTTCTTTTGCCGTTAAAACGGGAAGATCTTTTGAATGTATTATATTGCCATATTAAAATAATTCAATATTTTAAAAACTTTTTACTAAGGTGCCTTAATGTTTCATAACTTTTCATAAAGATGCTTTGACGTACGAATTCGCAGCGTCTAGGATTTTAATTTTTTTGTTGATAATTTCGAATGCGAAAAAAGCAGCCTATAGCTTCTACTCGACCTTTCAAAGGAGACTTTATTGAATTTCTTCCGAGCCCTTGACCCCATCTCATTTATCAAAGGCCTTCTGCCATTTTCAGACAAAAATTCATTCATGTAAATTTTTAAAGCCCTTAAGTACCCGTATATTGTAAGATATTTTCAAGTTTCAACAAACTTTTCCGTTCGGTAGCTAAGTACTTAGGTACCCTTTATATTGCGTTATATCTACAGAACGGTCTCCCCCAAGATCGATTTTGATAAAACTTTGCAGTTTTGTATTAAGATATTTCTAACTCATATGTCAATTTCGGTGACGTACACTTGAAAAGAAGGACCCTAAAATGTAATATCTATATAATCATTAAATCAACAAGTAAAACAATTGATGCTTCGCAACGATTCATGCCACCCCTCTCGGGGTGGTACTGCGAAGTGCAGCGCAGATGTTTCCGATACTTCTGGGGAATTTCTATGGACACAATCCCTGGACGAAAATTATGCTAGGAAGATTTGATTGACAACGTTCCAGCATTGCCTAAACTACCAAGTTGGCGAGTCACGTAAAAGGCCTGACCATGATAATGTGCAGACGCATGACACGGTGAGTTAACGTATTGTATAGAACGGTAACTCCGAAATGGTTTGAGGTTCACAGATGTTTTTCAGTTATTTTCTAACAGCTAAATTTTTGCTTGAAAGTTAATAAAATATGTTGTAAATAGGCGCATGGTTGATTCAGCGCATACATATTCATTTTTATACGACTAAAGGAGGAGTGAAGAGAATAGACTAGGTACTGTGCGGTCACATGAGGTAAACTCACGAGTCAAGAAGTTCATGTTTATTTATTATGCCAGCATTGTTTTTAGATTACTTCGAACCTGGGTGATTTGGTGATTGGAGATGCCATGTTGGAGCTGAAAAACAAATTCCTGCTGCCTGACCCATTTATTGGCTTTTCCGAACACGGTTTTCTTAATCACTAGAAACGCCCAATGAGTGTGTATAATGTACAATGAACACTTCCTACTGATTGTATTACGCATATAGATTTAGGCACACTAAAGTATAATGGTGAAAAGTGTGCAAACAAATACTACTATGCATTCTGGTTACAGTCTCTTATGCTTGCTATATGCTAACGATCTACATTTAAGAAATTATTGATTCGCATTTCAAATTATGACAAGGACCAACCCTGTATTTTAATTAAGTTACTCAAAACATAGGAAATAATATTAATTCGTAGTACTGTAGAAAATTACACAAATAATATTTAAAAGTAATAGAAAAAATTTTAACGCATATTAACTTCATTCAGTAAACACTTGACAAATTTCATCGTCTTCCTGAGCCTGCTGGAAAGTGGACCCCGCGGTAGTCTCTACGTTAAGTATTGGACAGATAGGAGTGAATACGCTAAAGCTCCAGGGGTCGGTAAATTTAACATTAGCGTTATGACCTACTGACTCCACGGAACTATCTTGAGGACAAACTACCAGTTGGTAACTATCGTCAGCACCAGGAAGTAGCTGAAGAGTTACAGATGTTGTTGCCACTGGTATTATTGAATCTTCCAATTGATTCTCCGGAGGTCGACTAAGAATCACTAGTTCATCTTCAGAAGGAGAGCGATTATCACTCTCGCCATGGTTCGGCAATTTGCTCATAGGGATCCCTGAGGTTGTGGATGTTGACGTTGGGTCACTTATATTGTTATCATCCTCTGGAGAAAAACACATTTTCTTCAATGATCCAAAAACCTGCGAATGTTGCTCCATGGGAGCATTTTTGGTAAGAGACACAAATTGGAATGTCCCATTTGACTGGGATAGCAAATGGACAGGTGCATTAACATCTATTGAGTGCTGAGAATTCGGTTGTGGACCTGAAAGCGCTGGTACATACTGAGGAAGGAAATTCTCTGCGTGTTTTATTTCTTCAGAAAAAAATATTTGCTGCTCCCCACTGCCAGTAGTAATATTTTTCACTCGTTTGGGGTCCACAACACTGGTAACTTTAATCACTTCAGGTTCAGGCATGCATTCATCCACTAAATCAATTATAGGAAATTTATCAGTCCCAGAAGCCTCTCCATTCAGGCGTTCCCACATAATACCTGCATTGACATTGTCTTGGAATCCTGAACTAGCCAGAATTCGACCAGATGAGTTCAGAACTGTTTGGCTATTTTGGGGAGCTCCCTGTGAGCTGCTGCACAAAGCATGAATACCAGAACTGTCAATCACACAGCTTTCATTTACCAACTGAAAGTTACATTCACCAGAAGCCACAGACTTTCGGTATTCTACTATTGGCGAACTAGGAGAAATACAAACAATATCTAGATCCGGCAATTCAGTGGAGTGTAAAGTCGGTCCATTTTCACACACCATCATTTCGTTGGACTGAGCCGCAATATCAACGACTTCTTTGTTACAGAAATGTTCCTCCAATAGCGATAAAATTGTTTGAACATGCTCATCCGATTGTTTCTGTAGTACTTTCAATTTATGAATAAAGTTCGACATACAAACATGAAGTTTTTCTTGCATATCCGAGGTCCTGTCTAGAAAACTTTTAATACTTGTTTTTGTATATCTCAGAGCATCCATTTTTTTCCGAATGTCCCTATAAGTCATGCAACGGGTTTCAATGGATACTGACAGTTTATCAATATCGTCGTAGTATAACCAACTCCTGTCATTTCTTTTCTTGAATGCTCGAAAAGTTCGCAACATATTACTCCATTTCTTGTAGCACAAATCCTTGTCTACGTCCTTGTAGGTTGTAGACATAGTATTAGCAATCGACTGCCATATATTGCCTTTAGGTCGTAATCTACTTTTAAAATCTTTTTCGTGTTGTTTCACCAACGTAATTAGCAGTTTCGTCTTGTCTTCCGACCATCTTGGCGAGCCTGAAAGTAAGTAAGAATCCCAAAATTAACATAGCCATCATACACTATATACCAAACCATCCTATTAAGCATTCAAAGGCACACATCATGAATAGATCCATACATCAAATGTTCACTTACTCGTTTCTGTCATACTGGGTAATTTGTTTAGAGGAAGACTGCCAGTCCCTGCACTTGCAGAATCAGTTTTACGAATTACCATGTCCGAGGATAAAAAAACATTGTTGGATGTAGGATTATAAATACAGTCCTGGGGTATAATATAGCACACCTGGGAGCTTGTAGCCATCAAAGGAAAATTGTCATTCTCCACAGGATCCAGGGGCCACCTCGGGGTACACAAACCAGCAACAGAACTTTCTCGCACATAAAATACTTGACCTTCTGGTAAACTGAACGGAATCAATCGTTTCACCTGGGATTCATCAGTCGTGCTGAGTGTGGTTTCCTCTGAGAATATAACACATTAATAATTATTTATTCAGGAATTACGACACATTTTTAACTATGGTTATGGTTAGGAATACGACTGAGATGCGACATGACCACATTAATTACGAAAAATGCCGTAAGCCTCACCTTCTTGAATAATGTCGGACGCAAGTAATGCGTTAGCAATAACATCTCCAGACTCAGATCTCATCATCTTTTATTCTTCCAGGTATTTCACCACTTGTTCATTTTATTATAACCGCGTGCATTTGGACTGGATCGCTTCGAGATTCCCCTCCGTTATCACCTCCAACCTAAATACAAAAGCTTCATTACTTGGTCTTAGCCCTTTCCCGTATTTACGTTCAGTCTACCCGAGTAACCAGTAATTGTTTAAGGTTGACCGTCAGATAAGTCTGAAAACTACAACCATACATAATTATATCATATCAATTATATTCACTTACATAAATACCCAGATCGGTTGCTAAAATTCACTAGTTAATTAATATAACCTCCGGAACTTGGGCGATACTAAACTAAGGGACGGGATGGCTGGTTCGTTCCTTGGACGAGGAATGGTCACGTTGCCCTGTGTCTAACAAGAAATTCTTGGCTCCCGTGGTGTCCTGCGTGGGTAATAAATTGTTTGTCTCCTGGTGACCCGTCCCTTCAAAAATTTGTCCTATCCCGTTAAAATTTGTCCCGTCCGGAGTTAAAAACTTGTAACGTCCCATGAAACAGTTCTGCCGTCACGTCCAGTCCAATATAATTTTTCCGCCCGTCCAATTGTCCCATCCCTTCCCTTACTTTAATTCTTGGTTTCAGTGTCCCGTCGTCCCGTCCCGTCCCTTAGTTTAGTAACACACCAGAACTTTATATTTACCGCAAGAAGAATTTACAAGTTGCAATAATTGCACTCTGACTTAAACTGATTTCGTGTACAAATAATAGCCTGACCTGAACCTGATAACGTTGATGAACGCGTTCATCAACGTTTGTTAATTATTGGTCTCGTAAACTTTCTCAGGAAAATTGTGGCGAGCAAATTTAATCGATCAAAGCTTCAATATTTCCAAGTCTTGTCTTGAGTCTCAATATGTACATTTCCCGCGATTGGATTATGAAGTTGGGTTAACACAAAACTCAATATATAGTCGTTGTATACAAACCGCTGAGATGTTTCATAACTTTCTTGGGGAAAGTTTCACACTGTTTGAATCACAGGAGTTCTTTATTAAAATAGAGAAATCGAGAAGATGTACTTACATAAGTGGTACAACATTTTTGAGTGATTTTTAGAAATTTTTCAGGAATTAACGTAGTCGACCGTTATCTTGTGTCTTTGTTCACATGACTTCTGCTCCTTTATGGCTTTGATTGCTAATTCTTATATTACCTTATGACATTGTCTCTTCTGCCTTTTACCATTATGTCTTTAGCTGTTATGCGTTTAGAGGTGTAATCACCTCAGATTAACAGACAAGATTTCTTGTCCAGGTCATTCCGTATGTTCGCGCAGACGAAACCCACTACCCAGAAGTCTTACGTGTGGGGTAATGAGGAGCGGAATACAATCATCCTTGCACCAGGTGGCAGATGGCAGCACAATTTCCTCACCAAATGTAAAGTATTAAGCGGGTTTACATGCTATGCAGTCGTATAAACAATGTATTGTGAGCGTAAATATTTCAACAATAAATTGCATAATTACCATTAAATCTTCGCTCTCCCTCTTAAAGGATAAAAACTCCTGTATTGGTTTGCGATTGAGAGTACCAGTTACCTTAAAGCTAAATATCCGGTTTATTTGTGGTATGTACTATGCATGCATTTACAATTGACGTGTACGTATTTTTCGTTGGCAAAGCCGAAGTTTGTGATTGCATCTTATTATCCGCATCATTTTGTCTACAATATTTTAATTCTAGCCGATTAAGCCATTAGCCCTTTCACTGTATCATACGTTAATGTTTATATATATCAACTAGCACTACACAATCAATTATTTTTGAATCATGTGCTATATACGAGTGAATCAGCAAACTATGAAGCCTTTTGCCAGCAATAGCTGGCTGTTGTGTAATTCTAGTGTTGCTTATATACTGAAATAATGAATACCATCTTGATTGTTTGTTCTACCAACCAAGGACAGAATCCGGCTGTGTATATTTTATCAGAATTGAACTATTTACTTATAAGTATTTGCAAGAAGATGCTTTTGCATTACTGAATACAACATATTGAACTGTACTGTAATGTTGAACAGTTCTTGGAACGATTTTTGTTCCATTGCTCTGATCCCAACTTTCACCTTTTCGCCTCAATCCCCAAACCTTGTAAACCAACCGAGTCGGTGACACACTCCGAATTGTATAATCCTCTCCACAATTCAATTCCGAACACGACGAGAGAGACGTGTCAGTATTGTGGCCGTTATGGACATTCGTTGCTTAAATGCTTTAAGCTCCAGGACCATTTCCAAACCAACAATAACAACTCCCACACGGGATTTCAAGATAACCAGCATAACCAAGTGTCTCAACCAAAGAACGTTCCAGCTCAAAACTTTAGGCCTTCAGGTAGTAAAATACCGTCGTTGCTTGAAAATCCTTTCGAGAACCCCAGGCCGAGTACTTCGAATCGTTCAACAACTCCCCGTTCGGAAAACTAATAAGCCTGGCCGTTCGGGACGGTCAGGCTAGTCCAAATGATAACGTTAAATCTTCGATAAAATGTCTGGATATTAACTTCCCGAAATCCGTTCCAGATCCGGCTCTTAAGTTTCCTTTAAACTCCAGTAACTCTAATTTTATTGATTTTAATTCCCAGTCTCTTAATACAACACAATTGTCTACTGAGTACTCAACTATAAGACCGGACTATTCTGATGTACCTGTCGATCCATTCATTGACCAATTAGTATTTGGTGATCATTTATCGAGTGAGCAAATTGTAAATTTGAAAAGACTCCTTTCAAAACACAGACGTGCTTTTGCTTTCTCTAATGAGGAATTTGGAGTTACTAATTTAATTGAACATGACATTGAACTTGCGGATGAGATCCCTATTCGATGTCGACCATATCGTGTGTCTGCGGAAGAGAGGAAAGAAATTCAGTCTCAGCTTAAAACTTTGTTAGACCAAGACATAATAGAATCGTCCGACTCCCCCTGGTCTTCCCCCACTATACTGATTCGCAAGGGAGACAAAAAGTCCTTCCGTCTAGTAATTGATTATAGGGCTCTCAATGCAAAAAGCAAAAAACAATCTCATCCCCTTAGTAGGATCGACGATATTTTTGACGCATTATCTGGCTTTAAATTTATTACTCTGTTAGATCTTGTATCAGCTTTTCACCAGGTACCCCTGTCCAAAAGAGCCCGGATGTACTCTGGATTTACGACTGTGTGTGGAAATTTCTGTTACAAGAGAATGCCTTTCGGTTTATCGGGTGCTCCGCATACGTTTCAAAGGCTCATGGACAAGTTGCTTGGGAATCTTAAATGGGAAATTGCCGTTTGCTTTTTAGATGATTTAGGAGTTCATGGTAAGAGTTTTGAGGAACATAATTATCGTTTGAATCTTGTTCTTCAGAAAATTGAAGATGCTGGACTTACCTTAAAACCAAGCAAATGTCAGTTTGCAATGACACGTGTCAAGTTCCTAGGTCACATTATCTCCCCAGGTGGGATTGAAGTTGATCCGGAAAAAATCGAAGCAATCGTTAAGTATCCTCGCCCCACAAATCTTACCAAACTTCGTGGTTTCGTAGCATTATGTTCCTTTTATCGTAGGTATGTACCACTATTCAGCACAATTGCATCCCCATTGAATGACTTGACAAAAAAAGATGTCAAGTATACCTGGTCTGACAGTTGTGAAGATGCTTTCAATTCCCTCAAGGGTAGCCTAGTGAAAGCCCCAGTTCTTGCTCATTATGATCCCGAACTTCCTGTTAAGTTGGCTACAGATGCGAGCCAGGTGGGATTTGGAGCAACTCTCTCACATATAATAGACGGGGAAGAGCATCCCATTGCTTACTTCTCTCGTTCTACCAGTAAATCCCAGAAAAATTATTCTCCCACAGATTTAGAAGGTTTGGCTATAGTTGAAGCTGTTAAGCATTTTAGACCCTATCTTTATGGTAAACATTTTGATGTATTCACTGATCACTGTTCTCTATGCTATATGATGACTTGTAAGGAACCCCAAGGGCGACTTGCACGTTGGGCATTGACTCTTCAGGAATACGATTTTCAAATTCGATATAAATCTGGAAAATTGCACCCTCATGTAGATGCTCTAAGCCGGAACCCTGTAAATAATGCTGTTGAAGATGAATTTCCGGAGACCTACTTATTCACCCTAAAATTAGAAGACCCTCCTCCGGATAGTGACCTTATGGTAAAGCAAAGAAATGATTTGTTCTGTGGCCCAATTTTAATTCACAAGAACAAATTTATTCGGTCCAATCTAACCCCTTTGTCATATAAGTTCCCAGAATTTTCAGTTATAAATGGATTACTATACCGAGCAGTGGTAGTTCCAAATGAAAGACTGTGGAAGCTGTGCATTCCACAGGAATGTGTTGAATCTTTGTTGCGAACTGTCCACGATAATCCAGTTGGTGGACATTTTGGTAACTTAAAAACATTACACACTATAAAATCTCGTTATTTCTGGCCTTCAATGCGTAAGGATGTATTTAACTACATTAAATCGTGTGAAATATGCCAGAAATATAATCGCCGAAATACTTTAGTCTCCGGACCAACTATTCCCTTTAAATCTCCAGAGAAACCCTTTCAAACTATTGCTGTTGACTATTTAGGACCTTTTCCAGAATCAGCTTTTGGAAATAAATATGTGCTGTTAGTTGTTGACCATCTGACACGCTTCGCTGAAGCAGTCCCGCTTCCAGTGCAGAACAGCACCAACTCAATCAAAGCAATTCTAGATAGTGTAATTTATAGACATTCTGTTCCCAATATGTTAATAACCGATCCAGGCTCATACTTTACATGTTCTTCGTTTAAAAAGTTTATTTCAGATTTCCGGATTTACCACCATGTGATTCCACCCCAATCTCAACATGTGAATGGAGCTGTTGAGAAACAGATTGACACCCTTAAGAGAGTCATGGGCAAGTTTCTCAGTACGAAACACTCTGAGTGGGAATCTTGGTTGCAATCTTCCATTTACGCACATAATGTCACGCAAAATTCAATTTCCAGACATTCACCCTATTTTCTTCGTTACGGTTGTGAACCTGTACTTCCGTGTGACAACCTTTACCCCACGCTTGATTTGAATCTTGACGATGGAGATTCTGACAAAGTCCAGAAGAGAGTGAAATTTGCTTGTGATGAAGCGCGGTCTAATACTGATACTCATAGAGAAAAAGAGAGACTTAAATTTGATATCAACCGCCCCACTGTAATCTTTTCTCCAGGAGATCTGGTCTTAGTTGCAGACAAATCCCGCAAAATAGGTTGCGTTGACAAGTTTCTACCTTCTTGGAAGGGTCCCTTTCAAATCGAGGAACAGTTAAATCCCCTGACCTATTGTTGCCGTGATTTGTCAGCTAACCCACATATCCCAAAATTTCAAAATTTTCATGTCAGAAATATGAAATCATATGTTCCCAGATTTGGTGGAACTATTGAGGACAACTCATCAGATTCCGACTCCGAAATTCATTTTCCCATGAAATCTAATTGTACTGTGAATTTACCGAAAATAATGGTTACCAATAATGAAGCTACTGAATTTAAGCCCGAATCAATTGATTTCAGTGATTCGTTGATAAAATTATTTACGACACCCACCATTCCTTACTCCTCGCCTAATTCTATTCCTGATTCTCAAACCCCCCGCAGAAGCTCTAGGAAGCCTCGACCTCCTAAACGTCTCCTTTTCAACATAGGATTGCATAATTTGTATGTTTGTTCTTCACAACAGATGGAATTACCCAGTTTCGAAATGGATCTAGAATCACCAATCTACTCGCCAATTCCTTCCGACGATGAAGCAAATATCCTCAATTCTCCATCACCGTCCCCTGATCCTATAACTGACGCTATGTCCAAGATGGAAATTAAAAACCCTGACGTCGCTGCTAAATCCCAACAGGGACACTTAAAACTGGCTGAAATTACAGTAAAACAGAAACCAACGCTTCAGCCCCCTAATCATCAAATTTCCGCTCTTATGAGTCTAACTATTGATCCTTCAACATTGACCCCTAAGCTATCTTCCAGAAATAATTTTAAGAGACGTTCCCGATTTTCTCGCCCCCCAAGATTTGGGAATCCGTTCCTAAGTCATCGTAAAGTATGGTCACCCAGTCCCAAATGTCTCAATACTTGCATACTCTGCAATGGAACCGGTCTACTAGACTTTAGCATTCCACCTCCCCCCACCCCCAGAGGGGGGTCATGTAATGATTGTTATGGGAACAATCATTTCCCTCGTGACCCAACTAACAAGTTTGGTCGCGCGGCCAGCGCTGATTGGCGCTGGTGAGGAAGATCACGAGAGTGTATGGAGAGTGGAAGGATAGAAAATGGGAACTCAGCATTCGTGGATCAAACTTCAAGTTGGAAAGACCCTGGTTCATCGCCTCCTTTCTTCGAAGTTTTCTCTCTTACGGCCTGTGGCCTTAATTATTATTGTATTTTATTTATTTATTAAATTGATTCTCTCTTTCACTTATTTTAAATAAATAAGCCTTGTTGGCTGAAACTACACCACCTCCCAGCCTACCTTCAAATTCAAAGGCCTTGCTAAGGAGAACTTTCCAACAATACCAACATATTGAGAGTGCTGCTCTTGTTTGTTACTTTTAAGTGTAACTAAGGCATATGTATATAAAAATATAACACTAGCATGCAAATTACAGGAAACAAAATAAGGTCCACATTTACCTTTCTTGATCAATGCATTTTATAAATTTTGTATGAAAACAGGTTTAAAAACATGCTCTGTAGAAATTACGCAGAAGTTAAAAACAAGAAATACATAAAATCAATAATTACTTTAGGGCAGGGGTGGATTAATAAAATAATTTAACCTGGCCCTAAGCCTCAAAATGGATTTGTGGTCCTTTCCACTTGTAATATGAGTGATGAGGGCATTCGATAATTTTTTTACCATGGCCCTAAATATTTTACCCTGGCCGGGTCAGGGTGGGCCACCCCGTAAATACACCCCTGCTTTAGAGGATTGGAAGCATAAAGAAATGCTTATGTAAATTGTTTTAAAGAGCTGACATAAGAATAAATATGTTTTGCTTTATTTCTGTCTTAAATGTTTGGCTCACGTGTTTAGCGTCTTAGAGAAATTTGGAAAGTCGTAATAAAACGCAAGTGAATCCTCAAACTTCCTGAAAGCATAAAGTTCTGAATATTTTATAATTTATGAACATCATATCGCCCATGATAAAATGGTTGCGTTTAATCAGAATCTTTTCCATCTCGTCAGTGTTCTAAATTTTGCTCATGTAACAGAATGTTTGCCCCTTTTTCTATTTTTAGTGTCATGGGCCGCATTCTCAAACTACGAACCTGAATGATAACTCGTTGAAAAACCCACGAAATGTCTTGCAAAGTAGTCTACTTTGTTTTGTCCATATTCAGGCGTTACTTTGCAACTGTTAATATTTAATTTGATAAAATTACATAATTTATTCCTTTTTGTTTGCTATGTCGGTCTGCATACAAAAACACCATTTATTAATATCATCCGCAAGATGATCTTCGAATCCGGTTATTTCAACCAAGAAAATGGTATACATCGACATTTGGTTGAATGCCTCATCTCTGAACTTGAAATAGGAAGTAGAAGTAGTAGTATTGAATTAAAATATTATCGAAAAAGTTTAGAAAGATCTGCTTTTGTTTGCTAAAGATTAGTGCCTGTAAAAGTATGTATAAAGTAGTTACATTACCAGGATTTCTTATATGAGCTAAGATAATTAATAAATTTTGAATTGCTATAAATGTTGCGATAAAACAACGATTTCTTTATCGGCATGTAGTTATACATAATAGACGAAGAGCTTTCTCATGTCTATCTTTCCCAATTCTACTGTCTAATGATGACGCAACACTCTCCTTGAAAAAAATCTTGTGTATCGTTAAGAAGAGGTGGTGTAGGGTCAGCCGTTATGGAGATAGGCAACACTACCGAGCTTGTAGTACTGATTTCAATAATTGACAACGATCGCGTTGTTTTTGGTTCCAAGATTTTCAGCAATCGACAATATTATTGCAAGTTATTTAAAAATTCATTGAATGTAACTTCACAAGTACCTTGTTTAGTCTTTTACGAGCGCTGATTTTTATGCATACAGAAGCAACTTACACTCTGAGCTTCTTTTGCAATTATGAGGAGTTGAGCTGTGTTGTGAGTTGTGACCTGGCCAGACTAACCTAAGTGAATGATAAACTGAGAGAACAATAAAAAATTGCACTTGTTTTGTCGGATTTGACAATAATTGACGTATATATCGGGAAGTTGGGTTACGTTTTAAAAAATCCGTTATTCACTGGGAAAATGTTTAAATTAAAAGCAAAGTTATTCGGGAACAAAAAGAAGAAACAAAACACTAGTGATGTCATACAGAATCTAAGAAACATGGAAGACTTGCTGACGAGGAAACAAGAGTATTTTGAAAAGAAAATTAGCGATGAAATTGCACTCGCAAAAAAATATGGAATGACTAACAAAAGAGGTTTCTATTTTGGGATTTTTGAATGGCATAACAGATATCGTATACTTTAAGTATATTCATTTGATTTGATTGATGTTGGTTAACTGACATTGGATATGGTTTAAGTAGGGTGTTAAAAGTACTAATTGATTTAGTGGAATGAATATGAAGTATGTGTTATGTATGAAGTGTCAAAAGCCGAATTGTAATATTAATAGAATTGAAAAGAAACTATAGAATCCAGAAATTTATGCTTCATGTAAAAAATATTTAGTTCATTATTGCTACTCAATTGAACGTATACCTTCTTTGTTTTGAAAGCTGCATTACAGGCACTGCTCCGTAAGAAAAGGTACCAGAAACAATTACAGCAATTAGACGGAACCCTAACCACAATAGAAATGCAGAGGGAGGCTTTGGAAATGTCTCATGCGAACACTTCCATATTGCAAACTTTAAAAGCTGCTTCGAATGCTTTGAAAACCGCTCATGAACATTTGTAAAAACATCATGTTTTTAAAAGTTGTGTTCAAGATGAGCATAAAAGATATTTGAGCATTGACTAAACCAGTAATTTTGCAGAAAAGTTGACGACGTTCATGATATAATGGATGACATTGCTGAGCAGCAGGAGGTTTCCAAAGAAATCGCAGACGCCATTTCAAATCCTGCAGCCTTCTCGAACGATGTTGATGAAGAGGATCTGGAAAAGGAACTTGAGGAACTGACTCAGCAGGAGTTGGATGAAGAACTCTTAACCATTGTAACGTCTGCAGACAGATCCGACCAACAAAACAAGATTCCGAGTCAGGAGTCTACACCTCGGACATCTAAAACTATTAAAAGTAATTACTCCGTACCACTAATTTTAAGTGATTAGTATTTTGTACGATTCCACAATGAGGATAAAATCTTGAAAATTACGAGCAGGTAAACAAACGGAAGAGGAAGAAGAGTTGAAGGAACTTGCGGAATGGGGACTCTCGTAATAATCACGTTACTTAAGGCTTCACTTTCATTCACACTTTCAAGAATGTCATTATAAAATAAGTGTAAAAGAGAGAAGAAGCAAGTGTTGTAGAAAGAATGTAAAACAGAGAAGAAGTTCATTCATCTTCCACAATTTTTGCAAACTCCCTCCTGAAGTGGATTAAGCGAAAAGCCCATTTTTAAGCGAAAACCCCACCCCCAACAATTTTCTAAAAATAAGTTCTAATACATGTTTTGAAAAAATAAATTATAAAAAATAAAATTATTGAAGAATTTGAAATTCTAAAATGCCAGCTTTTCTCCGTTTTTAATTTCAATATTTTCTATGACCGTAAATATTGACATACATACATAGGTCAATTAAAGGAAGTTTAGAAAATCTGGAAAACAATTTTCTAGAAAATGGGGGAATCGAATATTGATGGATTGTTCCTTCATAGGGTGTAGATGGGTAGTGAAAGCTTTCTGGTCACCTTATATATTATGCCTCTTGCCTAGGTTCAAAGCTCGTGCTGAATTATATAATTTTTGAGAAACAACGCTGGCTTTTGTAAAAGTGAACATGTTGTTGGTGGCCATAAAATGTAACAGGAAATTGTAAGGCTAAGACAATGAAACAGCACCCCCAGAAAAACTTTCGTTCCTCAGTCGACCAATTGTATTTATACCACCAAAACATATATTTACGTATCATTTGTAGTGATAATAAATTTTAACAAATTTTGCCTCTGAAAACAAAATTGGCATCCCGACAATGCAAACCAATCTTGACTTTGCTTCACGTTCTTGAGGATTGTGACCTCAATTTTTAACCGTTGCCCCTTACGTAGGGTAGAATGGGGGCAGTCTTTTCCCAGCTGCTTGTATATATTTAAAACGCTAGTTATGCAAAACTTGTAGTAGCCCCAGGGTTGGATTTACGGGGTGGCCTTACCTGGTAAAATATTTAGGGTCAGGGTAAAACAATTATCGCAGGCCGTCATATTGCAAGTGGAAAGGACCACAAATCCATTGTGAGGCTTAGGGCCAGGGTAAAAATTATTTTATTAATCAACCCCTGTAGCCACCTAAAGAAAAAATGGTGCAAAACGGGGCATATAATGTAAAGTACAGGCACCACAGAGCAGAGCTCGATAAAATGTATATCAGAAGTAGCTGGTCTGGAATTAGCTTTAAAACCTTGATAATTGAAATAAGCTCAAGGTTTTAGAAGTTATTCGGCATTCGTACTTTTTTAAGGTCGACCAACCCTGTATGCCCTTTTTCTGCAGCACGAATTTTTCAAAAAATGAAAATCCTAGAAACTCTTAGCGACAGAATAATTGCGTCACCGCATTATTAAAAATCGTCGCTTCGCAACGATTCAACGCGCCCCTCACGGGGCGCACTGCGAAGGGCAGCGCAGCTTTGTAGAGGTTTTTAAATAAAGTAAAATTTGTGTAGAGAGGATGATAGTTGATCGGAGAATATGTGCCAAAATAATTTATGCACAAAATGATACACTCACCGTGTACTTTGTTGGCAATATTGCTCGTACTACCATATTGATTTGTTGATTGTGTTATAGTCTCTGGGATCCTCTGACCATAATGCTTTGTATTGATGCTATAAGTAGTGTTTGTTGTTAATTTGTAATAAAGTATTAAATTTGAAGCACTTAAAGTTTAAATGTTTATGAAACAATATTTATGCATTATTGGTTTGTAGAAGATGATAAAGAAAATTTTTGACCACATTCAGCAACTGATGTGCTTATGGTATGTAAAGTCACTATATAAAGTTTGGTTGAAGTCTGATAAGAAATGACATAAAAGTGCATAGTAATACATATATGACCTTTGATGAAATAATTTTTTACGGTCAAACTGCGTGAACGATTTTGACCACAATCAGCGACTGAGGTGCTTATGGTATGTAAAGTCACTATATAAAGTTTGGTTGAAGCCTGATAGGAAATGGCATAAAAATGCATAGTATAACTAGAAATAATTTTTAAGGTCAAACGGTTTGACCGATCTACACTAAAATGTATCCCAGAGGTCGCTAAGGTACGATTCTTTGCTTCGTAATTTTTGGTCAAAATCGGTTAAGCAGTTTCTGAGTATTTGGGGTCGAAGGCAAGTGACCTGAGATGAAATAATTTTTTCAGGTCAAACTGATCGACGGATTTTGACCAAAATCTATCCCAGGGTACTTTAGCTCACTACGCTTTGCTGTGTAAATTTTGGTTCAAATCGGTTGGGTAGTTCGTGAGTATTCGTGTTCGAAGTGTCGGACGTACGGACGTACGGACGTACGGACATACGGACGTACGGACGTACGGACGTACGGACACCAGGACGTACGTCCATCACAGTTGCATAAGGGCGCTGCGCTGCCCTAAAAAACGACTAATGGCAATAAGGGTCGGACTGTCGGACACATGGCTTCATGGACCGGCACTATCGTAAATTCATGAGAAGGCCGGCAGCTTTGCTCAGCAGCGGCCCACTATCGGATAACTTGTGCTTCCATAACTTACTTAATATTAACTCTGGTCGCATTCTCGATTGACAAACTTGAGATAATAATTGCTTGAACTGAAAGGACCTCAGTCGACATTAACGTGCTAACGGCCATTGATTGCGTGCATTCGTTCCTTCCTATAATTACTAAATTGTTGCTAAGTGATTCTTAAGCTTTCATTAGATTAAACATTATTTTTACGAATTTAAATCCATAATTTACAATGGCACTCAAACTTTACTATGATGCTATGTCTCAACCCTCAAGAGCACTTCTTATGTTTATTCGGGTGAATTCCATCCCTTGTGAAGAAATAGCTGTTGCCCTTCGAAAAGGTCAGTAATTTATTATTTTTTCAATAGCCATTAATTAGTATTTTGTGTGCAATTATTATACTGTAGTTGCTCACAGCAAGAATATACATCGAATTAATTAATTCATGGTCGACATACATTAGGTGAGCACAAGAAAGAAGAGTTCAAAAAAATTAACCCGTTTCAGAAGGTCCCAGCGATTGACCACAATGGATTTAAACTTACTGAAAGGTAACCACTTGATCCACTTATTACACAAAATATTTTGAATTAGAATCAGTAAATTTGATTTTGTAATTAGTGAATAATGAAGTCTTTGATGGCTCAGAAGCTTTTTTAAAAAGATGTTAGAAACATTTCATTGGGAGGTAAAGGTCAGGGTAAAAACTTGGAATTTATGGAGTACAGACAGATAGAGGTTCTGATGAGAAGTACTTACATAATTACGTATATTTTTCATGATAACCCTCCAGGTAGCGGAGACGAACGAAGATTTATCGAAATAATTTGATTTAAATGTAAAAACAGTTTTAGGACTAGATGATGGTTTAAATTCCATGAAAAATTGGGGATTGGAGGTTCGTCGAGCAGCTGGAACCGGAAGTGTAATGTAGGATTCTTTGATAACTGCACGAATGGAAGGAAGTAGATTGGACAGATTTTGATTTGTAGAGCGTGAGTCTTATTACCAGACCCAGTGTAAATTATAAGGTCAATTGTTGTTTTTGAATGTTTCAATAGTGTTTCAATACTGCGCTACCTGACGAGAGAATTCCCTGTGAAGGACCACTGGTACCCAAAGGACTCCAAACTCCGAGCTAGAGTAGATGAGTACATGGCATGGCAACATTTAAATTTGAGGATGTTTGGATCAATGGTCTTTCAGCATAAAATTATCATTCCCCTGACTAAGGGAGAACCCCCTAATGAGAAAAGTGTCGCCCGATTTGAGAAAGGACTGGATACTGTGCTCGGACAAATTGAAAATATTTGGTTGAGAGACAATCCATACATAGCTGGAAAGCAGCTCTCTATTGCTGATTTACTTGCTATTACTGAATTAGAGCAACCAGGTATGTGAATTTGATCCTATGTGTTGGTGTATAATAAATGTATATACAACTGAATTGGTTTTGTTTTATCCCGGGAGTTGAGTAGTTTCACATTTTTAACAATTTGTTTTTCCATTATGTAGGAATGGCAGCTTTTGATGTTCGCAAAGGTAGGCCGAAGATAGAAGAATACATGGCTAGAGTTAGGAACGATTTGCAACCTCACTATGACGAAGCTCACTCGGTTGTCCGTGACGTCACGGTAAAATTTAAGGAGGTCATGCAAGCCAAACTGTGATTTTAGTTGTGGTGAATAAAAAGTTGTTTCTTGTAAGTGAAAACTATGATTTGCTATTCATATAAGTCATGACATTTTATGTGTCAATGTTTACAAGCCTCTAGTGGTATTTAATAGTGGAATATTTTAAGGGGTATTGGACATCGTTTGACAATACTCTCCCGATCCGAATTTGTCTACTTTATGTACATAACTTGTTACAATAAAGTCGGGTATGTTTTAAAAGACACTTTGCAATTTCTTTCATGCGCGCGTTCTTACAGGGATATATTAAATTCAATTTACAACATGCAACTACGAAATACTAAAAATCTTCTAATGCTCGGGCGTTTGTTTAGTGTTAAAAGCAAAATAATGGAAGTGTTTTCTGTATTTATACTTTGTCCTAATTGTAACTCACACTGATATCGATAGTGTTTGAATTGAAATCCCTGGCCCCCAGTAGGCTTACCGTTTGCGAAGTTGTATTGCAGTAAATTAAAGCAAATCAATGCAAATTATCATTTGTAACAATTTCTTTTTTTAGTTTCAGTTTTATTTTTTCGCACAGTTTTAGCTAATAATTATTATGTTTACTTGAAGATGAATCACAGTTGAACTACCGATCTATACGTTAAAAAAATTATGACTATCTTATATAAATGGAATTTATTTCAATTATTCCAGCTCATAAAAATTCAAATCTAAATATTTGTTTCTAGTTTTGAAAATTAATTGATCTAAACGATCAGTCTTTCTCGAAGTGGATGTTTTCACACCGGTATGAAATAAAATAATGGTCGTAATATTGCATGTGCTTTTGAAGAAAATCCTTAGTGCGATCACCAGTGTTGAAAACAAAACAATAATGTTCTGGGTTTTTCATTATTGTACAATATTGTTCACTCTTATCGATTATTCATGACGCTTTTGTTGAAAACCGACACAACATTGTATGTAGTTAAGTAATAATTTCTAACAAGTTACTAGGTAGGCACACATCTCATTGAGCGATATTATTAGAGTCTCCGGTTCCCATTGTGATACTAGTCACTTCATTAACTATCATCGCAGCTACTTGCCAAGCCAGTTCTTCTTTAGCCTGTAATAGGCAATTGTATGTTTATTACTTTGGTATTGTAAAGTAAGTGATTTAGAATTTAATTAAGTTCCAAATTTCATGGGCTATACCTTTTCTTTCTCATCGAAGTTAACAAACTTTTTCATTGTTTTCGCGATACCGGACTCTAGAAATTGAAAAATGGGACTATGAACCAAGCACCTTGATAATTTAGCTCATTAAACTTGTTAGGGGTATAAAAAATAATACATAAACTTCCTTACCTTGCTTAAGGAATTCCAGATCTGTGTCTGCTTCAAATTTACCCATCGAATTGACTCGTCCAAGACATAATTTCCTAAAATATATAAAATAAATATTATAAATAAATACATCGATATTTTAAAAGCCCAGTGTTCATTATACTTGTACAGACAGGGGTAAATATTAAAGTAATTACGATTTTCCCGATTGTTGGAGACTAGAAAAATTGTTGTGGGCGACTGGAGATATTAAACTGGCTGAGCTGCTACTACAGGTACTCGTAGATTCTACGGAATATATATTTAAACAAAATGTTAGGATGGAACTTTCAGTTTAAAAGTGGCACGACTGTTTCCTCCCTATTATAAACATAAAACTAACCGGATCTTTTATGTGTCTTCGTTGACGGACCAAGTGAATTAATAAGATCAGTTAGAAAGGCCAAAAATAAGGAAGACTTCAAGAATCCATCTAGACAGGTCACATGTAGAAATAGAAACGCCTCGTTGATTGCTTTGTCAAAACAGTTTGAGATTTCATCTTGCGAGCAAATTAAACGTTCAACATCGCTTCTGATTTCGTCCCTAAATCCTAAGATTTGTGGGGCTTGTAATGATATGTACCTACAAGATACGAAAAGCCATAGTTACAAAGTAGTGTTACTAGCAATCAGCAATAGGAAAAGATTCTTAATGGAAACTTACTTTTCATACAGCACCATTGCATCACTTTGAGCAACTTGAACATCAATAGGACAGTCCTGGTTTTGTGAATCGGATTTTGATATAAACTGCTCGGCAAAATTGGTGGCTCCAAGCCAAAATTCTAAGACTTCTCTTTTAGACTCTTGGTCCACGTACTGCACCACAAATTAAGAAATTATTACGTTTTCTTAATGACAGTGAGCAAATATAAATTTCAAGTCGGATCACGCTATGCTGGCTAATAACGAAGTAACTGTAGGTAGATAATAACTATTATATATTTCAAACCTCCATAAAGTAGAAGAGGGCACTGTGGTTGCGAAGAATATCATGCAATGTAACAGTATCCGTATTCGTGAAAAAATCAACTTGGCATCTGATATAGAACTTGCTGTCAAGGAATCGCGGTAAGTAGCTGTAATATTGTAAATTTTGAAGATCGTTTCAATATTGTACAAACTAGTAAGTACAAAATAACTAATCACCAATAGCACATAAAACTTACTCGTCTTGTAAAACTTGAAGAATTAAATCATGCGACTTAATAATCCACCGGTAAACATTATTTTCGTTTTCTTCACAGTTGAGCACACTCAAGTCAACTGCAAATGTTGATTTTTCGATTTGGAACTTCAGCCGGAGAATTTCATTGTCTAGTGGAGTTTCCCTCCAAGGTTTTGTGTAATCCCTATCAGATCCTTCCCTTTTTATGGTACCTATGCGCTCCCATATTTCTAAGATTTCTTCGACACCTTCACTCCGGAGAAACAAGCTAAAATATTCTCTTCCCCATAATAATACTTCTTCAATGTTGGAAGTGTTTCTAGGTTTCGATTTCAGTACTGTTTGAGTAGATTTATCTGTGGGTGAAATAAAATTCTGCAATGGGGGTAGGGCTGGAACTATGTGGTTTAATGTCGGAGTTCCAGCTTTTGATGACCCTGCAGAACATGAATTTCTTCGATCATTACACTGCTCACTGCTCTCCACTGACCAGACAGCACTGACAATTAACACTAACATTCTCAACTGATTGTCGACTACACACTCTTATAATCTCTTACCATTCGTGCTGGGCTGTTCATGGGCAAGTGAGGTGGGTCGCTTTTTTCTGAAGAAAGGCATTTCAATTTATTTCGCAAGAGCAACATGTTCTAAAGCATTGCAATCTTCCAGTCCATTTACTCCTAGAAACCAAATGCATTATAAAAAATAAAAACCGCATTTCCAAATCCGCAGACACACGTCAATGATAAAAATCCCCGATAAAATTGTCAAAATACCTTGTACATACTGTTGAGATTCAACAATATTCATAATACTTGACTACCTCAGCAACTCGGGATGACAATCAGTCTCTGAAAATGTAAACAAAAGCAAATTGAGTTCAACATTACAAATCATAACAATTTTTACACAACAGTCATTCCCCATTAGCCACACAGATAACTTCAACTAATTACCAAAACACCACTATCTAATCACTCATCCAAATGTTACGAGCTTACAAGTAAACAATCACCAGACTCGACGTAGTTTACCCATTACAAATCGCTCCAACACCCACATCCCATCTTTACAAACCAACTACCCCAAGTTACTTAATAGCTCACCCAAATTGCAACAAATAATCTCGAAATCTCTCAACCAAACACCAGTTCCAATAAATAACTTCAACAAATAATCCATCTACTCCCAAAGCCCTCACCAGACACATCGACCACTACCAACCCCATCGACTCTCTTTCACAAAAATCCTTGCACACATCTACTCAATGCAATCGCGATAGCAATATCATATTTTCACACGACTACAAATAAATAAGTATCCACACATACACCATACAAATATTCGCTAGTTTTTTCCGTGAACATAAAATAAAATAAATCTCACAAATTAAAGCCCCAAGGACTCGATGAAGCACCGACTGCTGACTAATAACGTTCACGTTCCCCTTGTCACAACTTCTCGACCTTTCCTTCAACAACAAGACCTTTCAATCGAGGATGTCCCGCGGTAGATTTTTTTCTAAATATTCCAGGTTTCAGCTTCAAATACGACGATTGTCATGTCACTTCAATGCCTTGGTTACTCCAAATTCTATACAAATGGACCACCCCATGTGCCGTGTGTCACACAGAATTTACTCAAATTGAAATCAAAGGTTAATAATCGGAACCTTGGTGGAATCCCGGTATTTAATCCGTTTACAAAATAAAAACAATAATTAATTCTTAATGACACGTAATTACTAACTTCACAACTGACTCAATATATCACTGAGCTTTACCCGTGTGTGTGTGTGTGTTTGTGTGTGTGTGGTTGTGTGCGAGACTTATTTAATTCCTGACACTGACTGATGTCATAGTGACACTACTGATTGGAAATAATTTCGCGAATCTTTCCAAGAATTTCTTTTTCCCGACAACACTACCATGTATACTTAACTTTTGACTATACACACAAGGAAATATTATTTAATAGCGCTACAGAATCCATACCATATGTATTGATTGGAGGAATTTTTTTGAAACGGCGATTGATTTCTCAAGTCATTTGCTTGCAATAAATTACCTTGGAGTTCACAATGTTATCAACTATGCAAGCCCTTAAAATTTGCTTGAGATTCAACGTCGACATTCATGTCTGCACCCAAATAACCTGGTAAAGTTCATAAAGCGTGCGGATACTCTAGTCGTATCTGTCTCTATCACACTATACACTCATTCAGTGTTGAGTGTACTCCTCGTGAATGGTGAGTCGAGTCTCGGAGTATAACAAGTCAATGTGCATACCTTTTGTGTATACACGTTTCCACACACACGCACAGCACTCAAATACAGTCCGTCCGTGATGGTATTGCTATACGAGAAACAAACTTCTGCTGACTCTCTCTCTCTCTCTCTCTCTCTCTCTCTCTCTTTCTCTCTCTCTGCTGCTCTTCACTATATATGTATACTTATTCTTCTGCAGAATCCTACACACACAGAGATGCGATACGGGGAGGGAATAGGGAATCTGAGACGAGTAATATTGAGTATTCTTCTACTATTATTATCTCTCAGTTGTTATAACAATCATCTCTATATAGGATACTCATCTATACAGTCCTCTTCTCATTCTCAAGAAGACCTGACTTTTACACACGTATATCGTCCGTGGAGAGGCAAAAGGGACTGGATGTATTGACCATTGTAAAGAAAATAGTTACTTGTAGTTTACATGCAAAAGGGAGTAAATACTTTAAGGCTAAAAGCAAAATGATGTATAAGCAGTTTCACTAAAGAGCATTATTTTAGTACAAACTTGCAGTTTAAACAAGTCCATTGATAATGAGTAAAAGCAAACTGGTCTAAAAAGTAGGATTATTTTAGCGTCAAAGGTTTCATATTTGCATAAAGATAACTGGAGATACAAAATAGACTCTGCATATAAATTAAAAAGAGATGTGTGCAATTTGTACAAAAAAAGTGATACTTGCAGGAGATATCGCACCGTATAGTACCCGCAGTTTTTTAAGTTGGTTTTGCTTCCAGGGAAAATTGCGCATGTAATGGTGCATTTTATGTTTATGGGGATGAGGTGGAGGGCTGCACTTAGATCATTTTGCCAGTGGGATGTTGATGTGTTGATTTGATAATAAACCCCTGACATATGACATTGGCAGAATGTGTCGGCTATTTTGCTGGAAATAAAAAATGCAACTAGACCAATTTGCCTCTTCATGTACGAGTCGTAAGCTATGGGATAATTAGGATATGACTACTGTATTTATTATTATTGTTAGCGGACAAAAACGTTCGTAAGAATAAGTGGTACAGTCCACGTTTATTAGAACAGCGACCCTACAAGTAAGTAGTAGGGCTTAAAATCGAATGTGCTGTTTGTAAGGAGAAATATTATGATGGTAGTCAACCGGGACCAATCCCAGTGGTTTTGCCATTCTGGAGACAAAATGCTCTATAAAGGGGGCTATGAAATATCAGGAAGAGCACATGCAGTGAACGTAGGAAGTATTATTTGTAAAATGTTTTTAAATTAAGTTGATAATATATTCATTCATTCAGGAATGAGGACAGCAGGCATTCACAATTTTATTGCGTCTTAAGTGTTATTTATAACCATTGAGCAGATATTAATTTTGACGGGAGTTACGTAATCGTGTGGGAGTGCTTGCACTGACAGAGGGAGTCATGTCACTCTCAAACGCAGACATTCCATTGTGCGTCTTAGCCGTCGAGGCACAAGTATATACATAGATAAACATTGCAGAAAAGACTTGTTTTAATAGCATATTTTCCCTTGACTAACACTGAAATCCTGAGCCTGAAAAGGTCTATAGTAGAAGAATAATAATTATGAATTTGTGCACCCATTGAGCTGCGATGGGAAATTGTGGGCTCAGGTTTTTCCTCTAGAAGCGTTTGCTGTCACTGTCGCTCACAACAGTGCAAAATAAGCCTGCAAAAGTTAAGTTTGAAGGAGTAAAACAGGGACAAATAATCAAATAATATGCATACATTGTGTGTGTGTGTGTGTGTAGGTATAATAGGAAAGTATACGGTTGTATATCCATGGATATAGAGGCATCCGGGATTGGAGATGTGGATCCGTGTGTATCTATATCTTTATATAAGAAAATTCATCTTTATAGCTCGAACATTGCTGACGTGCATGCACAACTCCCATCTGTATACTGCTTGACATTAACTCGTTTTTAATCAAGGTTTGCCTTGACTTTGACTTTACTTCAGGTTCTGTGCACTGCACATTATTGAGTACGTGCTCATACAGGCAGGCTATATGCCAACGGCTAACGAGGAGATACACTAAGTGGGTCTCCCCTACTCCTACTCTCTCTCTCTCATCTTCTCATCTATAGAAATAGGAATCGAACGATAAAGTTCCAATTGCGAACGAACCTTTGCTCATGACATATTTCAGTGGAGATGTTCTGTGTTTGATTTTAGCACCCTTAGTTTTCCCTGCTGCTGTGGAATCCTCAATATTATTTTTTGTTGGATAAATTCATGTTCCTTGCTCATGACATACAATTAATATCACTATGAGACAAAATGAGGAAATTTATCGCTGTTAGTTGTTATGGGAAAGGGGCAAAATTAAAATTAATGCGTTTGCCAAATAATAAATAGTTGGGAATGCTGAGAGGCCTAAGGGGTTTTTAATGAAAAAAACTTGGAGAGATTCAACGGAAGAAAGTGGAAGTCACTGACAAAAATTATCGAATGCCCATGACCTCACAAATTATAGTACGTCTTCATAATTTAGTATAACCGTAATTAAGCGTTTAATTAGATACTAAATAAAATACAATTTTAGTCGAGGCCTTAGTTTATGTGCTAATTTTTTACATTGGTCCCCGTTATTTATTTCCTGAACTTTGCGAACCTGGAGTCAATGTACTGAATACATAGAGCCCAAATAAATAACAGCAATAGTTCGTAGGGTTTTTTTTTTGCTTTGGAAAAAACCCTGGTCCTCACAACTCCTTTGTATAGTCTTCGCGTATTTCCAGTTTTATTTTTCAAATGAATTTGCTGTAAAAGCTCAATATTTTTGCTGAACAGAATTCAAATCACGAAACGATTGTCCCCCCTCACTGGCCCTCATAAGGAAGCAATTCATAAAATATTTGATTTTGTTTGTAACAAATTCTTTTCCAGATTTTCTTAAATTTGTTTCTTTGACCTCAGTAAATTTTTCAGGGTCACGAACGTGAAGGAAAGTAGGAATATTTTTTACGGATTTTGAGTTCAGCAGTTGTTTGTTTCAATACAAAATATTTTCTGAAATATTTTCTGACGATATTTTGTAGGGAATTTTTCCTGGGAGTGTTACAGAGGTCTGTACGTTGGGAATAGTGGACATGATTCTTAAGAACATAGAACAAGTGGAAATTTAGCTTCAGGAACAAAAATGACACAGATACAGTAAAAAAAAAATTCTGATCTTGTCATTTTTTCTTAGACAGCCTGACGTTCATAAAAATTTGAGGAAAGAGCGAAACAATGAAAACTAATTATTATGTATGTTCATTTTTTGAAAGAATACACATAAAATATCATATCAATTGGGTGATCATTAACAAAGCTAAATTCTACTTCTACATATGAAATACGTTACCAACTTAAATAACTGGGTTTTGCTAAGGCTCTAGGCTCTACCCATAATTAGAATACGAAGAAATGTAACAGCGTAATAATCTAAAATGGCTCGATTGTATATATAGCTCTGAACTAAGGTGAGTATTACCATATTCACCATGGTGAGTGCAATATGATTTAAAATTCATCCTAGCTTGGATTTCCCAAGACGGTTTAAATTACTCGAATAATTGAAGCGTAAAACCCCAGATTGTTTTTTTATTACAACCGTATGACTAACAATGTACTCTTATACCATTGGAATTATCCTACAAAATCCGTGAAAAAATTGGATATACAATGAAAAGTACAATTCTATTTACATTCGAGAACAATAATAATTCTAATTACTTATACGGTTGACAATTATTACACAAACTGTACCACATACATGCACTGTTGCAAGTAATTGCTTTAGCAAAGGATAATACAACAATAAATTGTCACACTCATTAAAACTTTAGTATTGATAGATAATTAAAGTGGTAAACGAGACCCGTCACCCCTCCCTTTATGATCATTTTTTACATTGGGGTAAAAAATTTGAACATTTCCCTATTTGTCACAATACTATTTTCACCCTTTTCTTTTTAATAATCATTATTTAATTAACTGTTAGGTACAGAAAGTACCTAATAGTTAATATAAATTTTTTTCAAAAAATTAATACTGAATTTTACAATCACAATGTAATATGCACATAACATAGTCCGATTGTTTGATTCTTCGTAGGATCAGACCTCATTGCAATGCAATGATTTTGAAACAAATTCTTGGTCAGAATTTTTCTGATTAATGGAGAAGGCCCTTCTCATGCAAAGCATGAATTCGAGATTAGGCGTTATCCAGTTCCATGGAGTTTCTTTTCCCATGTATTTTAAATGAACATAATTCTGCTAGCGGCAACCGAATGAAAAATTTGGCGAAGGAGACATTTTACTTTATGATTTATTCGTATGAAGCAGCTCTTTATCACATATCACTTCATTGCTACTTTCATATGCGGCAAGTTACATATTTACTAGTACTAGACAGAAAATGCTCCTAAATTCGCAATTTTGCAATTAAATTATGACACAATTTTTCACCAGTCCTTAAAATATTCCAGTCGTTAGCAGGTAACTACCTTTAACGTAAAAACAATTTCCGGAGTTCAGTGCTTAATTTGAGTTTTTTATGGGGATTGGGAGTACAGAGCTGGGAAATTTCTTGTAAGAAGAGCTTGGTCTGGAATCAAGTTTGTTTTGTATTTGATGGACATTTTTTTAAGTTTTTCAAAAAATTACAGCCTTCAGTATGAAATTTCTGATGCTATAGTATGATTTTTATTGCATTCCGCCTAATAGAACGCCAAGTTGATGATTGACATAGGTTCAAGGGTTTGGCAATTATCGGATTTGTATTTTTTAGGGTCGAAATGGAAATATTTAAATAAGTAAAAGCTACATGTAGCTCCCTTTTACGCAACAAGAATTTTTCAAAGCATAAAAACCTCTACCAAAGCATCTTAAAAAAATTCAAATTTTTTAAAAAATACTGTTACTGCTAACTGTCTTTCCAGCAAATATTTTCCTGTTACTTCATATGTAAAACATGTGTTTCATACGCTCTCCAGGATTTCAATTTTTTCTGCATTTTCTTTCTCAGTTTTTTTAGTCATCAAATTAATCAAATCCTTTAATATTTGATTTAAGGGTCTATTGTTACTGGCGCAGAATAATAGTATTTATTAGAAATTAGATAAGTATTATAATTGTATGTATAGGAGCATTTAATTATAATAATTATCTTCATTAGTAATACATTATTAATCTGAATTACTTACAATATTACCCCATAAACCCAAAGGATACTAAAGTACCATTGCTCCGACAGTACAGTGTAATGGCTTATTTTAAAGAGCATTTAATTCTACACAAAACTGTCCGAAATCATGCTCCTATACATACAATTATAATACTTATCTAATTTCTAATAAATACTATTATTCTGCGCCAGTAACAATAGGGTCCTTTCACTTCAGTTCTACGCGTCAAAATTTGGAAACGCGTTGCAATAAATTATTTACTCAACACAACATTGCAGATTTTTATAAAAATCGATTAGGGATTTGGGCCTTGGAAGAAGTCACCGCCATAATTCCCAATGATTGTAAATTGTAGCTCTACGTAGCTACCAAACGAAAAAAGTTGTTGAAAATTGGTGATATCTAATCAAATATGAGGGTTGAAGTTCTTAAAATATTCGTGGAAATGCAGTTTTGGCTGGAATCAACTTTTATTTCTTGAGCGCTGAAATAGGTTCAACAGTACGAAAAAATATATTCAAAAATCTTTGTTTTGGAGAATCAACTAATAAAATGCTGAAATGGACTGATTTTTTACAGCACACAAAATTTTCAATAAAAATAAGAATTATTCTAGAATCTACTTTTGCTAGTCCGTGGACCAAGACCAAAGCATCTTTATTAGAAGCAAATAACTCCTTTTTCCCCAGCATGAATTTTTCTATAAGCCAAGAGATAGTTGCAATAAAAAATAATAAATTACAGGTGAAGGTGGAATTTTTCAGAAATGTTTTGAATATGGACGTCTCAAACTATAAACATAGTAAAGTGCCATCAAACTAATTACGGATTACAGAATTTTTTTATTGAGTATATATACGCAATTAGTTAAGGTACATAGTGGTGAAAAGGGGTTTCAATTATCAATATGTCGGACTCAGAAGGACAAGCTCCGGGTGGTTCGAGCGAACAAAGTGGACCTAGGAAAGGAAGTAAGCTTGGGCCAGGGGGTTATGGAGGCTCTGACATGCCAACAGAAGAAATCCCTCTGGAAGAAAAGCAAGAATTGCAGAAGGCATCACAAAAGCAAGCAAAATTCAAGAGCCAGCAAACTATTGTTCGACGGAGAAGGAGACGTAATCCATATGCAGATGACGGAATCCGACACTATCCCAAACAGACAACAGAAGAATTGCGCCAAGAAAAATTGACAGGAAAGCATCAGAAAAGACGAGTTAAAGGTAAGTCATTCAGCATCAGCAATATGAATAGCTTTTTTTCAAGCTAAAATATTTGGAATAATTCCCATACATTCGGATCCCAGAAATCGGAGTACCTTGCTCTTCATCCGAGACAGACAGCTCCGACATGACGAGGGTCTCAAACTTATCAGAGTTTACCATTTACAAACCATCAGTAGGGAAGAAGATTCTTGTGCAAATGTTGCCGATACTACTTTTTGCTAATATTTTTGGCCAATTTCCATTGAGATGGAGTGTAGCGAAAAATGGATGTGTCTCATTCTTGTTCACATGGTGGAATCCTTTCGCAATTGCTTTTACTGTAGTGGGTACAGTTTGTTTTATTTTTTGTTGCATTTCAATTTGGACTTATTACACCTTTCAAATGGAAGTACCCAGTGGAATACGCCTTTGGCAAGACCCGAACGTGACAGCTGAGCAACGTTTTACCCAAGTTATAATTGACAGAAACCTGATACCATTTTTTGTTTTGATGCTTGGATACATGTCAATGTGGATTATCACGTTAGCTTTCCTTAAAAAGAAAACCACACTCAGCAATTACTTCTCTTACTGGTCAAGGTAAGACGTGATCCTGTTACGTTTGTTTGTCAATGATAAAGACATCAAAATATGATCAATTAAATTGTGTGCCTATGAAAACAATGTTTGGGATTGTTCCAATAGTTGATATTACTGTTAGTTTTGTGCAATTTGAAATAAGTATTTTGATCGTTATAATAATTATTTTACAGGGCTATGATTTTAATCAAAATGGACCCAACACATCATGCATGGCAGTATTCGTTATTTGGAGTCACATTCTATATCGTTATTACAGTTTTGCTAGTTTGGCTCAACTTTTGGAAATTCACAGCCACAGCAGTAGGGGGACCCACTGTCGCAGCGATTCTTCTTATCTACATGTGGGACCCCGACATGCTCCGTCAAAATGAAATGGGGAGCTTCTCCTTCACCTTATTAGAATATCAATGGATGGGGGCCATAATTGTGATTTATACCTACATGGCTCCCAAGGTCTACCTCCTACTATTTATGTTTAAGCAAAAGCTTCTACAAAACAGTTTCCGTAAATGGAACGGGAGAGCCTATGCTGGATCCCTAATGGAAGACACGCGGATCAATAAAGTCCGAGGCCGGTGCACCTACAGGCTCCTCTTTCGTGACCATTGTGTCCTCGTGGATTTATTGCAAGAAACCAGTAACGCATTTGCGGGATTGTTTGAAGCCGTATTTATTTCGGATGCCATTAGTGTGTGCTTGATGCTATATTTATTTGCTAAAGACTGGAAGTACGGAAAACGGCAGCAGCAAGCGGTCGTGGGAAATTATTTCATAAGGCCATATGACTGGGTAATTGTATTCGTCTACCTCACCGGTAACGTTATCATCATGGTGATAGCTGCCGTGATTTCATCCGAAGTAACCGAAGTGGCGTCAGAGGGTTTGGATATTATCCGAAGGAAACCGTTGGTCGGTCGACGGCAGGATGAAGATCTGATTTTTCTGCTATCCATGTATGCCAGTCTTAACGCGGCAAGTCCCTTGGATTTCGGAGGCTCGGGACTATTTTTCATGAACAAAGATTTCATTCAAGAAACAGCCTCAACTATTTTCTCGTATTTTGTCATTCTACTCCAGTTTATGCCTCCTCTCGATACGGACCAGGACAGTGAGATCTCTAAGAGGGCTGACATTGGTCATTTCCTCTCCGATTTTGAGAGAATACGACTAGGACATTGGAAGCCCCTCAGTTTAGATATACAACTCGACATGGAACAATTTAACATAACTTCGACCACTTCTGGGACCACACAGGAAGTAAATCTGGACCCATCCCAAACTACGGAACGTTCACGGAGAAAGTTTTAGGACAAAGTTCTTCCGTTCGGGACTCATTTGATTATTGCACCAAATGCTTTTTTTGTCTATTATTTTATACCTAGGATTTTTTACTTGTTAAATACATTTTACAAAATGATTATTCCTATTAAAAATAAATTCATATTTTGACTACTTTTGTAAAATACAAGTGTGTGGACAAATGCATGCAAAAACATTTGACGGTAGCCATTTTTCAAAAAATTTAATCTTTAATTATAAGAAAGTAAGTAAGTCATTTCAAACAGGTGGTCAAGGACAGGGGTTGAAATCTGTTTGAGTTAGACCATCCAAAAAGGTTGGCAGAGTTAATGGCACTTAAATGCATAATTTGATCGAATCATGCATTTTAATAGCATGACAGTGAAAACGGACCTCTTGAACAGCTTCCTGCTCACCAACGTTAACCACTTAACCAATGATGACTTAAATTGAATTCTTGCCTCTTCTTTCAAGCTTGCTAAATGTTTATTTTCGCTTCAATCAAGTACGCCATCTGGGGAAAACATATTTGTGAGGAAAGCACCTGTTGGAGGCTGAGTAGATAGAAGTTTTTGTAAGAGTGTTGAGTGTCTAGAATTTTACCGATCTGAACGACGCGGGACTTCATGTTTTCTCTTATTTTCCAAATAAACCTGCAAGTTGTTCCTTTTTTTGTTGTAGTGCTTTTTGTAGTTAAATTCTTGTAGCCACGGGTAGTCAAAAGCACGATGTGGGGTTTTCCCCGTTACCGTTCCACTTTCTTTAACATTATTTCGGGTATACTTGTCGTTCATTTCATCACTCGAATCTTCAGCCTCTAGCGTATAAACCTTATGATTGGAGCTCTTTCTCTTTCGTATCGAGCGGCCGGAGGGTGAAATATCCGTGCGGGAAGTAGGCATTGAGGGGAAAAATTTTTGTCTGTTCCGAAACTCGTTATAAGCAACATATGATTGTCGTAAATCTTCCTTTTGGAAACGGTACGGGGATTCGTATTGGGTTGCGTATTTTTTGGTGATCACTGGACGACTGTGTTTCCTGTTTGACTCCCCGTAGTATTTAGGTTTGGGAGTTGTTGGTCTTGGTGGTGGAAGGTCTTCGAAGTTGTTTCCGCTTCTTGGTTTACTTTTAGAATATTGGTCTTTTTGAGAAGAGCTCCCAGCTGGTGCAGGTGCAGGGCTGTTTTGTCCCCTGGAATTGCGTCCCCAGTACCAATATCCATCTCTACTTTCGCCTCCCGTTGACAGTCTCTGCATCTCAGGATTTCCACGTTGACCATGTCTTGAGTGTGAACGTTTTTGTCTTGAATCCGGCCTTGTCCTGGGGCCCCTCCTGGGCATTCCGTAGTATTCAATTTCATTCCTCGAAACTCGGCTTGATCTTTTCTTTCTAGTAGTTTGAATGGTGACTTCGACTCTTCGTGGAGAATCCTTAACACGGTCACGGGAACGGGAACGAGCAAAGGATTTTTCATGGCTTAGAATCAAAGCATTGGTATCCCTGTCTTTCTTTTGGTTGTGGTAATTCTCGACTTCTTTAGATTGAGAAATGTCCGTAAAAGGTGCAATGGAACGAGTAGGTCTTGGTTTCTCGGTTCTTTCATTTTCCGAAAAACGCCTCGCTGACTCCCCATGCTGGGACTTTGACTTATGCACTGATTTTAATATAAAACTTGGTTGAGTTTTAGTAGTCCCCGTGGCGGTATTACTACCATGTGAGGTACGCTTGTATTCGTTACTAGGTGGCTCATCATAGTACTGATGGCGATGACGATGGTTACTCATAATATGTCTTTCATATGAGCGTCGCCGAGATCCAGTCCAAGCTTGACTAACTAGTAATGCATCAGAACACAACACAACAACATCCTATGAGTATGAGTAGTTTCCAGATTTGATGGATATATTTTGACTGCAAAGTTCCATCTTCCAAAACTGTATAATTTTGCTTGAATCCGAAGGTGTCGAATACAGGTGCATAGCTGGCGCCATATTCTCCCTACTAGAGCAGTGCCATATAATGAATTATGAAGATCAATGAATGAGTGTACCTGGTTTGTGAATTGTGATGCGATGAAAAGAATGCATCATACATAAGTGATTATTTTTCGAAAATTCAGTTTCGAGTTGTTGCCTTGAAATTAATATCTAGTCAATCGTATATCTAAATTGTGGCGAATAAATAATATTACAAATTATAATAGTAATAAGCGCCAGCTAAGCGCGGAGTCCATTCTGCTACATGCTGGACGGTGTATTTAAAGGTATTTGTTGTTGTGTGACCAAATTGGACAGCATATATCTGCTATTGCTTCTGCATTGCGTGAGGAAATGCACAATTGATTTTACTGCTATTAAAGTAACATTTTAATCCTCAAATTGGCTATGATGATTAAGGTAAAGTAGCTAACTTACACACACAAAAAATGTTGCAACTTACTAAACCCTGAAAATATTTCAAAAACCTTTTAGTTGACTTTATTTTTGACTCTTTTGACAGTTATTACTGTAGCTGTTGGAAACGCTACATGTTTTAGTTTATTCTTCGACATTTAAAATTGCAATAATTATCTAGAGTGTGAATGGTTGTTAAAGGATAGCGGCGGAAAAAAATAATTATTGGAAGTGATAAGCTCTTCAGTTCTTGACTGAAACCCCGGAGAGCCAAGATGAGTGAGTTACTTAGTGATAATGGAGATTTTAAATGGTAGTTTTTTATTAAATCACGCTATGATTTTATTAGCAGCTTCCACTACCACTAGTACCGGAATCAGAGCAGCCTCCTCCAGTACCCGAAGCAGAATCCGAACATCCTCCAGTAGATCCAGAGCCGCCACCAGAACCAGAAGAATCACTCTGTTTTCCACCCTCTCCAGAGTCTGAGCAGCCTCCACCTGAACCCTTGGATCCAGAATCTGTGCAACCACCTGAATTGCAGCAATCATCACAACAACCCCCCTTCCCTTTCTTACTCATATTAGCTCTTATTTCCCAGTAATTCCTTGGTTTATGAGGGGCTGGATTCCAATCAGGTTTTCCTGGAAGTGGTCCATCAGGTATTTCGGGACTAACGGATTTGGGGCAAGGCTTCGGTTCTTCGTCTTTCTTCTTGTCTTTACCTGCCATTGTCTAAAAGATTTATTTAATTTTAATATACTCATAATAATGCTTAAGTAAATGTGAGTCACAAGCACTTCAACTGCCACAGAAAGTCTTATTCCACGAATGATCAGTCATGTAAAACTGAATTACCTGTCAACTTGGGTGTTGAAATTTGCACTTGTAAATTTAGTAAGGAATGGCCAATTATGAGGGTGCAAAGTGGTATGAAGGTAAGTGTGTTTTCGGGGTGATTGTGCCAACTACATGTGTGCAGGTGGAATGTGAATTACTCAGGAACTGAGTGAATGTGAAACGTGAACATGAAAGTGTGACTGCTTTCTGCTCTCAATGCATGAACATAGAGAGTTACAATTTAAATACTCAATCCGAATTTCTGATTTAAGATCTACAAACCATGGATGATAATAATTATTTAAGGAAGCGTTTGAAAATACAAATCAAAATAACTTCATAATTTTAAATTAAAATTAAATTATTATAAAGTACTTATTATTCTTACTACAAGTTTTTATAAATCTCCAAGGTAATTTATCGTTCCACATGTCCGCTTCATATTAGGAAAGCAGATATGTACAGCCCCAAAATCGGGATTTATTTTATTAATGTTGTTACCTTACAAGTAGCATAGGTGTTTGTCATGATTCAGAAATTCCTGAGTACATATGTATATATACAGCCTACGGTAGGCAATGCATGCATCTGTAGTTTTTATTGATTTATAATCTCATATGACATGCAAACGATACTCAAATCACCATTAGACATTCCTACCGATTTTAATAGGAAGTTTCTCATGGAGCAGTCTTTATCTATAGATAAATAGTATAAATACAGAAACCGGAATTTAATATGAAAAGGGGTAGATAAATTGAATTATATTGAAATTTTATTCCATTTATTTTCATATACGTGATAATATGCTATAAAGCATTTTTTCACAGATTCAGAATTATCACAACGTAACAATAACGCTTTACGTATAATTTAACAATAATTTAATCTCTACTTAGTGTATTGTCAAATAATTTAAAATTCTACAAAGTACTAGAACGAATGACCGCCGTCTCTCCTAGTTATAAGTTTTATAAGGGCAATCAGAAGCATTCGCATTTATCAGCAGGGCACTTTGAGGAATACGTCAGACACTTTTGATGGCAGTAACCATCAGCTCCACCTTTCTCTCTGAAAGATTTGGTAGCCTGACAGGTCCTTACGCACCGGCACTTGTCCGCGGGACAGCTTGGGGGATATTTCATACAATTACTCTGACACCAGTTATTAATCCCAGGAATTGTCTCGTAGGTTCCCGTCCCGACACATACTTGATCCCTACAATAATAATCACAATTAAAACACCTAGGTAAGCTTACTGGAGAGGATTTGGGAGGTGTGTAGGTTTCAATGCTTTAAATTACAGGGTAATTCAATTAACTGGTTGTAATTAATTTACCTCACAACCAACGGGGTTAACGGATTGCCTGCCTTTGTATAGTCTCTGTAATAAATCTGGTAAGGATTATCTTGCTGGGCCGTAGGGCGACTTGGCGGGCGTCCTGCGAGTGGCTGAATAGAAACATCCGCACAGTTCACAAATGTTTCTTGTGGTCCACAGCCAACTTTGCTAGTTCCATCAGGGCAATCCCCCCAAGTATTTCCTGCATTTTGAGAATAATTTAAATGGCCAACAGTCCACAACAATCTGGTTACAATGATCAATTATTGATACAACTAATTCGCTCTCACCTACTTGCCACCACCATTGAATCACACAGTATGTACAAGAAACGTCCGAGGGAAGTCTCACTTTGTACGTGAAAGTTCCCGGAGGACCAGGGGGTAGTGTGTAACTGTAGCTTTTGGATGACGGATCATTGGTCTCCACAATCGGCAATGGATTCCTGTTTCAATTGAGTGTATAGGTATAATATTTGATCAACTTTGCTTTAACAAAAAAAAAATCGAACTTACATACATACATATGTTACATATGTACGCAATTAAACAAAAACTACCCAAGCATTTATAAATCTTACTTGTCAAAACAATCTTGTGTCACGGCCTTAGCAGGGTCATTATTTTGGCACAGCTTCAACTCAAATGTACCATTGTGATTGGTGGTAACATCAACTTCGACATCAATTACCTTATAAAATGGAAATTATTAAAGATTATAGTTACAATTTAAAACTTAACTTTTTAGAGTAATCTGTGTCTGCTGGAATTACTTGCGATCTTAAATTATGTAATTTTGAAATCAAACTGCCTTCGAACTTACTTGTCCGGGAACGTATCTTCTCACTACAATGCCGTTCGCATATGGACCACCTGGCTCGTTTGGTTTGGGCTGCTCATGATAACCATCTCCACAAACTCCACATTTACCTTTATTCTGACCGTACATCACTAAACAAGCGTAATTTCAGGAATAATATAGTCATTACATGACCCGTCAAAATGTCGTCCAAGTTAACTACAATTTTATTTTTGAAATATTACCTGCGTGCCCTCCACAGTAAAGTTGGTTGTCGTCATAATTCACAGGGTTCGGGTAACCGTACCTCCACATACAGTTCCTTGCCGGGGGTACCATGAGTCGTCCATGGCAGGAGATTTCTCTGACCTGAAAATAGAATAATAGAGTAAAGTTGTAATTAGTATTGGCTATAATGAATGATTAAACTTAACAAATTATAAAGCATCGAGCTCAAATGCAGAGGTCCGAAATTTAAAAAGACAATAATGCAAAAATTGAAAACTACAGGTAAATTTCCACATAATCAGATGAACTCACTGTATACAACAGGAGGAACGTAAATACAAGGATTTTATTCGAACTCATTCTCACTACTGACAATCGGAGTGAAATGACTGATTTAATTCTGGTTTACTCTATTCTTATGTGTTCTCGAGACTCGTCTTGTTTCCTACTGTTGATCTCACCTCATCTTTTTACGTTGTTTATAAGGGGGGTTGGTTTATTGACCTGCATGAACCCTAATCATATGTCTCTGAAAATTATCTGTAGAAACTGAACGGCAGAACATAGTGACGGAAAATCGATTAACCCTTGTTGACAAAGTGCTTATTGCCATTGGTGAAGATTCAGATTTGAGAACATTATATTGTGAATAATTCATGAGCTCATGCTTGCAGGTACAGGGTTTTTTCCCCAAGATTATTTCGTTTCAAAATTGAAAGAAATGAGAGTTTTTTGTTGTCAACGTGTACCTAATTCTAATCTTGTCAAGATTTCAAATGCTTCTTTTCCCATAGTTCGCTTGGGATTTGTGAAATTATATGTATCTGTAAAAGCGTTCATTTGCCATGTAAGATCATTTGATGAATAAGCAAGTAGCAGCGGCAGATCATGCCGGTATAGAATTGTGAGTCCTATCTGATACAGTGTATGAACATGTTGAAGAGACGGGGATTGTTGAAGAAAGACAGTTCCGGCGCTCGGTCCCTGACCTTTTTCTGTAGGTGACAACTGTTACAACACCATGTTAAAATTCAATTGACATATCTATACACAAACTAGTTTCTCATCTGATCTTATCTTCCACTCCAACCCTCACCATGATCCCAAGAATATTTCCTGATCTAAACTAATTTGTACTCTCTTTTCAACTCCTGTACTTCCAATTACACCAGTTCTATACATAATGCCTTCTCGTTTTCCGAACGTAGAAAATATAGTACTGCTCCAAAGCAGGAATAAATTCAGTTCATGAGGGAGTTATTTAGGTTATTTCATGACCTGAAGGTCCCATTTAGCCCCATATGTATTGTTTCCCTCTACAAGAGATCATCTCTTATTATACCTTCTTTTGCCACTAAATAATACATCAGTGTACCACAACAGCTGTGGCATCAGTACCATTTTCAGTGTACTTTTTTTTTGCTGTACGCCTAAAAGCATTGTTCTTTGTGCTGCAATAAGAGACCCGCCGATATGGTTAGGAATTCATTTGGAAGATGGATCATGTGTAGCAGCAAGAACATTTAATGTGAATTTAATTACAGCCACGTAAGTAAGTACAAACATGGTGAACTTGACTAGGTTTAATGTCCAAGGCACAATAAAATAGTTAAGTATATATTTTCACAATGAATATATTATTTTGTTGCTATGACATACCTATGTACTTCCATATATTTAGATACGGACGGAATTGATAACGTATATCAACCTATGACTATGCGACGTTTTTAATGTCGACCTTGTTCAGTAATACAGGAAATAAGTATACCGAGTAAGTTGCTACATGTTAGTTATTTTTCAGACTGATTAGGCGATCATACCTGAATGCATAGGTTTTATCAACTCTCTGTTCCTCAACCTTGCAACATTGCTTTTAATAAATAGGTTTTAAGACTTAAGCATGAATTCATTTTTTCCCTTCTCAGAAAAAAAACAGACTTGTACCACACAGGAACCTGAGTGTACTGGCTTTTCCATTAGATATTTACATATCTGGGCTTAAAATATAGAAACCATCTGTGTCAATATAATAGAGGCCGTTGTAGAGATATCCCTGCGCTTGTTACTTTAAAAGATGGCTTATGATGCTATTATTACTTTATACTAATTTTCGAAAAAATTTCTTAAGCTAACTTTGCGCATTGCTGAAGATATTCAGGATTTTGGATATAAGTAATTTAGAAAAAAATAAATACATACATATTACATGACACATTAACACATCATTCTAGCTCACCACGAGTAATTTCAAAATACAGAATTACCCAAATAAATCCCAGCAATTGGTATAAAAATATGTTCTATAAGTCCTACTGGTCCCCTGGTAGATCTACAAAGTGAATATGCAATACTGTAATACAAAATCTGGACTCTAAAAACAAACGGTATTTTATTGTCCTTTAGTAATTCTGTTTACATTTCCCTCCAGAATCCCGACTGTGTCGTAGTGGTTCCTTAGCCCAAAAATGTAACTCAATCAAACACTATTTGAAATTCTTATTGCATATGACCTTGCTTGATAAAACCTTGCTTGATTTTTAAGTTTGTTAAGTTCTGATTGATCTGTAATAAGAGAAAAACATGATTTTAGGATAATTTAATATTTTACAGAAAGTACAATTTTAAGTGAAAAATGTGATTGTTTTTCATGAATATGACATTTAAAGATGGAATGACAACACAGGAATGTCAAAACTTATACATATTCTGGTGTTATGCGGTAAAAATAAGACTTAACTATGCTATGATTATATGACTGACTGCGAGTAATTAACTAATTCAAGTAGGTTAAGGGTATTATTATAAGAGTATTGTAAGAATTAATGTACACAAATCTAAAGGTTATAAGGGCTTAGGCCAAAATATCGACCTGAATAAAGAATAGTATTAATATGAATATGACCCACACATTATTTGGTCAAATTTGAGCAAAGTACTGACGAAAATGACCAAATCTTGGCTAATTCGTGTGTGCTCTGTCAATGTGCTCTGCTCCTTTGAAAACAGCTAGAAACTCATGAAAAATTAGACACATATGTTATTACTATACATTCACAGCTCGTAGGTTAAAAAAATACCCAAGTAGACCCTCTTTCCGTATAAACTGTTACAAAAATGCATTTACTAACATTTAATCTCACCGAAACTCAATCCATGAAAAGGCAAGCATCTACAACACAGTGAGTGTCTCATTGTCAGTTTGAAAATGCTGAATTAAACCCCTTAACTAAAACATACTGTCGCCCTATTAACCAACCGGACGAACAAGCATCACGCTTTCATTAATAATTGTTGTCAAATGCAAGTACATATATTATCTGTACCGGATTTTTTGCATGACAATAATAATTGTACGAACCAACCTGCAAACAAATTCTATTAATAATATGCATTAGTGATGCAATATCTCCTCTTGGCTTCCAAATGCTCTGAACACAATGGGAACTGCTCATGTAAAAACTCGTTACTTTGGAACCTTGGATTTTGTGAAGTAGAAATGACTGGAGTTAAGTATCCTTAAGGTGTGAAAGACAAAATGAGGATCTACAGGGAAAAAAAGAAATTGCGTCGTGTGCTGTCGTGCCTTTGTTAGTTAATTTCTATTGAGTTAGCTATACACTTGTATATAAAAGGAAAGTATAGTACCTACCGTGAATAATTAGCCCAAATTATTTAACTCCGAGTAAAACTTTCTGGAACTGTCGTTTTGTTTGCACATGAATTTGATTCCGAAGACGAAAACATGCAATAAGTGTGTACGTCAATGATTGTCAACAGGCCATTCCCACCCTTTGAAAACAAACTTTTTAATAATTTAAGGAATTTGACGCATCTTACAAAATTAGTTATTTTAACTTATATGTAAGTATGTATGCACATATACGCATCAGAACATTTCGGTGGGATTCCCTGGAGGCACACACACGCTGACTGTGACTGAGGTATTTAAAATAATCTCTTCTTCGGTTAAACAACGTTGCATGTCAATGAGGAAAAGATGTATTTACGTAAGGGACAACATGCGATCATGGTCTCGCAGGCAGTTCTTTGGGTTGACTGCTCCAGAAAACGTCCATCTAATCTCATGACGTAAGCCAACCTCTCACTTGGGACCTCTGGGGTGTAAATTGATAGTACCTTGATTTATACGAAGTACGGAATATGTAATGTCATTTTATATTTGTTGTGGATTGTAACCACCTATAATACAACTGATGCAGTAATATATTATTGTTATAATAACATTTGACGGATGTGACAGTGGTAGTAAGTCTTGCATAGATATTTCACATAAGGAATTAATGCAAGTTTGATAACACTTGCAGACAACGGTTACAAAATAGCAAATTATACGGTTGCACCCGAAACTGTGAGTCTGCAGGTACTTTTTCTGATTGTGAGAGGAATCCTGATTTCTTTTAATATTGGACGGGGGTGGAGTACAATTGGGAAATGAAGTTCAAGAACTCCTTCCAACAACACTACTGTAGAGGATTATATTAAATCCTGTTTTTGTTTTGCTCTTATTGTTAGTCTTAGTACAGGATAATTTTCAGTTTGAGATTGCTTATAAAAATTCACTGCTTGACAAATCCTTATCAAGATTTCGCTGTTTCTTTGAAATATCCACGAATTATTTTTATTTTTTATGTTTTGCTTCAGTAAGTTAACATTATATTGCAAGAGTTCAGAGCTACTTCTTCGGTTACACGTGTGTGAGGGGGAAATTGCAGATACTCTCGAAATAATGTATAGGCACGCCATTGGACAGGAACTTGCTCAAATTGCAAGGTGTACAATTCCAATTTCCAATCCTAAATCCTCAGATAAAGGGCAACAATATTTTGCAACAGTTGTTTTTAGGCTTAAGAAGTAGAAATCCCTTTCACACTTGGCACAATCATCATTATTCCATCAAATCATATTAGTTAGAGACTTAAAGATAAAGGTTCATTTCTGAGAGGATAAGTCCAAGTGCGAAGCTTTGTCTTTGAAGCGTAAAACTAAAATCACATTAAAATGTAAAATGTCCTAAAATGACAAGATTCAACCTCAAATGAGATTCCAATTTTGAGCTTAGAGCAGACTACTGTAAAGTAGAAGGGTGAGAAATACAGGGAGGCGGAAGTATTCACATCCTTTTTTAAGTAAGTCTTATCAGATTTACTCAAGATAAGCAACTTTCGATTGTATATCAAGTTCATGGGTTTCCAATTTCTATGCTATTGGGATGATATACCAAACCAGTAAAAGTAATGGTTATTATAGTACTTCATGGACACATCTTGTGCTTCGATTATTGTGTAATCTAATTCCAGCTTTCAAAGTCAGATTACCTACATATAAGTGCAGTGAGTATGTCAGAAATGTGTAGTTTTGTAGAACAAGAGAAGTACTTTACTCAGTACTAATTGTGGGTATTTTATCGCTTTTGGCGTCTACTTTCAACGTGTTACCCTTATCATTTTCAAACCAATTATGAGTTGGTTGTCGGTGATTGCAAGGAATGTTACCATTTTCACCCCAGTAGATTATAAAATCAAGTGTAACAATTATGAGAGCAAATTACCAAAGAGATAAAGATAATGATGCAATAATCCTCAAGCGGTGTATCTGTATCTATCTATGTGGCTATTCAAACAAGCCCATTGATTCCCGTTTGTTTTTATTGCGAAAAATTATGATTGGCAATATTTGCACCGAGCAATAGGCAACCCAAGTGCAAGCTGCCCTTCGTTTGGCAATATCGACAATCAGGTTAAACGGCAATATTTTAAAATAAGTGTTTGGTTTTATCTCTGGTTTAAATAAAGATTCAACAACTAGTTTTTAATTTATTAATTATATTTTTTAAATCATATGAACTGCTACACAAACATGTGTAACAGAATTTCGGGTGCTCTATATATGTATCTATACAATGTCATCAGTAATAAAAAACACAATTTACAATCAACGAAGACCCCGAATGTCAATTGAAATCTCAAATTAAATGCATAAACACTTAATTATGCATACAATTGTAAATGCTACTCTGTCCATGAAATTTCCTACATTAGCCTGTGAATGCCAGCAGCTCTGGTGGTGATTGATGGTCATTACACAAAATACTGGTCGATACTTTGCTTAGATAAAGGTCATCCCTATAATCTCATCTTAGCCAACTTTTTTTAAAAAAATATTTCCTTTTGTCCCAATCTCTGGCAACTGTATCGTGTCATGAGAAACATTCCTTGGAGAGCTTGCCTATGTAACTTCATATGTTGAGCCCCATACATTTGAAAAGCAGCTGTTTTCTATCGTGACTGCGTGACATTGGGAATAATAAAAAATAAAAGTAATAAGTACAATTAACCAAGAGTGACATCAGAGGCCCTCACTTACACAACAGTCTTATTCATTTATACTTTGGCTAATTCAAATCTCCAATGGGTAAATATATATTTTACTGTTCCAATGTTTCAAACAAATTCAATCATTTATCGAACTAGAACTAGGTTATGGTTCTTGAACGGTATGACGTAGGTTTAAGTGCGTCTGAAAGGGAAAAGACGGATAGCATATTTTCCTCTTGGGACACCATAGTTTTCATCGAGCATCAATATGTCTGGCTGGAGAGAGAGAGAGAGTGCTTAATAAATCAAGAAAAATGTCCGCACTGTGCAGTATATTTGGATGAGACGAACATTCATATAAAAAAAATTCATGCCTCAACCTACCACGAGTTTTGTAACTTGTAAACACTGTTCATTCATGTAGTCTCATATCAGGGCTTGGAGTTCTACTGTAGACTATGTATTACATTAGGGAAGATTTAAAAAAAACGGCTTGGAGCTTACCAACATACATAGCTATGCTACTATACTTGATATAATTACATAATTCCATGCAAAGGAACATTTTTCAAGTTCTGTGGTCCAGGGTCCAAATCGTTCATACCCTGTGTAAACATAACCAGTCTATAAAGGATCGATGATGTACATACAATAAACACATCCATAATTTCGACAAGTATAGAGTGAATAAATAAACCTTTATGATATCGAGACGGCAATAACTTTTTCCTCGTTACATATGACGTTCAAAGGTCACAATGTTTGTTGCACTGATGATTCCTCATGCAAGTTGAAGGTCTTTTGCTGAGTGAGCAATTGCAATTATTCTTGTTTTTTCAAGCATCCATTGAGAGCTCAAGTGGACAAAAAATCCAGCTGATGCACATTGTTTTTCAGTCAGTAGGACCGTATGTGGCCCTGTGCTTGTTACTTAAGTTCGGCTTGGACACTCATAAGCACGTGCATTGAAGTTGAGCTCTAATATTTACTTGATAAAATACATTGTTCCTCTGTTTGCGTGTGCTTTTGGGTTGAGAATGCTCTCTGTTTATCGTAATATGTCTCCAACCAAGTAATGTAGTCTTTCTCGTGGACGCCAACTATGTATGTATTGACATGTCCACGAAACATTTTCACGCGCTAGTATTTACGCAGCTCATATGACATTACACTTACTTACTTGATGACTAATGACCACCTGCAATAGATCCAATGGTTTTTCACCACATCAGGCACTCTGGATTCCGGAACCTCTAATCAGGGGGACAACGATGGTTGTTGTTTTATTTACTACATTTTACGAGGAAATACAAATTCGTAATAATTTCCTCTCAAATAATAATTATTACACATTACAATACTTTGTAACAGTTTTTGATGAATTTCCGATTTGTAACGCTGTGAACTTTCTGTGGCTCTTACGGGTTCCGTAAACAAGTCTTGGGAAATTAGCACATATTTTAATTTAGCTCTTGACTCTTGATATATGAGGGGAAACTTTCAGGTCCTACCATCACTGGATTCTGGATGGGACATTACTCTGAAAAGGATAGCCAACACCCTCATGTTCACCAGATGTATCAGATTTACCCGAGTAGAAAATGTGTTGGGGATGGCTGATGATTTTTAGTGGAACCAAATAATTAGTCCGAAATGATCAGAAAGCACAAGCATGTTTTCGTCCCTACCCCCGATTGCCTAATTGTAATTTAAATTACTTGAGGAAATCAGTAAATTTTAATGTACTGTCGGAATAATAAATTCAAATGTTAATTCAACGATAAGGAATATTCATTTCACCTCCCTACCTCACAAAGTAATTTCTTTCCTGTTTCAAACAATTAATTAATATTCTTCCAGCTGGAAATCGTGTACACATTTACCCACGCCTCAGGTTTAATGCAAACTATTCCGTGAACTTACCGTCTAAGAAAAGAGATCGTTGTTTTTCGCAGAAACTATATACTCAAGCTGAAATTTCTAGAGCAATCCATGATTCCATTATTTACAAGTCTTACCTTCGTATACATTTATCTATACAGGAGTTGCAAGTATAATTAATGCTTCCTCATTTGTGAATTTTTTCTCACAGGGTCAGTCCCACTTCCGTGTGAACTACTGGCTCAGTAATGATAACTACTATCGTACAGAGGAGACCGCCGAATAATGAAAAAAGTTCAAAGTAATCCCTTCTGAAAATATCTTTAAAAAATGTCATGAATTCTTGTGAACCTTATGTCATGACGATAAAATCCATATCGTCTGTCGTCACGGGAAATTTCCGATCCAGCATTGTTCTCCCCACTTGACAATGCCCATACTTTAGAATGCTCCTTTAGAAATAATAAGACCCAGTTCATTTTTGTATCCCAACTAATTTAGAGGATATCAAATGACCCTGGATATCGTGACCCTGGATAGTGTAATAATTCCGGAAGCGGATAGAGTACCCATTAAAAATATTTTCCACATTCTACAGTCGTACTAGCTAGTCGCGGTCATGGACTCGAACCAGATATAATTCCTATGATTACTCCATATTTAAAAAAATTAAAACATGGCACCTGAACAGCTCCTCAGCTAACACAGGATATACCCTGGAACTTCCATATTACCTAATAGCCATGTCCCCTGCTGATGCAACAAGTGAGGAAAATGTACTCAACATGGAACAAAACCACATCGAAAAATGTCCCTTCTCTGAGAACTATTCCAAATCCTACTGCGCTTACTATCTCCTAACATAGAGAAAAAATCCTTCATGCTCTCCTTTTCCTATCATCCATCAAACTGGTGTCAAGCACACGTAACATACACACACAGACAGTAGACACACACACTCAACACCACCAGCACTGATCCTTTTAGAATCAGAGTTTACTCTAGTTCTGAATTACGAACCACATAAACTATTCCAGTTATTCTCGTTCCATTGCGCTAAATAGCACATTTTTAATCCTTCCTCCACGTTCTTCTCTCTAAGAACATTTCCTCTAAATTTCCCTCTAAGCAAAGTTACTATACCATCACCATATAAATATGTACGTCATCTAAAATCCCATAAAATGCACCGTATGACTGCCACTGACACTGCCACTGCCACTGCCACTGCCACTGCCACTGCACTCTCTCATGTACCCATCCCCAGACACCATATTTGCCAAAAGGAATTCATTACTCTAAAAATAGCTGAGAATATTTTCCATTCTATTTTTGAAAAATGCATAAAAATTCTAAGAAATATCCCCCAACATTTATTAACACTACAATTGCTATTCACACAGTCTCCAGCTCTAAAAATGATCCATGTACATTTACTTCACTGCCATCATTACATATATAGTAGCCGTGAGCTTAACCCTTGGAAATAATGCTTTCTGGAAATGAAATAAAAAAAATGCTTTCTCCGCAAAATTCCTCGCGCATTCTTTCATGTCATAAGCACGCTGCTAAAGGATTTTAAATACTGACATGTGTTGACTATATCTAAAATTTATGCTATGTGCAAGAGTCGACAATCAGTGTCAGAGTCAGGGGGTAAATGCAATAAAGCTATTTAAATCAAACTATAAGTATTTACAGAATGAGCATAATGACTGCACGGCGCTTCACCTCTATTATGAGTCAGTCCTTCTCCTCCGACTGTGACTGAGAGTTTGGGACTGCTTGTGAGAGAGTGGAGAAGTCAACCTTGATTTCCAATTGTATCCATTCACCATTGGTCCGTCCGTGTATAGGTCTTGTACGTTCGTTCGTTCAGTGTGAGTCTGTGAGTGTGTGTGCCTATATAGTAGTGCATAGGGGAAAAAAAAGGAACGAGCCATAGGAGCTCCACACAACCCTTTTCCTTGGATAAGGTGGACGTAAATGGGCAGACCCTCAAGCGGGCTCAAGTAGTGAGTGTACGTAAGTGAGTTAGCTATCTCACAGGAGTTGGGCAATAAGAACATAAGAAGTGGACGGGTTTATTGGTGACTGTACATACATAAGTAACTAGATATAATATTTTTGCTACAACAACTTTAACTAGTAAATGACAATCCCACCAACCAAATAGGGTTTCCCTAAAGATTCACATGTGAAGAAAGGCCACGTACTGTACACGTAACATATTAATTGGTTGACCATACCCGTAGTAGAACATATTATATACGAAAGTTAAAAGGTATCTCTCATATATAAAAAAAAATACTTGTAGACAGAGAATACTCACATATTTATAATACTTGAGAAATTAAAACCTCTATCGTAGTTAATAGTTAACCAGCCTTCCAGCATCCTGGGTTACCTCATTCAATCAAATGTTCGACGCGTGAATACTAACTGGTTGTAGTGTTCTAAATCACCTTTAAAATTTTTAAATAACTGGGACCTTTATTAGTAAGTGTGTTATATAGTTTCGCTTTTTTGTTGTTGTACGTGTGCATGAGTTTCACTTTTTAGTAAGAGTGTGCAAGATTTTGTTTAGTAAAAGTGTTTGAGTTCCATTTTTGAGTAAGTGGCTGAGTTTCATTATTTTAATGTGTAGTAAGTTTCAGGTTGTTTAGAATTTGGGAGAGTTGACGTAATTTTGAATCTATTGGTGTGAATTTGGAAAAAAGTTTGTTAGGTTATTGTGGTTGAGGAATTACACCCTGGAGGTACTTCTGGATATTTACATTGTATTTGAGTCCTTCCAGTATGTAAGGTTTAATTTGGTTGCATTTCATTTGAAATTTGGGGGAGATTTGTATAGAGCTTAAGTTCTAGTTTTTTTTTTGTATGGAGATTTAATTGGTTTTGTATGATTGGGGATTAGAACCGATGGAAATATGACGGAGTATATAGGAAAGAAAAAGTATGTTGTGGGGAATGGATGGATGAGTAGTTGTAGTTATATATATACATATGTGTGTAGACGCCAGTGGTTATGTAGGACAGTGTATGGAAGTCAAGTTAACAGAGTAGACTTTAGTTTTGTGATGTGAAGGTTAACCAATATTCCATCTGAAATCAAGTATCTGTAGAGTATGTTGAGAAAGCTGGTTGGAAGTGGGTACTCTGGAATATTCTATCTATATGGATTCTTTATGTAATCAGATAGATGAAGCCTCCAACTGTGGGATGTGGAGCTTGTTGCCTCTTGTGGTAGTTCGGTAGCTACGGATGTTTTTGTAGGTGCACTTTTTTGGAACTTTGTCTCAAGGGGAGATCAACTATTGTAAACATTCGCATTTAAAGTTGCCGATTCATCTACACTTGCGACATTATAGTGCGTAATTGTAGTTTGTGGCTTCCTTGAATTTCTGGAAGGAGGAGTATTGATCATTGGGAAGGGACAGAGTGGACAGGAGTATTGTAATAGTAGGATTTCAAGTCGAGGAGATTTTTTTTGTCATTTTAATTTTTTGTGGTAAAGTGTACGTATGCATAATTATTTTGGTGATTCGTGTATGAAAAAAAGGATTTTTAATTTGTATAATACTAATTATTGTATTTCTTTTGTCTCTACAGTAAAAATAACAAAATGAGTGCCAACGAAGATGTCAATGCCACTTCTGGGGAAGAGCAAGCATTTTTGGTTTTACTTGGAATCGAATTCGGTCTTCTGGATTTATGTATCCTCGCAGGGCTGGTAGGCGCTGGAGTCTATTGGTTATTTTATCGGAACAACAAGCAAGAAGATCCTGCGGAAAAATTCCAATCGTATACCATTCAGTAAGTGAAAAACAAAAGTTGGAAAAATAATGTAGAAGCGTTGAAGGCAGAGATGCGCATCCACAGTTTCGTTACGTTACGTTAAACTATTACGATAGGTTTTAAAATTGTCGTTAATTATCATTACATTACTAAATATCGTATGAAAAATTCAGCGTTACCGTTCCGTAACTATAAGACAATGGTAATACTCCAGCGTTAATTTTCGTTACCATTAAAAAATATAAAATAGCCGAACTTTCTGTTATCGTTACTATTATTGTCCGCTCGTTTTAAACTAAAATGTCAAACAACTAGTGTTTCCAGACGTACCTGGTATGCAGAAAATGTAGCGAAAAGGCAATTTACAGTTTCTGTGTAGTTCTTGATTCACCTGTAATGTGATCCGCATCCCTACTACCCGGTGTGGTAATCTCAACATTTGTCCTTTTTTCAAATTCATTTTTCTCCTTGTACTACCAGCAGTATTCTCCTTGGTAGTTCTTATCTACTAAAAACTACGTTAGAACCAAAACTTAATTCGTAAAAAGCCGATCAAACATCGTTTTTTTAGCAAAAGCGTGTGGATTGAGCAAAATAAAGGGCCAAAAACTTCCTATTGAAATTTGCCATGTTTTCAGTAACGTACATAAATGATGTTTACGGATCAGGGTGTCCACGTCGAACTCAAGTTGTTAATATTTCCCCCGTTTATTTGCATGCACAGTTACTCCAAGTAAAGCCAATAATAGATGTCAATGCGTAATGCAAAAATAAATATGTACATGAATATATTTATTTGATAGCGTTGCGTTAAGTTACAATATCGTTTTCTGTTTACACACGCTGGAACGCTATCGTTATTCCGATAAATATTTAGCACACCCTAGTTCCGTTACCATTACGTTATTGCCTGCTCCAAATATAGGCCGTTACGTTAAAAACGGCGTTATTCCGTTATTGTTGGGTAAAAGTAACGTAACGGGCACATCACTGGTTGTAGGACTTTCATCGGTGGGTTCCTTGTTATGTAATGTGTGTATTTACTCATGATAGTGGTAGATTTATTATTTACGAGCAGCATAGCCACCGCCTGCGTCGATGGAAGCATGCTATGTAATGAAATGGGAGAGGACGCGGAGCGGCAATTGTAGATAAAGCCAAAGCGTGCTGCGTTGCGTGCCCTGTGCTTGTACATTGCATTACTTATAGCAAAAGCGCTTTATGGCATTGTGTACTCGCAAGCGTAAAAAGCGCGTTGAGGAGAGAGTGAAGATTTAAAAATGCCTCTCTTCTCTCATCATCTTCAAATTATAGTATTTAGATTAACATTCGGAGAATAATGCGTGACTTGAAATTTTATTCACTTCTTACTATTACTTTCATTTTTATACGAGTCTCTCCATGGAACCTCCAATATTAGTCTTTGTTACGACCTTTGAGCTACAATTTTGAATGACTAAATTGTAGTATTTGTAGGAAATTATAAATGTCTAACGTCTGTGATGAATGAGCTCAGTTGTTCAGTGTATCCGTATTACGGATTCTGTAAATAATGTCAAATACGCGTGCTGGTACACTTGGACGCATAAATTAAAATTTGTGGTAACTAACAGCTAAGCTCTATAAATTGGATGACCAGCTACAATGAAGAATGATTTTTTGCAGGCCAACATCTTACACGGCGAGACAACCTGATAATAGCTTTATCGCAAAAATGAAGGCCTCTGGAAGAAATATAGTTGTATTTTATGGCAGTCAAACCGGCACAGGAGAGGAATTTGCCGGTCGTTTAGCTAAGGAGGCTGTTAGATATGGCATGAAGGGTATGGCAGCAGATCCGGAAGAATGTGCAATGGAAGAGCTTACTCAGTTAAGTGAGATTGACAATTCGATTGCCGTGTTTTGCATGGCTACGTACGGTGAAGGAGACCCTACAGATAATGCTCAAGAGTTTTATGAATGGCTACAAAATGGGGAATGTGATCTTTCCGGACTTAACTATGCCGTAAGTTTTCTGTACAAATTTGTCCGAATTTTCTTGATAACCAAGGGTCAGAAAGTCAAAGCTCTTGAACATTTGAGCGCAATTTATTTGACGAACCCCTATAGTCGTAGAACTAACGTTTTCACGCTATTGTGTTGGGAGTAATTACACCGATAAACAAATCTCCAGTGTTAATTAATGAAAACTAAAACTGTTTCACTAATTCCGTGTTGTTGCAGGTTTTTGCCTTGGGTAATAAAACATACGAACACTACAATGAAATGGGAAAGTATGTAGATAAACGACTTGAAGAATTAGGGGGAACTCGTGTTTACGTAATGGGTATGGGTGATGATGACGCAAACATTGAGGAAGATTTTATTACATGGAAGGACGGTTTCTGGCCAGCGGTGTGCGAAAAATTCGGAGTTGAAGCCTCTGGCTCTGATGCTAGCATTCGCCAGTATAATCTTAAAGAGCACGATGATACCCTATTGCCGGAGAAAATTTACACTGGCGAAGTTGCTCGATTGCATTCTTATGAAAACCAACGTCCACCATTCGATGCGAAGAATCCTTTTATGGCCAAATTGAAATTAAACAAGGAGTTGCACAAAGCTGGAGACCGCTCGTGTATGCATATTGAGCTAGACATCACGAATTCCAAGATGCGTTATGATTCTGGCGATCATGTTGCAATTTATCCTCAAAACGATTCCGTTTTGGTCAATACAATCGGAAAATTACTTGGTGTTAACTTAGATCAAGTAATATCACTGGTTAATGTAGATGGTGAGGAATTTCGTACGATAAAATGATTGTTTTACCAACATATAAGAGCAAACTCTTACCTTACAATTTTATTTCAGAGGACTCTAGCAAGAGGCATCCTTTCCCTTGTCCTACGACTTACAGGACAGCTTTGACAAACTACTTGGATATAACATCAAATCCCAGAACTCATATATTTAAAGAATTGGTTGAATACACCACTGATGAATCGGATAAGGAATTATTGAAGCTTTTAGGAGGAAGCACTCCAGAGGGTAAAGAAAAGTACAACAAATGGGTCATCGCGGAAAACAGAAATATTGTCCATATACTCGAAGATCTGCCTTCGTGCAAGCCTAAGTTAGATCACTTGTGTGAACTTTTGCCGCGTCTTCAATGTCGTTACTATTCCATCGCATCTTCTCCTAAGGTAATACCTACCTACCTGTGCTTAAAATTATTATTGCCATAAAATTCTGGGATTTCAACCTCGTTTCTTTAAGCAGTATGTAAAGTAGTTAATAATGTTTCTCATACAGATTCATCCCACGAGCATTCATATAACTGCAGCTTTGGTCAAGTATACTACTCCAACAAACAGAATTAATAAAGGCGTTGCTACTAGCTGGCTGTCCCTTCGACAGCCTCAGCCTATTCCGAATGGAATATCTCATAACGATGGAGAAATTCATGAACCCAAGGTGGATTATCCATCTGTTCCCGTATTCGTTCGGAAATCGCAGTTCAGGTTCGTCAGCATTGGTCATGGTACTTTAGTCTCCTTCTTGTTCTACATTGTTCAAAAGTATCCTAATTTTATCTTTCTAACTCTAGGTTACCTACTCGATCACAAACACCGGTAATTATGATCGGACCCGGAACCGGATTAGCTCCTTTCAGAGGTTTTATCCAAGAAAGGAAATATCTTAAGGATGATGGAAAACAAGTCGGCGATACTATACTCTACTTCGGTTGCCGAAAACAGGCAGAAGATTTTATTTATGAAGAAGAGTTGAAGGATTATATAGAAAGTGGTGTAATTAAGGTGAGTCTGAGGCTACATTTATTTATTGTCCAAATATGTATGAACGAATTCTTTTTAAATCGGTTTATTGAATTCGTATTACAGATGTACGTAGCATTCTCAAGAGATCAAGGACAAAAAGAATATGTTCAACATTTGCTGGAAAGAAACGCTGATGAAGTATGGAAACTTATCGGTGAAGAAAATGCTCATCTTTACGTATGCGGGTAAGTTAACTTCTCTGGCCTAAGTTAACCAAAGTTACTTGTCATACTCTAGTGAATTAATAACTTATTTTTAAACTTTCAGTGACGCCAAAGCTATGGCCCCTGATGTGCGGAAAACTTTGGAAGTGATTGTCAAGCAAAAAAGTGGAATGAGTGAACAAGAAGCTCTTAACTACGTTAAACGCATGGAAAGTCAGAAGCGAATGGCTTTTGATGTGTGGCATTAATTTAGAAACAAACTTGCACCTGTGTTACTTCTACTGGTTGGGTAACTTTTAAACAAACATCCTTGTCCGGAAATTGAATACATAATTTTAGCATCTACATATATACACGGTTGACTGATTTGGTCAGTTCCGATTTTGCTCGCATTCCTGATTTAAACAGTTGAATTTACATGTATTATAGTTGTACAGTTTTTAATTGCCATGTATCGCGTAACTAAATATATAATTATTTATAAGAATAGAATTTATTGTTGGGGTGGGATGGTAATGCACACATGACTGTAAGTATTCTTTCGATCAATATTCTTAGTATACCAATTGTTTATCATTTTAAGAGAACACAGCCAGTATGCAGGGATACGAATTGAAATATTCTGTACTGCAGCTTAAATTAATCAACACCTAAATTAATTCTATGCGGTATATATGTATAATAAACATATATACCTATTTTTGAAATTATTTTGGTCAATATAATAGTCTTCCTTGCTATGTCAGTGGTTGAGCCATCATGATCCCCAAAAAAAAATTAGTCATTGTAGTCAGTACTTTAACAGTTTTTGGAGCTGTAGTAAGCTCGGTTGTTACAGCTAACAGAACAAACTGACATCTTAATTCAGCTTCCAGTCACTTTTTGCATTATTATTTTCTGGCACTTTTTGCCGATAATTCGCCTACACAGCGTTAAGATTTAAGGGTTTATAAGAACTAATTTTAGAGAATACTTGAAGGGGAGGGGGGTTAGAGAACATTACAATAATAACAAATCGAGACCAAAGTTTTTATTGATGAAATTAAATATGTAAAGTTGGATCATTGTATGTGCGTTTGCATGTTTGAATGCAATGCCAAGCCGGGGTGACAATTTTCATAAGCACAAAGATTCACAAATAGGGTTAAATGTCTGAATATCATTGCCAAGTCAAGGTTGATTATTTTAAAAATAAATGAAACTGCATTTGCCTTACATACATAGTAGTCGACTATTGTCTATGCCACATTATTTGAAGAGTTTAGAAATCTTGTTGGTACAGTTAGTACAAATCCTTGACTAATTGAACGGGCAAAACCTGGCAAAAATCAAATTCATTTTTTTTATGAAACATACTTGGCCTCCAATTTGGGTTATCACATCAGCTGGTGACGGAACAATAACGTAATGTTAAAATAATTATTAAATCAGTTTACACGTATTGTTGCTCCTATTAAATTACAGCCGCTATTGCTATTACCATTGAAAGAAGTCCATCGTAAGTTGGAGGGAAGTGAAATATAAAATTGTTACTATGTCGGTAGCAACGAGAGCATACTTGAATTTTATTAGAGCATTTTATATTAATCCATCCAAAGTTTTGTATAAAAAACGATGTCGTGTCAACACTTTCAAGCTATTGTCAAGTACCTGTGTATAATTATGCTGGACGTCTTTGCCTTAAATGTTATATTTTGTTGTTTTCCAACATAAGTAAATATTGTATATTGGGTTATTAATTCACCTGTGGATTCAAGTCAAACGCAGAAACACGTGCTGGACTTTCAAGAAATTGACGACCTGAATTTGTTTTACAAGCGACAATTCCATGTGTAGTCGTTGTAATTCACTTAATATAATATGCAGTTATAAATTGCGAACTGATACTGCTAATAACTTCCTATTACATTTAATGTTACAGTATAACCGTAGTCAGAACGTCACAAGTTCAATCTGTGTACACAGCAATCGAATTCTTATATGGATCTGACTATCTGACGCGTCCTTCCTGAACTACGAGTGGGTTCGTAAGGTATAAATAATATGTAGAAGATTGCATGCTGGGAATGTCAATATTTCTAAAACTCACGACTCATGTTTTTACTGAAATTAAGACTCAAATTGTCTAAATGTAAACACTTGATTTTGAGATACACCTGTACGCGAAATGATTTATTTTTAGCCGTAATAATGTCATAATGTATGTACGTATATAAGTATGTCGTAGTTGTATCTCTAGGTTCTCTCAGGTTAGTAAAATATTTTATGAAGCTTAAACGGCAAGATCGTTATTCGTTTATGCACAGTAAAAAAAGATAGCCACCTACGTTACCTACACCAGAGCAGACACTGTATCGGTTTTGTGACTAAAGGATGTTGTTATGAATTAAGATACAATATCAGCAAGAAACGAGTGTGGAAAATTAAACACAAAAGTAAATAACACCGTGGCGTAAACCAGTTTATTATTCATCATAGAATGCAAACCAACGACAAAAATTAGTTAACTACAAAACCTACGCGCTCATGATGCTAACAATGTGTTGCATAATTTAATGAATTCATACATTTTCAACAAATGTAACTAATTACTACTACTTATTATGCTAAATAATTAATTCTCAAGTACTGAATTCATCGTGATTATGTAAGCGGCATTGACAGTTCAAAACACGAAATATGAGTTCATTATTACCGGCAATAACACAACTATTAAAGTCATCGCAATCACTAGGACACAATAATTAAAACATAATATCAGCTGCTGATTCACTTCACACATTTTCTACCATATAATAATAATTATTACTCTTCATCCCCACATAATGTTTAAATAGAAACGAAAAAATCAAGAAGCGTTAACTTCGGGAGCGGGAGGAAAGTTGAGTTGAACATTGTTGGCTTACACTTTAATGACATAAATATTTACACATATTCACCCTAATAAAAAATATACTCCGTCATGTTAGAATCGAAACAGACGATTTAAATATTATTTAATACAACAATTCGATCGAAGGTTTAAATATTTTTGATTATTGAAAAGTAAATAAAGTCGAAATTAAAAACGTGTCAACTTATCAAATATATAATAACTGTATCTGTAATTATATATAATTCTGTATTTATCAATATATAATTATCTATATATATGCATATATTGTATCGTAATAAAATTTCAAAAGTTTAATAATAATCCTCAGCTCCCTTTTTGTTTTGCAACGATCTACAATTTCAAGATTTCTACGGGTCCCCATCAGAAGACGTGGACAATGCATCATTGGTATCGTTTGAGGAATGATCGTGTCCTTCATCATGAGACGAATTTCGATCATTACTTCCAACCGAAGCATTATCCAAACACTCAATAGACAGATGGTCCATACCCTCAAGGAACAGTCTCTCATTACCATCGATAGAGGAGTGATCGTTTCCTTCGACTGACGAATGATCATGACCTTCCACTGACAGCTCGTCAGTACCTCTAAGCAGTAAATACTCATTTCCTTCTATGGAAGAATGATCGTTCCCTTCTACGGATGAATAATCCTCAGTCCCGTGTGTGTCACTTGGCCATTCCTCTTCTCCACTTTCCAAGCCTAACAGTTCAGTTTCTTCCACCCAACGTGCGTATTCGTTACTTACCATTTCCTCATTAATGAGAGTACAAGTCTAGGCACAAAAATTACAATCAGTCACCAATGGATTAGACCGGAATATATTTTATGCAATATTCAACGTACTGAGTTCTAAGTAGTAAGAGTAAGTACTAAGTTCCAACCTGATCTGCATTTAATCTGTAAAGATGAATTAGAGCTGTGCTGTCACCAGGTGAGTAACCGACAACATGAGCTTGTAAAATCTGACCCATAGTAAGGTATTTCAAATATGTTAAGGCTTCATCAGACCATCCCAACGATTCATCTACGGGAACTAAATTTGCGAGTCTACATTCAGTAGCTTGGAAAGGAATCGACACGAAATCAACACGAATTTGCCTCAAGTCTTCAATAGGTACTTGAATGTATCCTCCAATATCAACAAGCCTTGCAGTCACTTCATCTTTATCTTCCTGAACAGCTACTACCTCCGCTCGAACCCAGTCTTTGTCTTTCACTCGGGTCACACAGATTACACCAGCTGGAATAATAATAGCAATCACTGAATCTCCATTCCCACACAGTATGAAACTTACAATGAATACATATTACAATTGCAAATAAACATGATGATCAAAATTCTGTGAAAGTACAAGTACTTGATTCACCACAGCAAAAGAAATGATCTCATGGAACTTTAACTACTAGTCTACAAGCAAGCATTACACAAGGAATAAGATACGTTTATGAACACCCTTCGAAACTTAATCCCGCATATGCGTAAATGGATAAATGTAATAAATTGCCGATCTCTATTTTCACTTAAATTTTAAATGACCAATTCAGCAGCGTAACTTACTATTAAATGGTCTGACAAGATGTGGAATACCCGGCTGTTCATATACATTGCTGAGAATCTTATGCATGCGGGCCAAAGCCGGATACGTCGGATGTGTTGGTTGCAGGACAAAAATGTGGTCCAAAGTAATGACATTGCTGATCATTACGTCATTTATGACACCTTCAATCAAGCTGAGCTGTGAAACCAAAGAAAATCATAATTACTCTTGGCATTCCCCAGTCATTCAGTAATCCTCTAACAGCCCAAGAAAATCAATCACCACTCAGGAAACACTGAATGCATTTGAATCTTATCTACTTATTACTGTACTAATTATGTCAAGAAAAACTCAGGTACGAGTTCTGTACTAACTTTGTTATTAGAAGGCAAATAAGAAACCGACGACGGCGGAGTTTGCTTTCCTTGATTCGTTTTTTCCAAACTCAAGTATGGAAATGTGTTTGCAGGAAATCTTTCCCTTATCATAGCCAGAGCTTCATCGATTTCCGTGCATAATCCTGCAAATAGTATAACCAAATGTAAGTCAATCAGGACTAGGTTACTGGTAATTCAAGAGAAACCAATGCAAAATTGTGCTTGCATTCGCATAATTCATGGACAAAACGTACTGCAGATGTGTGTTACTACAATAAATAACAACTGAGTAAACATACCTTCAACAGCACATATCTTCAGACTGCCGCTGGTAGGATGCATCTTCACAATTATGTTAGCTCCCGTTGTCGCTTTGATCTTGTTGACATAATTCCCAAACTTGCCAATCAAGCGGCCCACAATTGATTGGGGCATCTCGAATTCATAAATCATGGCGTCACTGGGCGAAAAACCATCCATTTTCATCTGTAAAAAAAAAGGTAAAGTTGCAATCCATCTAAACTGTGAGAGCAGTCCTTGTGTACATAATTCATTTATCAATACGCTGAGACTGACAAGACAACCTTCAAAGCTCACTAAATTTGTTGACGGCAGTAGGTTTTGAATGCAGCGATTTAAAATACTTTCAAATGCGTGAAGTTATTGCAGCCTATATAACCTCCCCTTATTCATTATTGTCGTGGAGTTTTAAATATCACGATTTCATTATCACCATTCGTGAGCTTCCACAGCTAATCTACGTCCCACTGGAGAATTACAATACAACTAAATATGCTGTCCCTGCACAGCTCCAAACTCCATAAACTTCCCCTCTTGCAAAACATCCTGGTTTGTGCAACGTAGATGCGACATGTGAGCAAGAAAAAAAAACAAATGCAATAGCATTTCCCGAAATGAATGCCTTCACCGGACATGATCTTCATTCTTTTGATTTTCATACACATTTATACCCCTATATGTTTCCCCGGCTGGAGTCAGTCCGTGCTACATTTATTGACCACACCACTACACTACATACATCCCAGCAGCTACAACATAAATAAAAATAAACCACATTGGTACTTATTAATGCTCTCCAGCCGGCACTCACACATCCACCACTACATAAACATACCCCAGCACACTTATTACTACCAACCACCACAGATACAGATACAATACCATCCAAAACCTGTCCAACGAAACTCGTCTCCATTCCCCCTCTCTGCATATACATACAAATGCACATGTAATTCCATGCCGGATAAATATCCAAATTATCCCTAAATAACAACATGGCACCCGCAACCACAAAAATGCACTTACTCCCCATAACGCGCAATTCCCAGCAGCAGACAACCAACTCACCCTAAAACACCTACTTGACAGGGCCCATTTCCCTAAAAATATCCCAATTTTTGCATGTCAATACTTCCTGATTCCATCCAACCTAAAAAAATCCCCAAAGTCTACCTTCACCTCTATGCCAGCCTCTCACTCACTCCAATTTAACTGTCCTGCCCGGCTTCCATCTCAAACAATTGTATTTCCATTTATCTGTTGTCCCACATTCACGTCATCCCTCACCGACGTCCACTCTTCTCCCTTAGAAATAACTGACAACCAAAATTTAACCCTCCAAAAATCCTCAAAATTCCTCCAAATCCCCTCTCCGACATTCCCACAGTCATACATTTCTTAGAAAGTAACCTCACAATTATTATTACCCACATATGCATGCATACATACACACACACACACACACACCATACCCATCAACTCCGTTTCAACATATGCTTCAAGAATCTACATGAATCCTCTAGAAAGTACCCCCTGACGTCCCTCCACATCTCAAAATATGGCCCAGGAATGATCTCATCTACAATTCCTCCAGACTACGGAGTCGTCGTCCCTTCCAAATACTCCAGAATAAAATAAAATAATATTTAAAAAAAAACATACAAAATATCCATCCATGCGACAGTTCCGCCAGCACTGAATAGATACTTATATTCCGTATGTACATGAAAGCTACAGATATTATACTCAGGAGAGCCGCAGCCGACACGAGGACTGCCTCGTAGCGGCAGTCCATGGCATGTATGGTCGGCTCCGTCCGTCGGCACTTTTGGCAAAAATATTTTCGAAAAATTAACTTACCGGCTTGGTTTTTTCACACTTTGAAATCTATCAAGAAGAATCCAGTAGGAGAAGTCTTTCCGATTTTAACCTTTCTAATGTTGTTACGACGGTTTTTCTGGTGAAAAATTTACTAAACATCTGCTCCTCTCACTGCAATCTACTGCACGTGGTTAACTCTGTAAGTTCTTCTCGGTTTCTGTCTGCATCTCTCTGAGCAGTGTTGGACGATCTATAGGACGGCCCTACCTCCTTCATCCGTCTACGGAAGGGCATCGGGGCTCGCAGAAATTCTTGGGTCTTCCATTTACCTCCTATGCTTATACATGGGATGGAGGTCTGTTGCCAACTCAGAGTCGACTGGTTACGGACTCCCATGGCCCAGCCTCCCCCCGTCTCCCGACCAATCCCCCTCCTTGTACTTGTTCAATTCAAAGAATTCCTATGTATTCGCACTCCACACAATACACTATTATATTCCTATCTCTTCTATACATGACTCTGTATTCTGTATAACAAGTGTTTTCTCGAGCGGAGTAGTTGTTCCCCCCATGCTCGGCATGCTCCTATCTCCTATATACGTTATACGTTCCTACCACTAGAGCGTACATACATACGTACTCCTGCAAGCATGGACATGGACATGGACAGCCGCTTCGGGAAAAAAAAACTTGTGCGAATTTTTACTCGGCATATGCCGGCAAGGAAAGTTCAAAACAAGCCAAATATATACGAGTTTGTCCTCCGCCTATATATGAACTGCGCCAATTCACACATTCCATTCTTTGGGGCTAATCCATAGGCTTTGGACATTATTGGGAATTATTGCCCTTGTCAAGTACACTATATAGTATTACCAATGGGGCAATCCTAGGAAGTAGGGATGTTTTATTACAGGCTTGTCAATTAATTAGTTACTGGATGTGTGACTATAGGCCTGATTGTTGGGGAGGAATTGTAGCGGGACGGGAGTAAATCAATTTGATGTGTTTACAATTAATGTATTAAATGCTATGAGTCGTGGGTTAATTGCGAATTCCAGGGAGGCAGTTGTGGGGATGTTTACAGTTGGTGTTGGTATAGTTTCTACAGCGCCTCGTGTATGGAGGAATGGGTGGGGAGACTGGGGAATTATTTTATTGTTTGAGGGATTTTGTGGTGGAGGGATCTCATCCATTTAGAGAAAGAATTTAGATGGGAATACTGGACCGGGAGGGGACTTAACCTTGTTTTTTACCTGTGATAATATGGATGGCATAGCTCTGTGGTGTAGATTGAGGGATGGGGTGCTAATTTGTTTAGGAGCTGGGGATATTGACAGGAGATTGAAAATACTAGTGTGGTGTGGGGATTGGTTTATTACTGGAGCTGGAGGAGTAGTGTTGAAAAATAAGTTTGGACACTGAGGCTGTATAATTGCATGGGAGATAAAAGGAAGGGAAGGTTGATTGGATGGGGCACTCAAAATACAATTAAGACCATGATTTTTGCGGAAGTTGCGTGTGGGCTATCTGTAGGAAGCTGGATAATTTGTGGGAGTTGGAGACAGGGAGGCTGCGGAATTATGAGGGGAAGATGTCAATAGGTTAGATTGTTCAGTGTCAGGAGACCCAGGGAAAAGGTGTTAGGTCATGCATCTCAAGGATGATAACCTGACCTCGTTACAAAAAAAAAATTATTTTGAGGACTGGTGTAGGGATTTGGGTAAATTGTGGACGATAGACGGACTGTGGTGTAGGATGTATGGTAACTAACGTCGTATTTGGAAATTTGGGATGAGGACTTGATTTGAAGGAAGAAATGACTGGGACTCCCAGTCTTTTCTTATTTTATTTACTCCCAGTCTGGGAGTAAATAAAGGTGTTTTCGTAAGTAAGTAAGTGTAGGGAATTATTATATTTGTTTACAGCTCATGCACAATTTGCATGTTAAAAGTAGACATTTATCTCGTAAACGTAAATATAAAGTCATTGTTTGGAGCTGCTCCTGGTATAGTGGGGAAGATAACTCCTTGGGAAATTCTACCATTTCGGGTTCTTACGGAGAGTACTCATCTTTATTTTTACGTGGAAATTAGCATAGTATGATTCATCCACGGGAGCTGAATTTTGTACTCCTAGTAACAGGATTTTTTTCTGAGTGGATTTGATTTGCCTGATTTTCCCGTGCACATGGGCATGTATTTGCATAGCATTCAAGATGAAACTCATATCCTTGACGACTGTATACTTTTATATGCTTATACATAGGGAGCAACTGGAAATGGGGTTTATTTGGCAAGCGTCACCATATATTTACTCACGTTGTATTTACTTCGTTTATCGACGGAGTCAACAGGAGTATATTATATAGTTAATTATGCTGTACTTGTTTTGATATTGTCGTCTCAGGATAAATCTAGCACTTCATTTCTCGCCTGGTTTGCTTTTTCCTATATTTATTTTACATATGGTATAGCTAGGAACTTCACCCGCAGAAATGTACTTGAGACGAGCTAGTCTGATCTGATTTCAAGGCGATACATATGGTCTGCTCTTGCTCATTTGTTCAAGGTACATACTGTCGATTTGCTCCTTTTATTTTTATAATTCTAATATTCAAGCAATAATAGGGGGACTGGACTACCGGCGTAAACAACCAACAACGAGATACTTGGATGCCCAGGATTACACAATTAAAATTTCTCAGCCATGAGAGTTTACTTCACTTGTTTTCCTTTGTTGGTATATAACAGAAAGTGTTGTAGCCAGTAAACTTCTATTATAGAGCCCAGAGACCGATTTGTCTGTTGTGCTTTTAATTTTAGCCATATTATTCCTACATATATCATACACTACTGACTGTAGGAGTACGAGCATGCTTAAATATCTGCACACGTCTGGACTAAAGCTGTAGTATGATTACATTTACTGTGGCCAGAAGATTAGATTACTATAATTATATAAGTGCAGGCTGGAATAAATAAACAAAGGCGACTATAGATACATAAATATGAGAATCATTAAAGCCTGCTTTACTCCTTTGTTGATTTTTGTTGGTCTGAAAGCTGGTGATAAAAAAACGAATGAGCTGAACCACAATGTAAGTGCCTGATAGCACTGATTGCAACCATTCTGTAATCAATTATTGCTAACTTCTATCACAAAATTTACAGCAGTATGCCTCCAAAAGTTTGAGGGTAAATAAAATCAAATTTTACTGGAGTATGTGATAAACAGGTTGTGCGTAGTATCTACATCTATACCTGTTGTGTTACGCGTGCTTACCTACACGTACTTACACCCAGTAAATGGTGAAAATTTTATACAGGGAATGGTAATCCTATCGTGGTGTGGTAGTAAACACGAGGCTACAAATGTTACATGAACACTTGTTCTAAAAGTTGTCCCCCATTTGTTGCTCACCTCTTTAGGTTTCAGTTGAAAACTTTCCAAAGGGTAATTTGAGTAAGCCAGGGGATACCTGAAGGTCTAACGTGGGAAAGATGAAGAGGGAAATCAAAATCTAATAATTTTAGAACGGAACTTGTAGTTTTTTCGCAGTATGTATGCCATTCAAGTCACAAATAAACATATACATAGTAATGACATAAAATGAGTGGCTCACTGAAAATTATGCCGATTTCGTAGATAATGACTTGAAAATCTAGCCAGGAAGGGGTATCTTAAATATCATGAGAATTATTACGGATTATCTTACTCTAAGTGATTCGAAATGATCCAAAAACTATCATTTATCCTGTTTGGTGAATGAGGTAGATAGCCTTACACTTAATGCTTTATCCTTGTAAGCGTTTATTCACTCTTGGACCCGGCTGAGATGGAAACAAAAGCAGCCTCACCCTATGCTCTCTTAGCAGTGTTCATCACTAAGGTGGTGCTTGCTTACGTAAAAAAGTTAGTAAATAAAAAATATGTACGCCAGTTCCTATATGTAACTTATACAGATGGATTAAAAACAGTGTTAGTATGTGGGACACTAGTTCTTCATATGTATGTACATGGAGGTTGATTGTTTCGCCCAAGCCTGTTTTACTAGGGTACATATTTCAGTCATCCGAATACAACTACTGCCAACATTTTGAATTCTTCAGACTGTTTATCTTTTCAATGACTCAGTCAGACCATGCGAAAAACTCATGTTGGCAAATTCGCTAACTACGCAGCACACGTGTAACCAAAATACACAAACCAGAGGATGTATTATATGATGCTTCCCCACCGTCTCATCCAACGTAAGCATTTAGGTATGTACATCACACTCCCTGCAATTTTTTGCCGGCGCTGGAGGAATCTGACGCACATACATGAGTTTCATTGACAACTACGGCGTTCCTTCTGCTTGTGAGTCGACATTCATTTTTGCCAAATATTGTAAGCACTGTTCAGTGGGATGATTTAGATGATAAGTAAAATATTCCCACACTATGCAGTAAATTGAGAACCATCACGTTCGACCCCTAACGAACGTGTCTCTGTGTACATATGCACGTTCTCTGTCTTCTCCTTTCCATCTCACAGTCAGATCCAGAAACTGTCGTATAATTACGTTATAACACCAGTACTATTATATTGCAATGTAGATAATATACACGGAATGGGGATTAATCTTCTGATAATATTAATTCTGTCAGTAGAATATTCTTTTCCGTGTTGTTACCAGACAATATTCACACAGATGATATCGTCCGTGTGTATGTATGTCTCTCTGAAAGAGTATTACATACTATGGTCCCGACAAATATTATGTAAGGTATAAGTACTATTACTTGCGTCCATAATCAGTTGGCATAAAAATGTGAATAGGACACAATGGTGAACTTCATATAATACTTGCTTATTGTGGCAGTCAGGATGATACTCATGCCCAACAGTAGTGGTTTCTATATACATATATGGGATAGAAGTACGAACATAAATCTCAATACGACATTTATCATAATTTCTAACTTAAATCCCTGTCTCTCCTCCGGTAACTAAAACCAGTTTAATTTCAGGATTGAAATGCATTCTAATATTATGAATTGTGTGTAGTATTTCCAAGAGGCATTTACATTCACCTCCACCTGACTGTAGTTAGTATGCCAGCTTTCATAATACTTTCAGTCAGGATTCTTGAGTCAGATATTTTGAAAGTACTAATAATTAGTAGGAAGTTGTAATGTTGTGTGTACGTGGCATTAATGAAGCAATAATAACATTCATACAAGAATGAATTCCAGGTATGTATACATATGCCAGAATCAAATCCAGGTGTGTATAAGTATGAGAGGATGAAATCCAAGTATGTGTATCTATGGATGTATACATACAGGTATATAAGGGATTATTTAAGCACTGGTTGGTTGCCATGAGTGAAGTGCAAAGCGCAACAACTGGAACCACTACTGGCTCAAGTTTAAAAACTTGATTTTTAGATGAGATACAAGTTGCTCAAACGCAATTTCACAGTGTTATGCTTTTGCTAAGGAGCATCGGCTATACCCTGTAGGCTTGTGCAGAAATAATAATGATGCTCACATTGTATTCAATTAAAATGCAGTGATGCCCGCAGCCCTCACTTATGAGTTGGAAGTGTGAAGTGTATAAAACTTGCTTGCCATGCACATATGTACATATGTACGTACGTATTTAAACGTTTCAACTTTTATTAGCAACGTGTTCAAAAGTCTATACCTATAGAGTACTAGCTCGCTGGCTCGCTCCCCTCCAACTTATTGTTTGGAAGACTTATGTGTTTTCCCTTCAACGCACCATCTTAAAGATAATCTGATCACAGCGTGTACACAATAGGAAGTATAAGGACCGGAGTCTGCAGCTCTGGAGAAAGTTATTAAATTTTTTATAGTAAACCTGTTTTCCATTTTAGGTTTATATACAATTGTCTAATGCCAATCGTAATTTATTTTCTACGCTTCAATAATTATTGCAGAACTAAGAGCGAACCAGGCTCCGAGTGTTAACATGTCGTCTGTATGTACATACATGCTCATATTTGAGAACGCCCTTCAAAAATTGTCTTTTACTAGGTTGTAAGTACTTCGTGTACTTTTTGTATTTTACTTTAATATAGTTGGTAGGTCACAAATGTATGTATGTATGTATCTGGAAGCGATATTATGAAAGAAGTACACGGATCTTTTAAATTGCCTTTATTATTTACATTATGTCTACCTTTAGCAAATATTGTACAAGTTGCCAAGCGTAATTAAACAGAGCTTCCTCCTGCTCCTATTAAGCTAGTTTCCACGACACGACATATAGGTCTGGTTCTAGCGAGAGAAACTATTTACACAAAACACAATGTTTTCAATCCACAAAAGCCGGAGCATTTTGTGGCTTTGGTAGAGCCATGAAGAGGCGACAGTTCACTGTTGGAAGCAATCGTATTTCATCCAATATGTATAATTACTTATTCATGATCCTAGTATTTAATCTAAAAATGGGAACTCCAGCATATTAACTCCAAGCACTCGCCCAGCACTTCACCAAATGATTTGGGATAGGAAGAAAGGATAATTCATAAACTCATTAGGAACTGTTGATTATGTTGATTTGAAATGTTTATTTTGTTAAACTAGGCCCGGTTTTAACAAAATGAAGAAACCTGCTCTCTCACCCCCGCATTGTAAAAATAGGTACTACGCTGGTGCTGATATTAATAGGCATTCATTGCCCCAACTCCCAAACCTGAAGTTATTCAACTTGGGATTTTCACAACAAATAATAATAGCATGAAACGGTCTCAGACGCTTGTCTCGCGGTTCCAGTGCTGTGCGTTCTAAAATAAATTGTCTCAAACGGCACCGCTTGTTGACTTGCAAAGTTGGCTGTTGGCACCCGAGTCTGTTTGGACGTCAGCCTGTGTAGGTTGACGCATTTTAATTACTTTCTTTAATGTTGTGTATCTACTAATAGCTGTCTTATGACTAAAAAAACAAACGTAATTAATTATGAAAGGTCTATAAACTAATGTTTCGCGGTGTAATAGGCAAGAACCGTTGAACTTGTTCGGCATGATGGTTTCAGTTCAATAATAATCGGCATCACGCCCAAGAGACAGTGCACAGCTGGCCTAATTCCCAACATTTTTAAGGAAGAGAAATCAATGTGAGTACAGTTGTCGTAGGTTATATGCTTTCTTACTGCTTATCAAACAACTCCTGCTCTAGATCTGTAGACACACCTCGGTCGAGTTATTTCTTATTATTTCAAGTTGTCAGGTCAATCCAGCTGGTCGAAGCTGTTCTTAGAAATCAGGCGATAAGATTTACCTTTCTTTTTGACCACACACATCTGGGATGAGCTCTTTCATGATCTTCTTTAAAATTCATTTGAATACTTATAAAGGACTGGGGTAGAGGTGGCGGTATTCCAAGCTGGAAGTTCTACACAAGATTCGTTGCTCACTGCAAAATGGGACATGCATTTGCAAAACATTGGGTTTACATATTAATTGCTAAATGTGCGTGATTGAAAATTGGAATAATTCGAAATTTGCAATGAATAACCTGCTGAGTTCTGAGTGAAAAGATTTATTGAAAGACGGGCAATGATTTATACATACTGGTTACTACGTATGTACTTCAATGAGGTACTGCAGGACCTACGGTAGGGACCAATAATTGCCATCATCTTAAATAATAAGTAAGCGGAACTAATTTTTTTTCACTGCTCCCGTTGCAAAAACAAATTCCAATAATTTGGCTGCGCACGAAAAAAACTCATATCTCGAAGGTAAGAACAAGGGTCAGGTGAGAAAATAATATGCACGGATTTAAAAAGGATTTCAGACGTGTGGTAACAGTAACGCAAAAGTTACAGTTGATTGAGAATGAAAATCTTTTACATTTAGGCTTCACCTGCAATAGACAAAAATTCATCTGTGCATGAGCCAAGCGAGTATACACACTACAGTTTTGTAATGTAATGCTTCCATACAAACTCCCAGATCTTTAGGATATGTGTTCATTTTTTCATCAATGATCGAACGCTATCACTAAACTCTATGTAATATAATATGGTATGTATATCTATAATTAAATATGTACATAAAGTCGAATTACTGTCGCTGGCAACTGACAATAAGCCCGCAAGCTAAACCATATACAATAATTCGCACCTTAATAAGTCATTGCATTACTTTTTCGATTGTGTACAATTTTTGATAATGAGGTTACTTTTACTTCCAAATAGGTAATTAAGGGTACATTTTTGTAGTCATTTTTTCTCTAATTCAGTTCTCTCAAACTAGTTTACGAATGATCTGTCCAACAGGAAATTCACAAACAGTTACTTATATATTGATACTTGATATAGTAATTACTTATTTATAACTTGGTTTCCACCAAGAGAAAGATAACTACAACGATACGGATTATACTGCTTGGAATTCTCTTCTAATTATCCTTGTGGGGTTCAAGATAAATAATTATATGAAATTCGACAGAATTTGAGTAGGGCAATCTTCATGCATACCAATTATTCACCTAGTGATGTGAAATGAATGAAGATTCAAAGTTTTCATTCCCATAGATATTTATGCCAATGAAAGTCAATTTTCTGTAAATTGTGTGATAAACGAACTAGAGTGGCATTCAATACCTCAATTTATTGAAAGCTAGCTGCGCCTAATTTTGATGCAATTAGCTTAATAGCAAAATAAATTTCCCAGTGATCACTTATTTTAATCCTCATCCTCTATTTGACATGACAGATAGTAATTTTGTACAGCTCGGCAAATCATGTAATATTTCAAAACTTCACAAGGTTAAAACTTGTACTCATTGTTGGTTTTTTTAAGTTAACCTTTAGTATAATAATCTATATCTATAAATTATCTATAATATCTATTATTCTATTATTCTATCTACGACATCTATAAAATCTATAAAGTTGTATTCAGCAAAATCATGTAAATACTTAGAAATTGTAACTTCATTACCCCAGTGCACTGTGACGGGGATAAACTATAAAATGCAAACCAATGGGATGCAATAAGAGCTCTCTTTTGGATTACTTGTTACATGTTTGGTATTGGGCTTTCCGATTTCCTGCGTTAAAATTATGCAGTGCAAGCCTCAAGGCGTATTAATAGCTTTTGCTATTATGACCACACAAATATAACCACATGCTTATCATCAATAGAGAACGTGGCATGCAACTTGCAAACCTAGTAAGTACCTGCGGGCTGGCCACAATGCTACATTTTAAAAAGAAATAACAACTCAAGATGCTTCTTTAGTAAATAAATCGATTATCGTAAACACTCGAAAAGAGACACAAGCATACAAAACACCAAAACAGCAGTATTAGTTAGCACTACATTTCTTTATTGTGTTTATTCAATTGAAAGACAAAATCCAAATCTTTGTTTATACTGATGAAATTGAGCATCAGTTATATACGTATGTGGGTTAAATTCAAACACTGCTGCCTTTCTTTACCCAATTTCCGGAATTTTTTTGACAACTTAATTTAAGCATTTCAATTTTATATTCATATGTACTCGTGTAAAGTTTAGTAGTAAAAAATGATACATCCACAATTGAAACCTAAATAATATTTACTACCAAATTAAATTTTGAATCGACAATTCTTTTTTTTTTAAATGTTGTTTACACATACTTGAAATCCTTAGACTTTGTTACGACCTATTGACTAGTGCCTTCATTTTCTGTACAAAAAATTTGACAACAAAAATATAGAGGGTGTAGTATAAATAGCCATAAAATCGGGCAAAATAATTCACATTTAAAAGCAATGTTGCAATTCCAGTACAATAACTGGAGACAATTTTTTTTAACAGCCTACTTCTAACATTTCAACACAGTAAAACATACGTCTTATAGCGTATATATTTTTCTACACAGAGCATATTAAACGAAAAGGTTGTTGCAAAAAACGAAAATTACATTGCACTATTTTTCTGGTAACGCTCCCAGCGAACTGGCATTACTTTACGTGAAAGTAAATCAAGAACGCTGTGTAGTGTACAAATGAATAAGCTGCGATTCCAGCTTGATATATATGTGGTAGTTTTGGAGGTGGTGGTACATACAGCAATCCTCCAATTAAAGCTAAGTATCCTCCAATCGAGCACAAAAATACAAGCCTAGAAATTTAAAATGCAAAGATTAGCAAGGAGAACTTTCGTTATTATTTCCAGTCGAAACTACATAGCATCATTGATCATGTTGGTGTTAGCTTTATAAACATTACCCATGAATTTTGGATTTGATTTGTTTGAAGACGCCAGCTTGTTGCGCTGCTAAAAGGAATATAGTAGTAACTAATAAAAGCGCCAGGTGAGATCCTTCCTGGTACAGCAAAGGAAACAATGAAAACGACGCGACCGTGACAAACCATACCATTTCAAGAGGATACCATTCTAGTAGCAAAACTGCGGGCAACACAGCCAGCAAGATTGATTTTTCATGAACGTGGTAGGAGAATAAAAAGAAAATGATCGAATTTGTAAACAAGTTGACCAAGAACGCTCGCTGTAGGGATTCAGTTGATGTTTTCTAAAAAAGAATATAAATGTAAAGAATTTTTAGATAGTCTGACTACACGATTAAGACCCATATATTGTTGCTCCAAACCTGAATAAAATGATATTTGCATGATCCCTCCGGAGGCTTTACACCACCCATAAATACTAATTTTTGTTTGAAACATTTCTGACTCTTCCTTATTTTATTTTTTACAGATAAGCAACTTACGATTTACTTGAACTAAGCAATAAACGAAATAATTTAAAGGTTTCATAGGTGGTTTTCAATAAACTGATGGGTTGACCTTCAAGGCTTTCACAAAAACAACGCAGGTGCTTCTCTGAATGAAACAGTAAAAAATATATAATCGTACTGATGGTTACAGAACCCTGGGTAATTCAATAATGACGAAACACAAATCCACCAATAGACAGATTTATTATTTTACGAGTCCAAAATGGTAAAAACTCAATCAGCACTAGAACCTCCTAGTCTTTTAACACAGGTTTTTGCGGCAACACAGGTGAAGGTATAAATATAGAATTCAATCAAATGTGTTATTTTAAGATGATCTACGCCTTACCTTAGAAGACACCGATACAACGAACTGGATTGCCGAGGGAATCAACATAGACACGGAGACAATAGCACAAGTTCTGGCTAAAGTTGCATCAGGTACAACTCCCTTGACCGGCAAGAACCTATCAAGAACGTACCAAAATGTCCCAACTTTATCCTCAAAAACTCCCCGCTTAATTGGGAAAATCCGGTTGATCACATTAACACAACGATCCCCAAACGGCAACCACATTAGTCCAAGAGTTGAAAGAATTGTGGTCCCAACACGAAATCCGGTAAAAAAATCTGCTCTCTTTATAATCACAGTAGAAAACATATAACAGAAGAAAGTGGCCGCATGGTATAATGACATTTGTTTGTGATTCACAGCTAAAGTAAACAGTATTGCACCAAGAGTTATTTTCTCCGTCAATAATGCCATTATTGCCCAAGCAGTCAGACCCAGAGATACGCAATTGTACTGAAAGTGACCGTAGTCGATCAAGATAAATGGTGGGGCAGTGACACCGAGTAGTACTGAAACAATACAAAAAATACGGCAAAATTTTTTTTGAATTTTTTTAAGAGCAAAACCGTTTGTAACTTTCTACTATATTACCAGGCCACCAAGTTGTAGTCCTTTTCTTGGGCTTGATGACGAAGTGAAACACCAGCAAAGCCGGGAGTAGTAAATCACTTATCATGACACTGCCCCTCATCATGAACTTATGCATCGAGCTCTCAAACCCTCGACTGGTCTTTAAAGCAACTGACTCTGGAAGAAATGCAGCAAATATCCTTCCAATCAGATAACTGTGATAAGCAGTCAGCGGAGGGTAGTCCAATCCCCAATAATTAAGGTCATTCCTCGATGTATGAAGGTACCATTCCCTGAAAGTATATTACCTCCCTTTAGATGCTCTTTATACCCTAATCATCATTTTGATCAAATTACACTTAAAAAACACGACTATCCAAAATAATTCCTCTTAAAATATTTCCCATACCTCAGAGGAAGATTCAGAGTAACTTCCATCCAATGCCTTTGGGCTTCGTAATCCCCAAACTTTGGTGGTAGCCCTTCTCCAGAGTATGGAAAAGTAGCAACTTGCCATCTCAGTATTAACCCAATTAGTCCACACACAATGCAAATTACTTCAAACATCTCACAAATTAAAGGACAAAATTCCAAAACAACAACAGAGGTTATCAAAACCACTACAAAGTACAAACCAATCCCAAATTCGAACTTAGCCTCTACCAGCTCTAGCAAATCCCTGAAGATCAACAATCAAATAAATCTCAAATTTACACAGCAACCTCGCACATGCATAAATTCTACCAAGAACCTATCCAAGAACCGTTAAACCTCAAGTATTTTAATAACAAAACTCCGTCACTTCGTCAATTTGACATCTATAAATTTTTAATTTGTATTCCCTAACGACGACTGCAAGTGTATGTATGTAAATATCTATTAAAAAAAATATAGAAGGAATCAAAACAAATTTGGCAAACAATTCAGCTATACACAAACATGGACAACGCCGAATATTTCTTAGCTGGCTGATTTGTTTACTCCTCGGTCACTACCATATTAAATATTTAAATGTATTGATCGGTCACGACACGATTCATAAACATGTGCTTCTGATGATAAGGATAAGATACACTATTTTTCATTTATGGGCAATTGCTACAACTTTGACACTTACCCTAAAAAGAATATTTCTCTACATTTGATGTTTACAAAATTTTCTGAAGGAACTATTGTAATTAATCTGACTCAAAATTCAGAATACCGCTTAATTTAAATTTAACGAATTTAAAAAATAACCTACAATATTTTTTATTTTCCCACATTTACTTATTATTTCGTAAGTTCACACTTCACACCATTTACCGTATGTCATGCATGTTTGGTATGTGTATTCTCATCGTTGACGGCGACGGGAATACAAAAACCCGCGCTTTCAAGTTCAAAAATTCAGTTACGCGTATTCTCCTCTGACTGGACCTTTATGGCAAACGCAAGGTGCCAGCAGAAATCCAAGTGAAGCACAAATAGTACAAATCAGTGCTGGGACCTCTACTCTACGGACAATAGAGTAGAGTCGTTGATATGAGCAAAACATTGATAGAGATGTAGTAGAGGTATACAAAAATTCTAGCACAATAGACATATTTAAAAATTCTAGCATAATAGACGTATTTAAAATTCTGGCATAATAGACGTTTTTAAAAATTCTAGCATAATAGACGTATTTAAAAATTCTAGCATAATAGACGTATTTTAAAATTCTAGCATAATAGACGTATTTAAAATTTCTAGCATAATAGACGTATTTTAAAATTCTAGCATAATAGACGTATTTTAAAATTCTAGCATAATAGACGTATTTAAAATTTCTAGCATAATAGACGTATTTTAAAATTCTAGCATAATAGATGTAGAGGAAAATAGTAGGCTAGCATAAAATTAAATGAGTAGAGTAGCTTTATTTAGAAACCCAATTTAGATACCTGTGGTAGAAGTAGTAGTAGAGAAGTACATCGTATTCTAATGACAGAGTAGAGGTAGCAGTAGTAAGGTTATAGTAATTAGGAATAATTCATAAATTTATTGTTTCTCTGAATACCCAATCTAATACCCGGAATGCGCAAGTACACAAAACTTCACTTCACTTAATCACACGAATAACTCATGAACTTGATTTGTAGCTGCCATGAAATCCGAAGGGAATTGGAATTACATAGCCAAACGTCATAATGACGTCGTAATTACCAATCTAATTGTCACACGTTCCGACTGACATAAAACAAACTTCTAGTGGTTTAATTTGTGCAGAACATTATTTTTGAGTTTGTCGAAAGCTTTAAATTCACTATTTACTTTTGCGTGTAGCTGCTATTTTTATCAGTTCTTCAATCATAGTTAAAAGGTTGGATTCTTTGAATGCATTACCAGTACATGTCTTCCACTACTACATCTTTACCATCTTTTGGGATTTGACGACGTGTACGAGCATACCTTCAATTCGTCAAAGGATGTCTGACTTGTATTTGAGATTTTTTTTTTGCATGATTGAAAGAAACAAATGAACCACTATGCTCAACATGTCACGTACATAAGTGACGAATTACACCATCACTATCATCAAGATCAAGACAATCACTTTCAAATTACTATATAGGACTATCAATCAAACCCAGGCGGATCGGTGTCTGGCAGCAATGAAGTTTTTAAATAATAATTTTAATGCAACAATGTTTTATATATAAATACCCTAGAGGTTTTATTTTTTGCAGTAATTACGCAGAGAATTATTATATAAAGTACCAAAACAGCTAAATAATCTTAACATGAAAGGGGTTTAGTTACCCGATTTGCCATGTCTCTATCCTATTAAAAAAATTACTTAATGCTCAATAATCACTCTTTTTACAACATTTCGTACATAGCTATTTGTAGTAACTTGATTGCTGCAGTGGCTTTATCTGTTGTTACAATAAACAAAAATCGTATGGAAACTGGCATGGAGGTTTATAACCCATCATCAACAAAGATATCGTCGGTGAAGAGACAAAATGGTATAAGTGCAAATTCGATTAGAAGCAAAATGGTCTACTTGACTTTTCCCTTAAAAACAAAATGGTCTACATGATGTGTAGTTAAAATTCGTATTCTAATTACGCTCTCATTCGTTTCTGTATGTAGACCATTTTGATTTTAGGCGAAATTGTATGTATACCATTTTGCTTTTAAAACTTGATGCATCTATTCCATTTTACATTTAGTAAAACTGCATGTAGACCATTTTGATTTTAAGCCTCTTCACCGACGATATACTCATCCCCAAACATGGGCGCCTGCCTAGATTCTAGGCCCTATAATAGGCTAAGGCTCTAGGATGCTGCAAGTTGGGATAAAAATCTAGGCGAGGTTCTAGGCTGGGCAATCACCACTACAATATAGGCTTAGGGGAAATCTAGGCCATTCGGATATTTCCGAACAAGGGACTGGGCTATTCAGGCGGGCTACAAGTTTGTTCAAGTAAAGGCTAGGCATTAGTCGTGAGCGGAACATTCTCAAAGCACGGATTGGTTAGGCTAGGATTACAAGGTCTTTGGAACAACGTTTGCAGAGACGGACAGCCAATGAGGCGGGAATTACTTGATACCAGATACAAGTAATTACCAGAGTATATGCACATGTATGTATACCGCAGTAAATGCATAATCGTCCAAATTTATTCCCACTGGATAACTGGATACTATGAAGGTTACTTTACTACTGCATTAATCAAATCAAACCCCTACATTGATATACGGTTTGCACACTTTGCACCTATCTAAAACTCACAATTATATCGCCTATATAGGCTGGCAACGCGCTGTCAGAGTCAGAACGTCAGAAGCTATACAGTAAATATAGGCAGGCAAGCAATGCACACTAGGACAGATATAGGCTAATAGGCAGGCAGTTAGAGTACTTGACCCTTGGTATTAAGGCTCTTCTTTTCGTGGAAACATCCTATTGGCCTATATAGGATGGCGATATTTTTTGAAAGAAAATAGGCAGGCTATAGGCTTAGGCACTTCATTTGCCCATCTTTGCTCATCCCATTTATGTATGTTAGCAACTTTAGCATAAAAAAGGATCAATATCGGATCCGCTGATTTTTATATCACGTTAGGATGCCTGTAAGTCGGTTGATTAAAACTAAATTTTAGAATAGGTTTTAAATTAATCTGATGTGGTTGTGATAAATATAGGTTATATTATTATGCTGGACAACTTTACTAAAATTATTAGAATTGGTCGCAAAATATTTAAATGAACGCTTTGATTTTAGTAAAAGACGCGTTTCAACATTATGTTGCTAGTATTTTTTGCAAAAAAGGCTGTAACTATTTCAAGCCTTCAAGTGTACTTTCAATGTGACGAATTAATTTTATAATCAAATGGGCTAATTATTAGTATGGCTAAATGAGCCAGTTTTGTACATTCACTTAAGTGTAGGCTACTTTTTGGAGGTTTTGTTCACCTGGACGTCAAACAATCAAACTGGGTTTACAAAAATTGATTATTTACTCAATTTTTGAACACGAAAGGGTCAAATTTTTTGAACCATCCATAACGTTATCAAATCATGACAGCTACATCATTTTAATTAATTGTATGTCTGACATGTGTTGATGACGATTTACCCAAAGTTAGAATTTAATGGTGGTAGTTAAAAGATGCTGATTTATCGTATTAGCCTCAATAGGGAGTTAGCGCACCCTTTAGATGAGGGAAACTTATAAACTTATACAGCGAAAGTGACGTCACTTTTCGCTACTTTATAAGTTCACGGAATGAAGAATGAACGAAACTTATACAGCAGCTCTATACGTTCCATAAGTTATGGAAAGTGATGTCATGATCACGTGCGTAGCGAAAAGTGACGTCACTTTCGCTGTATAAGTTTTATAAGTTTCCCTCATCTAAAGGGTGCGCTAACTCCCTAATGCACTAAATATTCAAAGGCATACACAATAAGCAAGTTCATTCAAATTAACCGTAAAAATTCCAAAATGCAAGATAGTAAATTGTTTAACATTGCGATATTATTTCTTTCTCTCTCTTTTATTTCTTTCTTGTTATACTCTAAAATTATGAGGGGATATGTAGGACAGTATTACTTTTTCCTTATAGCAACCATATGACTTTTCACAAAAAGGAGATCTGCTTACAGTGAAATATAGTTGTGTGTACAATGAAAATGCGCCAACTTTAAATATTGCTTGTAATGTGTAGGAAGATGTGTAAATAAACAGAATAGCTAAATAAAATGAAGTGTAGCATTTGGGTCCTTTCGGGTTTTCAAGATAATTTTATTTCACAAATCAACCATCACCTAGAACTACACAATATATGATAGCATTTTAATCCGTGTGATAAAATTTTTAATAATTGAATGCCCCATATTTGATCCGTAGATCGCGGCAGGGAGTTATTCCCGCATACATTTTTATAAGTCAGTTTCATCATGCCGATTTGTGGCATGGTATTTGATATTCCCTACAAGTGCTGCTGGAGTGCGTCAGAATAACAGAAAACTGAAGATGCTCCGGAAACACCGCATGGACGTGGACACTGACATTATTCATCGACAGGCTCCAAAATCAAGGTACCTTTACTTTGTCAATTGTCATTAATGAATAATTTGAAGTGGGGCTCTGCTTTTTAACATAAAAAGTAATTTGGGTAATAATTTAATATATTATATTTGTATTTTCTAGGAGCGAAGCTTTCAGAAGCACTGTATACATACTTTGGTGTTCCGGTCTTTGAAAAGGACAGGATATGTCGTTCGCTAAATTTATAATGGTATCAGGCAGTGTTCCTGGGATATATTTTGTAAACCTGTTTGAGCGTTTACAAAAAAAATTGCTGACGATATAAAATTAAGACATTTTCTTCAGGAACCATTTCAAAATGTAGTGTAAAATATCATACCTTAATGTAATTTGTAAAAATGTGAACATTAGATGTTGTTTGTAGGGAAACAAGAGGAAATTAACATTGGGCTTTACGAATCGACAGGGCCAAAACTTCAACAAGGGAGATGGCTCCTTGTCGTCCAACCAACCCAACGGCTCATCAGGTTCGGGCAGTGAGGGAAATCTAACTAATGGCGTTCTCAACTGAAGGGAAGATCCCGATGATCAAACCGCCCATCCCTACCATTATAGGCAGTCACTCATCCTCCAACAACAGGTGTGTAATTATTAACTTTTGATAATAATTTTTTATTTGTTTAAATATTGGTTTGATGGCCATTTAAAATGTTTTAATGCAATCGTTCCTGCCAATAGAAGTATGGGGTATTACATTCAATTAAATAATTAATCCTGTGCCGGAATAAAATTTGAATCGGAATTAAACATGGGCATATAATTTCAACTTGTTGTCTACGAATGTGTTGATTAACAGTGGATCTCCACCAGTTAATTTCTCAAACTCGGACGAGGGCAACTCCATCAAAGACAGCTCCCCGCCCTCATCTCACCGCTACAAATTCAAGAACAAGATAAAGCAACGCTTCGAAGACCTCCAGACGGAAATCAGTCATAATCTACATCCCCATCATGACCGGAGGAAAAGCCTGTCCAATTCCAACATTCTGAGGGACAGCGACTCCCCAGATTACCAACCCCCCTCCCCGGAAGCCGGAATGGGGGCGGGAAGTGACTCCGAGAAGGTTCTACTACCAGTAAACAGGCTTAAATCCGTTGACCCCCAATCCCAGTCAAGAGGTTATCCCTCAAAGCTTTACCAAAGAAAAGCCAATCGATACTGAAACTTTGGAGATGACCAACGCACCGCCAACGATCGATGAGAAGATGGACCTCACAATAGCTACAAATGACGACCTGACGACCCCGCTCGTAGGCGAGAAACCAACTGTGGAGCTCCTGACCATGAAGGTCCCGGCACTTCCCATCATTGCCAGTTTGGCAGGATCAATCACAGTTTCGAAAGTGTCTGTAAAATATGAAGTTCATAAAATCTGTAAATTAGTACTTATCTTGAATTGCCATCGTATACAAATTACTTAGTTCAGTAAGAATAATTGTAAAAATAACTGCAGATACCACTTACATCTTCACATTTCATAAAATGGAATATTAGGATAGCTATGCCTTCCAAAGACTCAAACAGGCTGAATAAGAAAGTAGAAGGGAATAGGGAATTAGATTCTAAATCTAGAAGCCTTAATGTCCATGTCACCGTCATCACAAAGAGAATTAGAAGTCTTCCTTGTAGGCACCTCCTAGATCAATCAATCATCAAAGCATGCGTTAATGATCGTGGGAATTTATTTGTAGACTTCGGCTCACAAGAAAACAATGCACGCAACTTACCCCATTCAAGATAAATATATATAAATAAATAAAAGCAGTAATATAGTAACAAAAGTACTTCCAACAATTCCTAATAAATTCCAAAATCCTTCAAACTAAATAGGCACTTACTCATTCCTGCTCCTAAAATGCGAACATCAATTTTCCGTCTAAACTTATTGACATGTTTCTGTGAGTTCATTCATTTGACACTAAATCAAAAATATGTCCTGCATCCCCTTAAATTCCTACATTCTTCCCATCAAGTGAGGCCACGGACATAGCTCACAAAGATTGGTATTCCAATTAAAAACTCGAGATTCCATGCAGCACAAACCATTTTGGACTTAGCTGGCTTCAAAAATCCTTTTGTAATTAATGCCTCCCAGTCTTCTCCCAGTTTATAGTACTGAAATTGACAGAGAAAAATTCACCAATACAACAATTAAATGTTCCCCGAATAGCAAGTTGGTTCCTAAAAAATTCCAGTCTTCGGAGATCTAACGTAAGTGTAGGTCAACAACATGAATTAACACGTGACAAAAACCACATTCCATCCTAACCTCTCACTCTAAATCGTAAATAAACATTTTTTTAATTTGATGTGAAAATGTATTCCGTTAAATAAAAATGTTTATATATTTTAACGTTAACATTTTCATACACGTATTTAGCAACCATTTTCTGAAAATACATACGGTACTATTATATATTACTATTAGTAACACTACTTGTCCGACGAAGTGAATTTTTTTCCACATATTTGAGTCACCAAATACCATATCGTAAAATTATACATAATTCCATTTCAATTTTATCATACCAGATAATTTCAAATAGCACACTGAGTATTTACAATTCAATAAAAGCATATATTCCGTACTAATGCGTATGTTAAAAATCGTTAATGCGATAATAGTTAGTCATAATACATAAGTCACATACATGTAATTGTTTACGCAACATTTCATTCAACAGAACTTGGAAAGAATGTGAAAATTCCGATTAAAAGAAAGTTTTTTTTTCAATGGAATTCTTATTTTTCAGTGTACATACTTAAACACAAATTTAAAATTGTCGCAATTTTTACTTACAACGTCAAACAGCATTAGTTAAAACACAGTTAGAAGAAGTGGAAATCCTTCCTGAAAAGTCAGTTTCTGATGCGGAACATTTTGGAGTGGTCGTACAACGGGTTCAACTATTGAAAAAGAACTTGAAACATATAAAGAGACCCACGAAAATAAAGGGAAATGAACAAAACTCCGTTATTCAAAGATTAAAACTATAAAAGGAGTAAGACGACGGAAGTTGGTAAACAGAATGAAAAAGTATACAAAGCATGACACGGATACTATGCGGTCACTAATGATGGGAATGATAAGTCCACGGAGATGTGCTCCCACACGAGCAAAAGTTTCTCCAAAATATGTTGCTAGTTAATGAGAAAATTAATTGCCAACTTGTAACTGCTTGTGTAAATCTTGAAGTACTTTTTGTATCTATGAATTTGCAAAACAGTTGGATCTATGAAATATGTGACATTAGTTTTTCTGATAATAAAATTTCCTTACCTGCACAGCTACCCAAGTAGACAGGTTTTGGAATCTCCTCCCAAAGCTGCCCTATACTGCGTTAAAGTACCAAAGACCCAAGTTCTCTCTTGATCAAATGGTACATCTTTCATTCTAGACTGTAGGAACCGGAAACGAAAAAATGTGTCATCAGTAAAGAAACTTCAGAGTAAGGACACAATTTGGAGACATTCTGATCTGACAGATCAATATTGCCAGATGAAAGATTTGAAAGCAGTGCAGGCTGTATTTCACTTTTGAGCTCCATGACTTAATCACATACTTTCTAAATGATGACAACGAAAATAACTATGACAAGGTTTTCAGCATTAAAATTACTACTAAGTATGACATGCACTAAAGAAACCATTACAGCTAAAACAATCGGAGGATAAGACACGCTCTTCGCCATGTGTTGAGCAGCTTATAGAAATAAATACTGTTAAATTTTAGTAAACACGTACAACTTACTTCAAAGCTACGAAGATTCAAAATTTTGAAATATTTATCCAAACCAGCTAGGATGTACGGAGTGATGTATGACTCAATTTTGAACTTGTTAATTTTTTATTGACCATAATAATAACAGTATCCACTCGTTCGAATTAGAACAGAGGATTAACTGTAAGATGTATTTTCGCGGTGGAAAAGCTCAAATTTTACAAGGAAATCAATTGATTGAGTGATTTACCAAAATGCCTTTACTATATTAGCAAGGACATGTGTTAGTAGCTACTTTCCACCTTTCATTGAAGGAAAATCTGCCATTGCCCCAGAAACCTGTGGAATGACCCAAACATAAATATTCAGGAGTGTAGCTTAAATCAAGCTGTCACAAATTATAAACATATTGGAAATGTTAGCGTTCGTTACTGTTATCCTGTATACTAATTTTAAAGTGATTGTCTTGACGATGATGGTAACAGTCGTCACTTACGCAGATATGTTCAAATGATTTTCCCTTCCTTCAATCCTTCGAATGCAAAAAAATAGATTTATTTCCTTCCCTCAGTCCTCTTCAGATTGAAGGCTTATCCCATTCATCTTAGTGGATGGCTTGAATGCTTGTCTGTAATATTTTCCAAAGTTTTTAGTACAATTACTTCATTTTACTGTGATTTTTTGTACAGCAGTAGTTATTCACAGTATTTTGATGATTTATTTATGGCATTCCTTCTTGCTTTTCATTGCTCTTGAATGCTATGAAAGAGTATCTCCTTGTAGCCTACATGTTATTGTAATTATTGGTGCACGAAAACTTTTATCAGGGGTGGATTAATAAAATAATTGGAACCCTAACCCTAACCCTGAAAATAGATTTGTGGGCCTTTACACATTATATCTACAATCAGATGACGCTAGTCAACTTTTTTGACCGTGGCCCTAAATTTTTTTACCCTAGCCGGGCCAGGGTGGGGCCACCCCGTGTAACCACTTCTGACTGGGATAATTGGTATTACGGAAAATATACAAGAACTTTATTATCACTGCTTTCCATTGACCGTAAAAATCCATTGCGCAAGTGCGAGAAGCAGTGGTCAAATGTCCTCCATTTCACCTTGAGTACTCAACAGTACGGTTTCGTACCTTTGTTGCTGTATTATTGCTACTTTGTGCATGAGTGAAGATACATAAATTGCAAGATGAGCCAATTAAACTCGGTTTTGGATGCTGAACGTTGAACTGCCTGACATATGATACAGACTTACATTTTATGGGAAAGGAAAACCGGAAAACGGTTGTTTGCCTACTGACATTTGAAGAGTGAGTTTGTGTGACTTGAGTTTTGTTGTGCTCATCAGATTTTACTTATTCTCAGCTTTTTTAAATAACTGCACTGAAATGGCTAATTTTCAAAGTGAGGGAGACATGGAGCGGGAGCTGGAAGCTGCTCGAACCCGAGTAGCAATTTTACAACAACAATTAAGAGACCGGCAAAATAATTCGAGCACAAGTGTGGCTGCAGCGAATCCCGATTTTCAAGCAAACATATCTAACCGATTGTCCACCGGTATATTTGCACCATATTCACAGGGGTCGCAACCATCGACGAGCTCTACTTACGCAAGTGGTATGTTGATTATTTATTCGTTCACGAAAGTTTCCATTAAATTTGAAATGTATATGTATTACGTATTATTTATTGTTCCTTGCAGTATCATCAAGGACTTTGCAAAACTTCAGGGTCGGAGGTCGCTCTAGGGTCTTACATGTTCCAAGAGATAATGGAAACTCGGTAGTTCCGAAGAAATTCAAATCTGATGCTACTGACACATTTTGGTTTTTTCTTCTCGGAGACCCAAAAGAAGATATGTCTCCTACTTGTGCACGGAAGAAGAAACTTGGAGAGCACGGTCTCGCTACCGCAAAATTAGTCACACGTAATGAAATGAGTTGTTTTTTAATCAATTCAAAACCATTCATATTTCCGTAACATTTGTATTATCGATTACACTAAAAAAGTCACATACATATCTCAATAGTAAAGAATGGGTCGCCGGAAGTATTCAAGGCCGATTTTGATGCGATGCTGGAGTCATTAAGCTCCATATGTTCTTCCTGGGAAATGTGCTATAGCGATTGCAGGAAGGAAAATTCACAACTCTTTCGGTTTTCCGATTCAACACTCACTTGCACGGACTTCAAAAGGTTTAAACAGACTGCTTCCGTGCACTTGTTTTACTTAAGACCATTGTCAACAGTTTTGCCACTGGTAAGAAAGAATGTGTTCATTTGAAGTTAATTACCCGTAATGTGGTTTCAATTTACAAATAATTATTGCAATTATTACAATATGTAGACAGATGACTTCGACTCCGTCACGGCAGAAATTGGAAATACTGCGTCTGAAGTTAACGAGGAAAACAGTTACGAAATCATACATCCGATTACGCGCACTAATGGGACCATCGAGATAAACGTCACTAAAGCCGATTCAGACATTATTCCATCCCTGGATGTTTTGGAGGCATTGAGTTAGCTATATATATCTACATTATCCAAATAGTTATTTATTATTGATGCATCTCAACGTGACAGTTTTTGTGTATTTAACTTGCAATTGAGATTATTATTTTACATAATTTATTTGTTGGTATTTTTAGACTCCCTGGCTCTTTCCGATTACCTTTTGCGAATAAAACGTGGAATTGCATCGACCACTAGAGTTATAGTAAACAGAACCCCGACTTTTCCGACAGCACATGATATTCTTGTGGCCTTCAAGGATGAAAATGTTTCCCCCCTCAACAAGTTTTTTGTGTACTTTGATGAAGAAAATGGTATTTTTTTGTTTGTTGCATTGGAATTGTCACTTTACAGTAGAGCATCACATAATTTATGGAAAGCTATAGTCAACCAGTCTGTTTGTGTTTTCCTAACTTGTGATTTGCTGGCAATTTCCTGTAATAAAATTCGCTGACATTAAATGTTAAGGATTTGTTTTAAAGGTAAAACTAAAATCTTTGAATATCGTTAAATGTGTTGAAGTAAATGTACTTTTACAACCCCTGATCCTCCATGCCCCACTCATGCATTTTTTCACGGGCTTTTACGGGTTCTCATGGTCTTTTTTAACCGTATTGAAAAGCCCTTAACCCGCGCGTAACCCGTCAAGCGTAATAAATTGTACCCGCGCGAAGCCCGGGCTAGCCGGTGTTCTTACCGCCAGAGATGCTCTACTTTATAGTAAACAGTGATTGTACATTTCTGTGAATTGCTTAAGCTGGATTTTTAACTGTCACTGTAATATTTGTGGTATTAGGCGTTGATGTCGGAGGACTCACACGGGAGTTTTATTGGAAGGCTCATAGAAGCATTGCGGAAGAATGTGTCTTGGGATTCCCCATGTTTGATGGCATGGAGGACCACCGGATGTTCTCATCTCATAAAGAGTTGCACGATTCTGGGATGTACAAAGGTTTGGCCAGGTTTATGGTACAGTCTTTCGTAAATATTGGTGTCTTATTACCAGGACTAAGCCGGCCGGCTTTCCAATTCATAACTGGATGTTCGGTTATTGACGCAAGTGATCCAATGGACTGTCCAGAATACGAAGACCAACAAATCGCTTCAATTGTAAGAACTTTAAAATGTGTGCTTTGGTGAAGCTCATTATTCTTATGATGGTTATCATTTGCAAGTACAGAATGTTTTCACAGATTGATAACTTGAAACGCAACCCAATAACTGTTACACGGGCTGAAGTCGACGTTGCTAGAACAGCACTGGAGAAAATTTTCATTAGAGGACCGTTAACTAAATTTAATGCGCCTTATAATTTGATTAAATTTTGTGAACATGCTATAATAGAAAAACGTAGGGAAACCTTGGAAATTGTTATGGAAATCATAATGACTTCAATTCCCGGGCAGTATTTGCAAAAGAACCAGCATTATTTTGAAAACCTGTGTCCAGATTCGGGTGTGTTTACCATTATCATTTATATTTATGACGCATCGATATAAATTATATAATGATCACGTTTTAATTGTACTCAACAGGCAAATTTCAGCCACCATCAAACACAGTGATTGATGCTATTGGGAATTTAAAATCGGTTGACAATGATACCAGCAAGAATCTGAAAAGGTTCATTCACAACATTGAAAACTATGGACACAGTATTGGAGAGTTTTTACAGTTCGTCACAGCTAGCCCCATTCTAACCCAACATGGAATATGGCTTAAAATCTCAGAGGGAAGCTGCATTTACTCCAAAACTTGCATGAATGACCTGTACATTCCAGTGGGTCTCAACTGGACTACTTTCAAAGATTTAATGTTAGCAGCACTGGACAAAAACCAACATGAATTTTCATTACCTTAAATAGTGTTTATGTAAATATATTTCATTACCATATCTACAAAGTTCTATAGCGTATTACAGATTTATTAGATTGGATCGGTTTGAGTCACTAGCGTGCATTGTTTCAATTATATAATTTTTATAATTACTAGTATTATTACATGCATCACAGTTAAGCGTATTAATGATTAAACCCATTTCATTCCTTTCATTCATTTACCTAATAAACATACTTAAGCATACCAAAATAACGCTAAAATTGTAAAAAATCATAGCGGTTAATGATCATGCCAAGTGGGCAAAATAAAATAAGCTCCAAACCACAGGTGTACAATTGAAATCACATTCGTTCATCCTTCAGAAGGGGAACCGTTTCCAATTGTCCGGGTTTCCCTTCATCGTTCAGCAAAAGGAAGCCTATGAATATTTACCCTTCCTACCTTCAAATCCTACTATAATCCTTCCTTCAGCGTTAAAAAATATTTAAATGCCATTAAGAAGTTACCTTCCTTCCATGTTCATTTAACACTAGTGGCAAAATCAAATCTTTCAAATTAAAGATGCTTATGGCTGAAACACTAATAATTTTATTAGTTTGCAATAAATTGTAATTTTTGCATAATATCAGTATGTAATTAGTGTAAACTTAAGGGAATATAATGGCTACATACTCGTGGTACCATGCTTCCATTGTGAGGTAAATGTTTCTAGAATAACATTAAGCAGGCCCGCCACAAACATGTTTTTCAGTTGAGTAACGGTGTATGTACGTATGAACATAAAATTTAGTTACCGAAGGGCTTGCCCTAAAATATAGTACATGAGATAGCAACTTCAAAGTTCGAAGGCTTTAAAATTAACATGTTCCTTCACATTACATTATTTCTTCAAACAGAAGAAGACTTCGTTCAGCCTTCGTTTCCTTTCCAGCCTTCCTTCTACCACGAGTCGGATTTTTGTAAATACACGATTTCAAAAATACCTGCTAAACAAATATGTTCCCTATGAATGACCATCTAAGAAAAATAATTTCCCTGCAAGTCGTCAAATCCGTCTGAAATAACAATCCGTGTCAACCAATTTAAAATTCCGTTTGCCTAATACATTTCCATAAAACATGGCAACAAGTTTAAAACATCTGTGCCAAAATAATCAGCGTATTTATTAAAAATCCATGTTCGCAAAATCCATTCCCTTTGAGATTTTCCCTGACGGAAATATTTTTTCCCTGACGGAAATATTTTTTCCCTGACGGAAATATTTTTTCCCTGACGGAAATTTTTTTCCTGACGGAAATATTTTTTCCCTGACGGAAATATTTTTTCCTGACGGAAATATTTTTTCCCTGACGGAAATGTTTTTTTCCCTGACGGAAATATTTTTTGCCTGGGAAGAATCTTACCGTCTTCCCGCATAAATCTGACCACTGCCTTCGAAATTTGTCGAAGCTACTAATTAATTAGTTCAAAGAAGCCTTCTTTGAAGGAAATCGTTTGAAGGATGGATACCTGTGTTCAAAACTGCTCCCCAAAAATAATTCATGTCAAACATTGTGCTCTCATACCTGCACTGAAAATGATAGCTATTACTTCACGTGTTAATTTTATTTTGCAACACGAGAATACTAATAACTTTATTAAACAATATGTGAACATTTTGTAAACGTATTTACAAATCAGATGGCGTTAATATGCATTTTCATTAGCAACTGTTTATTTTTAAAGTCAGATCATTGTAAATAAATTCTGCCTCGTCATAGTTTTTGCAATACTACACATCTTAATGGAATTATAACTTTAAACCATCTGATTATATTGCCATCTCCAATTAAATCTTCCACTTCTAGGACATCCTCCATAACCACAATCATAATCATTTAACGCCATTTTTATTGATTCAAAAGTGGAATTTGTAATTACACGTACTCATTGCTGGCTCGTTGTGCTAAGCCAATCATCTCTATTGCATAACCGTATGTTTTTTTCAAAAATTACGACGAACTCGTGAAAACACGCTGACTATCAAAATGAGCCTATACGTCGGAGAGAGTCACATACTACACTAGATGCCTCTCGTAAGATGGACAATAAGCCTATAAAATCGAATAGATTCAGATCACGTACAATTCAAAGAGCATGTTCGTGCAATCACGGAGTAAGTTTGTCTGTTCACAACAAAGTTGTTCCATTTCGCGTGTTGTACGAAAAAATTGCACACCTGTCATTCATAAACTAAATTATATATTACAGGAAGTAGTCGTCCAGATTTTACTTGTTCTACATTTTTAAAAATTAAGCACGAAATGGAGATAAACCGACTATTGTTACCCTGTGAACATATTATTGCGAATGGTGATTTGGAGCGTTTTGATATTGTGTTAGCAACTTTGGAACAAATTATTTTGCTGGTAGAATCTGAAGGCGAAAATGCAGAAAATCATAATTTAATTGAGCATGTAATGGATTTAATTAACACTGTCGAAAATATTCAGGAAACGTCTGTAAAAACCAGGTTACCAGGCCAACCAAAAATTCAGATTCCTAAAGAATCAATTGAGGAATTGCTAGAGCTGAAGTTTTCTGCGCGTTGTATTGCTAAAATATACAACGTATCAGACAAAACTATATATCGAAGGCTAAAAGAATATGGAATGTCGGTAAGTCAACTTTGTAATGTTAAATCACATTTTATATCATTACAATACTGTAATAAGTGACACATTATGTTGATTTTAAAGGTTCGGGACAGTTATTCTATTCTAAGCGATACGGAGCTACAGGAAGTCATGTTAGGCATTCTGGCGGACCATCCTTTTACTGGGTATAAACGGATGCTGGGATTTTTATCGGCTAAAGGACACAAAGTTCAAACAGCTCGTGTGCAGCTATGCATGAGGGTAGTTGATCCTTTCGGAGTTCAAGCACGCACTGTACTTAATCGGGCAATTAATCGTAGATTGTACTTTGTAAGGTACGATAAAGTCATACTTTATGAAAATGTATTACTGCTGATAAATAAGTCACAATCATGGGAATGTATCTATTACTAAATTTCTGCAGGTACGCTATGGACCGATGGCATCTCGATACCAACATGAAGCTCACACGACGTTATAAAATTATTATACGTTCTGCTATTGATGGGTGTACGCGATTATGCGTGTATTTAACTGTGGGAACAGACAACCGATCAAGTTCCAACCTAAAATCATTCATGGACGGAGTTAGTGAGTGGGGTCCTCCTAAAGCGATTAGATGTGATAAGGTGAGAATAAAAGTTTCATCAAAAAACCGTGAATGTACGTCTGGAAACTTGTAATTTGCAGGGAGGCGAAAACTACGGGATCGCAAGGTTTATGCTGTCATTACGAGGAATTGACTCCAAAGCAGTATTGGCAGGACGTTCGGTGCATAACCAAAGGTACATATTTACAGCAGTTACTGATCAATTGTTTTTTGTTTACTACATTTTGTTCGTTTTTATTATACCAGGATAGAGAGATTCTGGGTCGATGTTTACCGGGAGAGTCAATACTTTCTGGCCATATTTGCTTCCATGGAACAAGACGGAATCCTCGACATCGACAATCCTGTACACTTATTCGTTCTGCACTATGTGTTTGTTCCAAGAATGCAGCATTCATATGATCAATTTCGAAATGGTTGGAACAATCATAAGATTTCTACGGAAAACAGTAGAAGTCCGTTACAACTGATGATACTAAAACGGCACCCAGATTTTCCAGAGAATGTTACACAGGTACTATAAACTATATTCCTCATAAAAAAATAATACATGCGAAGAAAGGCGACATTTTTTTGATGACATTTATTGAGTATGTATTATTATTTTGCAGGAAACACTGAATCAGTTGTTCTCTGTATGTATGACATACCAAGACGGAAATACGGACCAATACGATTCTGTCCGAAATCCATCTCCAGTGTTGCACAACCTGTCGGAAATTCAAATTGAAAGACTCAGATTAATTGACACCATGGCGACATCAAACAATCATGGGGTCGACATTTTTTGCGAGTGCCTTGAGGTTGTGTCTCATATGGCCAATATAATTACTTAAAATAATATAAATAGCACTTTGTGGGGTCACATTTGTAGTTATTGTTATTAATACTAAGCTGTTTTATTAAATTTTGAAATGTTTGCTTTGATATTAATGCTTTCATTGTTGCAAAACTGTTCGCAATTTACACGAGCCTTTGTGTGCAAACGTTCATTTGCTCACACCATTTGTATTGTTTATTTGATACAACTTGAACTTGATAAGAACTTGGCGGTGAAGTTGGACATATAACTTGGCTTGAACGTGAAGCTGTACTTGAACTTATTCAATTGGGTGTTTCGTGAATGAATAAACAATACGAGAACTTTTGTCCCCAATTATTTTAGCTAATAATGACTCGACCGTAGTGGTCGGACCAATTCAATTCAGAATTGGAAATTTTCGATTCGATTCGATTCGATTCAATTCGATTCAGTAGTATTTCGATTCGATTTGCTGCAAAACCAAATCGAATGATTCGATTTGGGTACTGAACTGAATCGAATCATATCATGTGAATTGCAATTCAAACAATTCATCAAAACCGCTTGGGCTGCGCACGGGTACTTTTTTTCCGCATATTCAAAGTCAAAATAGTACGTATACCACAACGTTTGTTATTTTAGCGTAGCTTTTACTATACCCTTTATAATATGTATACGACACTCCAGTAACATAAGGAACATTTTGTATTTTCACAAATGAATCGTTCGATTTACGATTCAATTCGATTCACTGAGTGAATTGAATCGAATTGAATTGATTTGGGGCAAATTGAATCGAAAATCGGTTTTTCGATTCAATTCAAGCTTCAAATTGAATCAAATTGAAAAATTCGAATCAAATTGAATCGATCCGACCACTACTCGACCGTAATTATCCTGAACTAAACGGGATCAAACCACAATCAAGACATTAGCAATCATATTATTTGCCTGTTCACATTAGTATTGCACTCAAATGGCGAGTATAACCAGCAGTTTTATTCATGACAAGTTTCTACGCTTAACCAATATTGAATGATAAGACAGTTGTTCGTTTGCCCCATATTCATTATCAGGAAATATTATTGTTACATGGAATAATACATTGTTCTTAAGCTTCTTTTTAGCTTCAGAACAGGTAAACTAAACCATAACGTCGTTTTTATAATTGAAAAAACCCCAGTACCAACAACATCCGTACAGAACAAAAAGTTAGAACTTGTAATTATTCAAAGCATGTTCGAAGTTTCTGGCTAGAATGAGAAACTACTAAACCTGCAGTTGTAATTTACAGTCTGCGGACTAATGTTAGGACGGGTGTGTACATTAAGAATCAAATGTATAATAGTGTCCCTCATGGGCACTGGTAGTACCCGGGTATGTAGGTACAGGTCCAGGCACAAAATGGCAGGGGTCGAAATTTTTTAAATCTCCCTGGAAGATTATTTCTAACTTTCCCTGCTGGTAGGTCCAAAAGTTGTTGTGGGGGAAGACCTTTTAAAAAACTGCAATGTATATGTATATAAGAGTAACTTTGCAAGACATACAGTGATGTAGCTATCCTGCATTAATAGGGTTCTGGATGATTGAAAACATTTGACACTTTTGTGGTTACAAATTAGGGTCTTTCATAGATAATATTTTATGGTCAATTCTTATAATTTTAATAATGGGTTTGAGCAAAATGAACGTAATCAAGGACAATTTAAAATTGCAAACATGCGCTCAGCTTGACTAATTTAACTACCGTTTTATAAGCCACCTGTACGGCACTTATTTACTAAACAGCATTTGAATATTTTTTAAAATATTTATGCCCCGGAAAAGTTTGAGAACCATTCTAACCCTTATTCTTTGAGTACCGATTTCACGTATAGTAAAAGTAAAGGCATCAGTTTTTAAAAACAGCTATTCCTATCTGTATTTTGACCAAAAGTCCGGCAATGTTGCTAAAATAAGTAGGATGCGCTTAGTTTTCTTACGAGTGTTTTATATCTAGCTACGATGCCTCATAAATTTGTGTAACAATGGACGGTGGAAAAACTTGGGGTTTGCACCCAGCCTGTAGCTAAAGTTCTGCGTGATGCAGGACTGTAAAACAAATAGTTTGCTGTTAGACGATCGGAGTATTTCCCACTCTCTTGGTAAACGCAAATGTCTCGGCATGTCTTTTTGACGCGCATGAAACGATTTTGCATGCTTTTTATGCGAGTTGTTTTCATTGTCTGTAGAACAGTTGGATTTTTATCTGTTGACGCTGATGCCAGAAACCCGGATAACTCCAAAACGGGGTTACGGATTTGGCTGAAATTGAAACTGTGAAATAGTATACTACTGAATAATATGTGTACCAATTTTCAGCACATTCCTAATAAAACTGCAAAAAACCCGGGTAACACCGAAACGGGGTAACGGATCTGGCTGAAATTGAAAGTATGATATAGTATACTACGTAATAATATGCGTATCAATTTTCAGCACATTCCGAATAAAACTGCAAAAAACCCGGGTAACACCGAAGCGGGGTAACGGATCTGGCTTACATTGTAACTCTGATATAGTATACTACTGCATAATATGCGTACCAATTTTCAGCACATTCAGAATCAAACTACATCACATTTTAACTGAAATCGTTCCGAAAAAAGAAGTAAAGTTTTGTTTCCGTCAGTTTGTGTTCCGTTACGGATTATGCTAGTTTTTATGTTCCGGACCCGATCCGTTCCGAAGCATCATGGAATTTTGCAGTACATGTACACAAAATGCAATTATACTACCTGTAATATTTCTATATATACAATGATGAACAAGTTTTGCATTTTATTTAAAAATAATTTCTAATCTGTATTTGAAAATACTGCGGATTTTAATATAATTATTGAACGACATTCAATAATTGAAATAACTAGCTGGACTACTTACAAACGCACATTTTCTTTGTAATAAATAGCATATAATTTTGTTGCCTTAATGAGTCCATATAATAGTAATTCATTATTAAAATTGTCATGAAGCTCAAATAAATTAATTAGTTGTTAATATTGGAAAGATTTCAAGTTACGCCTCGAATATTGAACGTTATGATTATGACAACCATAATTCGCATTTTTAAGTAATTAATTTTTAAGGGCCCAAGCCCTTGTGATCACATCATAAGATTTTGCACACTAGCTTATAATAATCAGGCAGACATGTGTGCAAATTTTTATCAAAATCGTTGGGGGGAAGGCCTTTAAAAAAATTGCTATGTATTAGCATAGGCAATTCCGTAGACTCAAGGGAAAACTTAGGTATAAACAGCTTCAGATCTCGTAAAGTATACATGCTGAAGAGGTGAGTTAAGCAATGTACCTTATACAAATTCTGTCATTGACTTTAAGCCCTTAATATTCGAATTTGATCAAAGGGTGTAGAAATTATCCTCAAATCTTTTTTTTCAGGGGGGGGGTAAGTGCATATCTACGCTTTGCGTTTTTTCCGCAACGAATTTTTCAAAAGTTGAAAATTCTATTTTTTGCGAGTCAGTAAAAAAGCATCTTCGTAATAAAATAAGCTATGCTTCCGTTAATTTTGATGGAAATCTATACTAACATTATGTATCTACAGCTTTGGGAAGATTTATGCAAATGAAACCGATAACTTTCATTGCACTTGACATGGGCTGTTAAGTGTTGTGCTCAAAACTATTGTTTGTCCTAGCTTAATTACTGAAGTAATTGAAATTGTTGATAGTAAAGATTTTTTGAGGTAACTAAAGATTTTGGAGGTAACTAAAGATTTTGGAGGTAACTAAAGATTTTGGACGTAACTAAAGATTTTGGACGTAACTAAAGATTTTGGACGTAACTAAACATTTCAGTAGGACTTTAGGTAACTACAAATGGGCCAAAAGAAAATTTTGGAGTTGAAGTATCAGTTGAACGTATTTGTAAACTTTTAATTTGATACTTAATGACCTGCGGCGGAAACTAGCTTCCCAAAACATTGATTAGATCATGTTTCTAAGGTTGAATTTTTTCCGTCATTAAATTCTTTGTATTTTGAGAATACTAGCAGTATTGAAATAAATATTCAATTTGGAATTCATAATGAACGAATAGTCGAGGATATTTTAATCCGTACTAGAATTCATATTTTTCAGGTATTTTAAATGGGAATTGTTCGCCTTGAATATTAGAATTGGAATAAAAATTCATATTTTCCCGATTTCTCATCGTTGAACTGAATTAAGTATACTGAAATAAGTAAATGTAAAAATTATGGAAAGCAGTCTCGGATGTGTAGATTAGTAATAAGCCAGAAAATTAGTCTTGGAGTAAAGTAGATACTACTGAAAACCGTACGTATAAAACTCAAGAAAATTTGTTTCATGCGCGTCAAGAAAGAGATGCAGAGACATTTCTGTTCTCATGACCGGGGTTTACTCCCATCGAAGCTGTTATTACATTGTAGTGTACAGTCGCAAAGATTATACACTTCTGCCTCCGACTGGGAGAAATCCCCAGTTTCTTCATTCTCTGCGGTGCAATGCAATGAATCGTCGTACCATTCGGGGTTCCAGTAGTTTGTCGTAAAGTGTAATAGTAATGTTTTGTATTACAATATTAACAAGCTTTCATTTACTTTTAGGATGCATTTCTCAGTTTAGTAGTGTCAGGCAGTTATGGGTAACGTTATTCATTAACGTTAATTTATAACATCATTATCAGTTATTGAAAATCCTGGTCACTTTTACAATTCTCTGCTGTCTCTCAAAATTAGATGCAAGTTTCTGAAATACAAAAATCGTTTTATTGCATGCAACGATGCAACCGTAAAGCATTTATACTCATTGGTTATCACAATTATTATGTACATTAAGAACATACTGATATTCTGCTATAATAATTGTAATTAATTCTCACACTGATTAATATTATTAATAAATATTTGTGAAGGCTGAAGGAAGGATTATAGTAGGATTTGTACGACGGAAGGGTGAAGGAAGGGTAAATATTCAGTATGCTTCATTTTACTGAACGTTTAAGGAACGGGTAATTGGAAACGGTTCCCCTTCTGAAGGATGACCGGAGGTGATTTGAAATGGACACTTCTGATTTGAAGTAGTAGACATCATAAAATGAAAATGAATTTGAAATCTTCATTAAATATTTTTGTTGTGTCCGGTAGTACTGAATAGTTGATTTCATTTAAATGTACGTGTTTTTCAAGGGGGTAAGTAAGTACATATCTACGCTTTGTTTTTTACGAAAACGAATTTTTTTCAAAAGTTGATAATTATAATTTTTGCGAATAAGTATGTTACTGTGCTCTTGTTTTTTATAAGATTGTCTTGGTAAAAATATTTTTTCAACAAACAGGTTTCTGGGGCAATTGCAGATTTTGTATCAATGAAAGGTGGAAAGTAGCTTCTAACAGATGACTTTACTAATATAGTAAAGGCATGTCGGTAAATTACTCACTACATTGTTTTCCTTGTAAAATTTTAGGGTTTCCACCGCGAAAATAAATCTTGCAGCTAACGAGCACTGTAAGTTAACGAGCAAGCACTTTTCTGGGAAAAACTTCTGACTCCTTCGATAGGGACCGACCCTTTCATGTGACCTTAAGGTAGGATAGACAAATTGCAAAACCCAAAAAATTTGGATGTGGTGTCAAAAGTCTTGAAAACTCGACTTCCTAAATCAGCTTTGGTAAGTGGGAATGAAATTGGAAGAATTTACATTAAAATGTAATTGTTTCTTGCAAGTTGCGACCAGGATTAAGTGGTTATATACACCCTTCGCTTCCTCACAACCTCAATAATGTTTCGGAAAAAAATTAGATTTCAGTATGTAATATCACAGAGTAATTTATTTTTTTTAAAATACGCATATAAATTCCACAGATTTTTAAATTAAGTGTTGCTAAAAAAGTATACAAGTTCAATAAACTACACTTAAAGTTTTTGATGGAAACTGAAGCAAATAGTACTGAAGCAAATAATACTGAAACGAATAATAATTGATTTTTTTGTTTTGGAAAGTATCCCAAAACAGTTTTAACATCTTCACCACAGGACCTTACTGCCTAAATGGTTGAAGCCTTTACTGACGTTATAAATGTCTGGACTCTGGACTGAAATGATTTGGTACGTCATGGAGAAAACGCTTTGGCCCAAAGTGGAGTGTCGACTCGGCCCCCGGAAACCGTGCCTTATCGATGAAAGCACGTTTGTAGCTTTTTCCCCGATTGATGAACGAGAAGATGCAATATTCCTGTAAAATATACACATATGTAGAAATAAATAAGTATTAATTTCTACAATTATGAGGAGTAATATAATTAACAAGGGACATATGTATGCTGTTATATTTGTTTACATATTAAGTGCATTTTTCCTTTGTAGTAAGGTAAATCAAAGAAATAATTTATTCTGTCACGAAGGAATTCCCAATAAATACTGAAATCAAAGTAAAACCACTCTCGTTGAAGGACGCTGGTATGGTGGATCATGTATATATGGCAAGAGCTGGGAAAGCATGTGGCCGCAGTTATTAAAGATGTTCATGCGGTAATAATTAGTAATTTTGAGGGCTGTCAAAGTATTGCGGACGACAAAAGCATATGTCACAACAATTATTTTTCATTTTTTTGTACTCCTTCCAGGATCTGTACAACAGCCATCTGGGTCTGCCAATAGTTTGCGTACGATCTGTATGGAAGTCTTGGAAATTCCTGAAACCTGGTTTTGAGTTCATTTTGGGTCTAACTGATGGGAAAACGCCGAAGCTCAAAAGATTCTCCTTTGTTCGTCTCAACGTCCCTTCCTGTGTCGGAGCTGTTCTTTTGGGGGCCCGAAAATTTAAACTACCCCGAAATATGGAGAAACACGTTAATGTTTTTTACTCGTATGGTTTGAACAACGGCGAAGTTTCCTCATAACATCGAACAGTACTTATATAATTTTTAAAGGATTTTACTTTCCCCAAATCAGTGCATTTTAAAAAATGCCTGATATATTGTAACGTGAGCAGCGCATTTTTTATATTGACGCTAAATGATACAGTGGAAATTTGTGCCAAAATTCAAGGACATGTGTTATTTGTCAATCGAATCAATTTATACAGAATATAGGGAGGACAGGGACATATTTAAAAACATATAGTTTAACTAGCATGACTCCGGGGATGTCTACACAAAGTAGCATTGTATCACTGTGTAGTGCTAAAAAAAACTACGTAGTATGAAGAGTACAGTAGCGTAAACTGTGTGTTTGTCTTACATCAATATAAGTACTAATAATCTATTATAATTTTGCTCTAATACAATTATTCAAAGCGTAATTTACAATACATGTTCATTAAATATTAGAAAATGAAGGGCATACATGAATTGCGGGAAAGCTATCCTCTGAAAGTTTTATGTTTGATAACAAATAACACATGTGAAAAAACGGAAATGGTGTTCAACAATTAACTATAAACATGATAAGTATAGTTTTTAGAACATTTAAAAATGTAATAAGAAAAATGTTTTGTTGGTTTGTGCAAGCGAAAAATGGAGTACAAAGTCATGATTGATAGACTACTGTACTACGATTGAGGGCTTTTACAAGATGACGAAAGTTGGGGTCGTCTGCATCAATTTCTTGAACTTCAAAATGTGAAGTAGGTGGACGTCCCCGTTTCCCCGTAGCGGGTCGTGGAGATTCCTCGCTGAGTTTCCGTTTCTGAACAACTTCAACTCGTTCACTTCTTTTTGGTTGAGGAATTTCTTGAGTTACTGCCAAAAGACAACATTACTAGCACCTCAACCATAATTATAGTTGTTCATAATATAATTTTCTCAACAACTCTTTAATTATATATGAATAATTACTTACTCAGTATTATGTCAAGAAGTAATTATTACATCAACATAATAATAAAAGTGCATCAAAATTACATAATTTATCTAATTTTATAACAAGCTGTTTTTCTTCTCCTAGTCCCACGAGCTCAGTTTTTGCTACTTGTTTATCTTCCACTTCATCTTTGTTTATTTTATTTTCCATGGAATCTTCTCCCTCCTTTTCTTTTTCTTTCTCAGTAACTACTGGAGTTTCCAACGGAGTTGGTTCAACGACTTTCTGAGCAGGTTTCGGGGTCACCGGAGTTTTGGCCTGACTAGCTCCTCGTAAGGTCACGCATGGGGACTTAGCAAGTACTCTAGGCGGAGGCTTTTCTTTTTTCTCTTTCACAGGAGCACTGTTGCTCACCGTCGTCTTGGAAATGGGGGGCTCCGGAGGTTCCTTCGAGGGTGGCGGAGGTTCCGGTAATTTTTTGGCTTCTGTTTTAGCATCTTCAACCTTGGGTTCCTCCTTTTCTTTTTTCACTTCTACTTTTGCCGCTGAGGGTTTTTCGGAACTACTTCCAGCAACTGCTTTGGGCTTGTTCCCACTCACTTTAGCCGGGACCTTTGGATTTATTCCCGAACAGATTCTTAATACTCCCGGCCGGTTTATTTAGCGAAGGACGACCCCTCCCCCGTTTCTTACTCCCACCAGGTGTTGTTAATGCTTTCGCAGTCCTCTTGGGATTCACTCTTAACCTCATCTTGGAAAAAAGGTTCTGTAGAATACTTCCAGGGCAGCACTTCAGAGGGATTAGCTACTGAAACAGGTACGGTTTGAAGAATTGCTGACACTCACTCCCGGGAAAGTCCAATAATATATATGCCCTGTAACTTCAAAAACAAAATTACTGAAATCGAATTCCAATCATTTTAAAAACACTCAAAACCCCAATACTTTCCATAATTTCAAAAATCCTATATATTTTTATTTTTTTAGTCTTCCTCACAAAACTCTTCGTCAGCCGCCTCCCATCACACTCCGTGGAATTGCCCGAAACTGTAAGGCTGTTAACTCGGGCAACCACCCCTCTGATGTGGCCAAGGATGGTCACCAGAAAACTGACTATGTTAGGGTGGGGGGAAACGGTTGGGCATCCTTGAACCCATAATAGGATTCGCTGGAGGAACTTGGATTGCTTGACAATCATCTTCCTCTCGTTATATTCCAGCCAAATTTCCGGCTACAACCAAATCAAATCACATAAAAACCCGAATTCCATCAAACTCTCGTCGACACTCTTCACAATTTCTCCGAAAACACTGCACAGCGTCATAATCACAAAAAAAGTCCCATCATCTTGTAGGGAATATCAAATACCATGCCACAAATCGGCATGATGAAACTGACTTATAAAAATGTATGCGGGAATAACTCCCTGCCGCGATCTACGGATCAAATATGGGGCATTCAATTATTAAAAATTTTATCACACGGATTAAAATGCTATCATATATTGTGTAGTTCTAGGTGATGGTTGATTTGTGAAATAAAATTATCTTGAAAACCCGAAAGGACCCAAATGCTACACTTCATTTTATTTAGCTATTCTGTTTATTTACACATCTTCCTACACATTACAAGCAATATTTAAAGTTGGCGCATTTTCATTGTACACACAACTATATTTCACTGTAAGCAGATCTCCTTTTTGTGAAAAGTCATATGGTTGCTATAAGGAAAAAGTAATACTGTCCTACATATCCCCTCATATAAAATGGCATTACTTTTTGTTGACTTGGACAGGATGATGTTGCAGTGACATTCGTTACCATATCTGTAGTGCTAGTGTTACTATATCTTAATCCTGTCCAAGTAAACAAAAAAGAAATATTAAAAATCAAAAAGGAAGGCATTTTTTCTTTTGCATGAAAGAAAGAAAGAAATGAACCGCTACCCTCAACATGACATGTACATAATAAGCGACGACAGGCACCATCATCAGACAATCACTTTCAAATTAGTATATAGGATACGGAGCGGATAGTTTACAAGTACACGTTTTTAAATACGAAATATATTGAAATATAATGTTTGGTGTAATAATCTATTTAAGAATATGCAATACACGTAATATACTCTACTCCCGTTGGCAGCATCAGACACACCCAAATAATACTGATTGACACGTAAAGCTTTGAAAAATTGTCATCACATTGACACGTAAAGCTTTGCAAAAATTGTCATCATATTGACACGTAACGCTTTGCAAAAATTGCCATCACATTGTCACTTTGCCACCCTAAGTCAACATAACTTGCTGCCCTGCTAGCTTAGGAGGGCCTTAAGAATGGAAGCAGATAATGCTACAGCTGATTTAACTGATGTACGAGAGAACGGCTCTACTAAAGCCTTAGCCGAAAATGCTCCGGGGTCTGGTGACCGTAAACAGAAGAAACAAAAAGTTGGGCTGCCGTTTTTGTCGGTAGAGTCTAAAATCAGAAGAGAAAGTATCATCTCATATTGTGGATAATATGCTAAAATGTTTACAAACTAACACCATTACCTTTAAAGATATATCAAGAGGGTCCTGCAAATGTTGCCTCTCAGGCTGAGATACAGGAACTCCCGATGGCAGCAGTGCCTGAACTTTATCAGGATGTACGTGTATATAGTGCTGTTAAATTAAGAATTAAAGCTATATAAATACTCCAAGTCGATTGTTCAGTACATCCTGCTACTTATCCTAGCTTCCAATTTGTAAAACAAAAAAATTAAAAATAATAATGCAGAAATAATAATAATTTTATGTACAGTGGGAGTCACAAGTCAAAAACTCCGCATCAATGCTCCCTCACACCAAAAGGGATCAATGGACGAATAAAGTCGAATTCATTATGGTTTTGCTCTCGATAGCTGTCGGTCTTGGAAATGTCTGGAAATTTCCTTTGGAGGCGTACAATAATGGTGGCGGTGAGCATTAACGTCATAACTTCCTGTTTGAACAAATAAATAAAAAAAAATGTCATCACTCTCCCTGACTAATTATTCGATTTGGAATGTTTCAGGTGCTTTCCTGATCCCATACTTAGTTGTAGTAACCATCATAGCGAGGCCCATGTATTTTGTTGAACTCACTGTGGGACAGTTCTGCTCTCGAGGACCTGTCGGTATATGGGATTCCGTCCCTATAATCCGAGGTTTTCCTTTTTTAGTTTAGTATTTCCCAATTCTGTTTATAATTCGAGATGGGTAAGTTAGGTATGCATAATCACAGGTAATAATAATTATTAATTAATTTGACAGGAGTTGGGTGGGCAGTTTTTTGCATATCTATCTTGTGCTCCGTCTTCTACGTAGCTATCCTTGCTTGGTGTGGGTTATTTTTCATCCATTCATTTAGAAACCCCCTTCCCTGGGCAGAGTGCGATATTGAGCATTTCCGAGGTCAAGACTTTGATACTCCCATATTTAGAGACAACTTAAAGTACTTCAAATGCGATGGTGAGAAGGGGAACTATTATGGTAACAGTAGTAATAGCTCCCAGGTAACAGCCGCGATACCCACCCCCGTGCTATTCTTTGTGTGAGTGAAGATGCTAATGTGCTGGACAGAGTACGGATGCAAAATGGTAAAACAATCTAGTCGTGCCATCATGAAATTATCATCAAAAATCCCGGTTTTGCCTAGTATGCAATAATAACCCCCTTTTGAACGAAATGGCGTTTAAGTCCAGTGACATTGTTTAATGATATTCCGAGAAAATTATTTCCCTGTATTGGATTTTGTCACTGTAAAATGTTTAAGTAACAGTATGTCTTCCATGATTGAGATCACTGCGTGTCCCTAATTAGGTTCGAATACATTTCGTTTTGAAGCTCAATAAGTTTTTGAGATTGTTGTACCCACTAATATTCCTTTTAGGATTTTAACCATATTTTATTTTATTATTCGTAACAAGCGACATTGGTGGAAATGATTGTGTACTACTTTGCCCCTATACTCTTATGTCCAAGAATACTGAAATAATGTACAAGATGTTTCAAATTGAATGATTATATTTACATAAATATATAAATTTTATAATTTAAATATTCAATTTAAATATATAAATTGTGCATATATCGTGCAGGTACCGGATACTCAAAGCAAAACACGATATATCCGATGGAATCGGTTTCCCACAATGGGAAGTGACTGTGGCACTTTTCGTCCTGTGGATCTTGATCTTTTTTGTTATGCTCTTTGGTACAAAAAGCACGGGGAAAGTGGCATACTTCACGGCAATTTTTCCATACATTGTCCTTATTATACTGTTCTGTCGAGCCGTAACCCTACCCGGAGCTTCAGATGGAATACTGCTGTTCTTGAAGCCAGATTTTAGAACACTCTTCTCAATTAAAGTAATTATTTGTAAATTCAAGCATGATTTCATACACCAACAAAGGGTTCTGTTCATCTCTGAAATCGATTTTGTCATCAATGATGGGCAATAATTTTATAGTGTAAATATGGCTCAGTGCATCGGTCTGAGTCCGCACTTTTCGTTGCTGAGAATCGTGTTCAGTCAGAGGTTGAAAACTTATTTTTGAAATTATTTCAGGTGTGGTACAGAGCAATGAACCAAGCCTTTTTTTCCTTGGGGATCGGTTTTGGATCAGCAATAGTTACGGGTTCTTACAATCCTTTACACCAAAAAACATACAAGTATGTACAACCTTGTGAGTCGACAAGGGTCTTGTAAAGACTAAATTAAGTCGCTCATGTTGTAGTATTGTAATATTTACCTATCGTTATTTACGTATATGTACAGATCGTTGACTAAATTTTGACTGAAGTACCCTCTGCATTTCGTAACACATGCTTTTTAATCCAGATCTCCTGTAGAAATGGGTTTTAAAATTTAGCCAATGATACTATAAACTGAATTCTAAAGTACAGATTCTTGCAAGAACTGTTCTTATTGTGAGTGAGCGGAATGAGTATGATCGCAGTCACATATGAAGTTACATCATCACTATTTAAATCTGAAAGGAACATGTCATTTTAGCTGATAGCATTACTGGAACAGATTTAAAATGATTGCTAATTTTGTTGTACAAATTCCAGCGATGCTCTACTAATTGGAATGATAGATACTTTCACGAGCGTGATGTCTGGCGTCACTGTTTTTTCTTGTTTGGGAGTTCTAGCTCACACTCTCAATGCACCAATAGATAAAGTAGTACCGAATACTGGTGCTGGACTTGCTTTCATAGGATACCCCTTATTGATGTCAAAATTTGGAGGCAATGAATGGAGATTGCCACAGATATTCTCCGTCTTGTTTTTTTCAATGTTACTAACATTGGGAATTGGTAGCGCTGTTTCTTTCGTGCATGTGTTCACAGCAACGGTCCTAGATCGACTTCCGTTCTTGAGTAATAAGCGATGGTACAAAATTGTCGTGGTGGGATGTATATCATTCGTATCATTTCTGGGTGGGCTCATTTTCTGTACTCCTGTAAGACTTGTATGTATTATTATATACTATACAATATTTTTGGAGACATTAATGTAAGTACTTGTGCCTTGCTTTATTTCAGGGTGCTGGACATATGATTACCCTGTTCGATTTCTACGGATGCGGTTTCGTCGTATTTTTTATTGTCATGATTGAGATTACAGCAATTGCCTACATCTACGGAATGAAGAACTTGGAACGAGATTTACACTTTATGTACCCGGACTATAGATGTGGTTCCATGAAATGTGAAATTAATTGCAAACTTCTCAGATATTGGGGTTATTGCATGCCAGTGTTTTTCCTGGGCATTTTCGTTTACGTCTGCGTTACCTTAACCCCTGCAAACGACACGAAGGATGAGGACGTTTTAGGCAACCAGTATTATCCCCCTTTATATGCTCAAGGTAAAATAATGCGCAGGTTAATAAAATTTGTTTATGCACCATGGTATCGATTGAAATTTTGCTTTTAAGTATCTCCCGACACATCTATAAAATGTGTAATAGAGTCAACTGACACCTATTCCTAGTTAAATACTTCATTGATTTAATATGAAGGGCATTTAATTTTATTTCAGTAATGGGATGGCTGATGTTTAGCATAATCATCGGGCTTATACCTATCTACGGAATCAGTGTGTTTTTCTCAAGAAAGACCAAAAGCTATTACAAGGTTATTTGATTTGACTCTGCACATTAACTTAGAATCTCGAATAATTGTACGTTGTTTTTTAATATAAAGACCTTCTAAACTTACTATTTTTACTAATGTATTATTTCCTTCAATTTTTTGTTATTCTGGAGTAGAAATGGATGGCGAGCGTTTCTCCTAATAAACACTGGGGACCTAAGATTCCTGAAGAAAAAGCAGTTTGGGTTCAGTTCAAGAGGAACTATGATGGTAATACATACATGTGGAATGCATTGTGCAAAAAGTCCAAAGACACCGGTACAGACTGGCAGACAGAACAGGAGCTTCCCGTAGAAGAGGTTGAGGAAGAAGTAAATGATAATTCCTCTGTCAACTCCTCTGTTCCCGATCAAGTTGCAAGCGATGAAACCAACAGATAGCCATATTTTGAGATTCAAGAACGAGTCGAATAAAATTTTAATAGCAATTGTTATTGAATTATCTTAAATATTATGGAGTCAGTTTTGCAAGACATTCGAAATTGTACTCACATTACAGACCCAGCTGAGAGTATTAAATATGAAGATCTACAATACTATAGCACTACGATTGTTAATTTTGGTAATTAACTAGATTTCGCATTCTAATGTGCATTCTATTATTTAGTACATGCCCGTTCTTTCAATCTTGAATCATATATTTCGGTTAGGTTTAGATAGTACATAAAAATTATCAACTTTAATTCAAACAATAAGTTTATAATACCAGCTCAAAAACTAGTTTTATAATCTAACCAGCAATCAAGCCAAAAGAAGACTTAAAAGAATTTGGAAGAAATGAAATTGAACCTCCAATTTGTATAATATTAATAATTCGTATTAAGCAAGATTACAACAATATTTCTGGATACACACAGGTTTGTGCAGAAACCGTTGCCTTCACCTAGTATTTCATTTTTACATGAAAAATTATTAAGTAGAATTTTATGCCAAGGCGGATGACATATGAAGGCGAAACATTTTATCAATACCATATTATTATAGCATCACGTACGTAAACAATATATTATTCGGTAGACCCGAGATGCTTTGTTTCGTTCATTATTGCTCTAATTTTTCTCATATCAAATGATAGTTTGGAAGTTTAGTTTGGCGTTGGGAAGTTGTAAGCAGGTACCTACACTCGTAGAAAAGCTCATTTAATTTTAAAATGAAATGATTGTTTGCTTGGCAAAAAATTGACAAAAATTATACTGCAGGTGATAGGATAAGCATGCCTTTAATAAATCGATATACCCCAGATTAATTGTTATTACCAAGGTTAATTGTAATTACCACAAAAATAAGTTATGGCGTATACTCAAGGCGAAAAGTTTAGGTTCAGATCTCGTAAACTGCTGAAAACCTGAGTTAAGCAATGAACGTTGTACAAATTAACTCATTAACTTACACACGTAATATTTAAATTCGATCAAATTTTGTAGAAGTAATCCTCAGATCTTTTTTTCAGGTGGTACTAACAATAAGTGCATACATACGCTTTGTGTTGTCTTCCGCAACGAATTTTCCAAAAGTTGAAAATTCTAATTTTTGCGAATCAATAAAAAAGCATATTCAAAAAAAGCAACGCACTTTTTCTTTTGAATAAAAGAGGAAAAAATGAACCGCTTTACTCAACCTGTCATGTACATTAGTAGCGACTGTCATCATCTTGACAATCTATTGCAAATTAGTACCTAGGGTGCAGTAATACATTGGGGGATTATTAATGCACTGTTAACTACTAGGTTAGTTTGTTCCATCCTTGACTTCCTATGCAATTTAGTGATATCAATATTAACAGCTATATAAGAAACTAAAAAAAAAAACAGGCGACACATATTACAAAGCCCAGCGTCGAACATACAGAACAGCATAAACATTGAGACTGGACTGGAGTAATTAATAGTAGGACTAGGAATGTTGCAGAGCTTACCTGGCCATTCGAAGTACTATACGTATCAGCGCTAGAGCGTGAGTGTGTATGAAATAATAACATTACTAAACGTTATTATTAAACGTTAACATTATTAACGTATTAAAAATTAATGTGCAGGATTCAGGTATCTGAAAATAAAAACTACAATGGGTTTGGTCGATGATACATTTATTGAAGATAAAACAAATGATGAAAGCAAGCTTGATGCAAACAAAATAGAGGTACATATTTGATCAATCTTTTCTAATAATTAAGTGGTAGTATAAGCAAATTATTCCTGGCTAACTCCTCGCAGTTCCTAAACATTCGTTTCTTTGTTTTATCCTTTAGAAATCATTTTTATGCCGACACAGTGATGGGTACGGTTCAGGGGAAGGTAGGAACCAGTTAGTGACAAAGTTCGACCCCCGAATATTGTGTACTTTAGATGCTGACTCATTACTCAAACTACAGTTCATTGAACCGCTGCGGGCCCCGTACCAATGGTATCCTCATCCTGGAGGTGACTCAGAAATTGAAGGCAGTAGTAGCATCTACACTGACGATGGAATCAAAATAGGAGAGAGCGCAACAGATTGGAAGAACGTCAAGTTCAGAGATGTGTCTACTATTGCTTCCTTCTCGCATTTCTCAGAAGAGGATATTGACCTGGACAAGGACTTCCAAGCTCCAGTCATTTCGAAAAGAATCCAATTCTTTGATCCTCTGACTGTTGGGGAATGGGCCGATCAACTCCCGGCAATTCCAAAGAAAATATTTTGGCCTCTCAATCACTGGGCGGAAGTATTAATCTCCATTTTTGTAGGAGGGGCTAGTCTAGGTCTTATTTGCAGATTCATACGCCAACGCTTGTAGCAAGATACTGTACTTAAAATGCCAAATTATACATGTATTAATAATGCTCGTTAAGATTTATTTACAAATAAATTCACAGATAATTAATAAAATAGTCTATGACAAAATTGCATAGACAAGTACATATCAATTAAGGTTGAAAGTAAATGAAATTAGAAAATAATATTTACACAGAAGTAAGATGCGAGAGCTGGTTGCTCTTTTTTCCATTCAGGGATCGATTTCATTTCGATTTCAAAGTTACGGTGTCACCTCTTCCATTTTTTTCCTTCCAGTTTTGAATGTCATATTTGATTTGCAAAATACATTTAAAATTTCAGTGTCAGCCCTTTGTTAATTATCGGAATTTCTTGCTCACCGAACGGTCACAAAACTCTCGTGGGGTAATGGGTTTAGAGATGTAGTAAAAGAGGAGAGATATTTCGTGGCAACCAATCTTAATCCTGTCATCAAACTTCGATTGTTTGTCTCAAAATCGAACGACAAATGGTTTCAAACGTTAACGTAAACGAAGCAGTGGTTAAATCCAAACTGTGTTTCATACAAACCACGCTGAAGAAAAAAGAGGTGAAAATACCCGTAATATAATCAAACATGTGATATAATATAGGCATTCCTTGTATAAACATACATGTAATTATATTTAAGCCTTTATCAAATTTATCATTTTATCATTGTTTATTATGTTATTTATTTTATGTTGTACTGATGGGCCACTAATTCTTTTTATTTAATGAAGTTTCAATATAAACGTGAAATTAGCAGAAATGGAATGATAATTCAGATTCTTAATGAATCCTTTATAGCCACCAGTGAGGACTATTGGTTCTAACTTCATTACTGTTTACATACATTCTGTTATTTTATTCTAAAACGCCATGAATTTCTCCGTAAATATTGACTTTTTTGTTAGAGGTAGCTAACAGTTAATGAAAATTTAGTGAGTAGAGGTATAGTTAGTGCTGTAATTTGTTCGTTTTGTTTTGTTTTGTTCTCTTCGGAAATGAACAAAAGTAGAACAATTTGAGTTTTGTTTTGTTCACCGAGTTTAGTTTTGTTTTGTTTTTTGAACAATCCGTATTGTTCAAAAAACAATCCATATTGTTTTGTTCTACCGATGTAGAAGATGTTAGAAATTTGTGAAATTGACTGACGGATATGCTTTACAACTCTTATTTAATACACTCATTAAACCTTTTGTTGATAGTTTCTAGGAGCGTAAGGCGTAATGTAATTCCATACATCCACAAGAGCTGAAATGACCGCGTATATAGATATAATATATCAACAAACGATTGTGGTGGGGTTTACCTAGTGCTACCGATACGCATCGTTTGGGTTCGCCCGATGCCTTGAATGAATTAATTACCTGTATTGTTTTTTTTTTGTTTCTTAGGCCTCTTTTATTTCGGTGTCTTCCTGTCAACTCACAGTCAGACTAGTTTCAACATTTTAGGATCAAATCAAGTTTATAATTTAGCATCCAAGTCATCCTTCTGCATTTTATTAAAAACAACAAAACAAAATCGAATTTCAGCAGTGGAGGTGGCATTTGTCCAACTAAGTACTGGTGTCCAACAGAAATTGCTCTCGTTTACAATATCCGATGTACTCAAACATTTAATATCAGTACAGGTTATGGTCATAGCAGGTAACAATTAATTACTCCGTTGACCTCAAGTAGGCATTCTAATTGTAAGTTTCACGTTGTTCAATAACTTTAGATTGGCCTTAAATCTGTAAATAGTGTAAAGATTTTGTTGACCTTACTTAAGCCCAGCGGTTCACACCATAAATGATGTGTATAGATGTAACTAAAACCGTGCACTTCAATAGCTCCTAATGGTCATTATGATGTTATTTGAGATTCATTATAGTGTATGTAAGGTCATGGGTCTACTAATAACCCGCAAAGGTCAAATTAACGTCATGGGAATTCTTGTGACCCATCGAAAAATGAGATAATGAAACTCCTTGTAGCCCACTGAAGTCATGGAATTTCTTGTAGCCCACTGAGGTCAAATTGAGGTCATTGAATTTCTTGTAGCCCACTGAGGTCAAATTGAGGTCATTGAATTTCTTGTAGCCCACTGAGGTCAAATTGAGGTCATTGAATTTCTTGTAGCCCACTGAGGTCAAATTGAGGTCATTGAATTTCTTGTAGCCCACTGAGGTCAAATTGAGGTCATTGAATTTCCTGTAGCCCACTGAGGTCAAATTGAGGTCATTGAATTTCCTGTAGCCCACTGAGGTCAAATTGAGGTCATTGAATTTCTTGTAGCCCACTGAGGTCAAATTGAGGTCATTGAATTTCCTGTAGCCCACTGAGGTCAAATTGAGGTCATTGAATTTCCTGTAGCCCACTGAGGTCAAATTGAGGTCATTGAATTTATTGTAACCCACCGAGGTCAAATTGAGGTCATGAAATTTCTTGTAGCCCACTGAGGTCAAATTAAGGTTATGGAATTTCTTGTGACCCACTAAGGTCAATTTGAGGTCATGGAACTTGTTGTAACTCACTTAGGTCAATTTGAGGTCATGGAATTTCTTGTGACCCACTAATGTCAATTTGAGGTCATGGAACTTGTTGTAACTCACTGAGGTTAATTTGAGGCCATGGAATTTCTTGTGACATTTGAGGTCCTGTTGCTATTTATGACTCACTCAGGTCAATTTGAGGTCATGTTGCTATTTATGACTCACTCAGGTCAATTTGAGGTCATGTTGCTATTTATGACTCACTCAGGTCAATTTGAGGTCATGTTGCTATTTATGACTCACTCAGGTCAATTTGAGGTCATGTTGCTATTTATGACTCAGGTCAATTTGAGGTCATGTTGCTATTTATGACTCAGGTCAATTTGAGGTCATGTTGCTATTTATGACTCAGGTCAATTTGAGGTCATGTTGCTATTTATGACTCACTCAGGTCAATTTGAGGTCATGTTGCTATTTATGACTCACTCAGGTCAATTTGAGGTCATGTTGCTATTTATGACTCACTCAGGTCAATTTGAGGTCATGTTGCTATTTATGACTCACTCAGGTCAATTTGAGGTCATGTTGCTATTTATGACTCAGGTCAATTTGAGGTCATGTTACTTTTGGGCACTTTTTCAAACTAAGTTTGAAAAGATTATTACCAACTGTTGTGGTGGTTCGTTTGTTATAGTTTTGTTTTATCTTATCGCGGTTTTGTTTTGTTCTAGTTTTGTTTTTTCGAAAACTGATTTTGTTTGTTTTGTTTTGTTCAAAAAACAAGAACTGAACAAAAGAACAAACAAAACGCGAACAATATTACAGCACTAGGTATAGTAGCGCCAAAAACGTTAACGTAGAATAAAATAATAGCTAGACTAGCAAGTCAGCTAAACAAATAGCAGTAGATGTCCTTTATTTTATCCAAAACCGCTAGTGGAGTATACTGACATACATATGTAGAGGCTACAACTGTGGAAAGAAAAATTCAATAGAGTAGAATAGAATGGCTGAGACGCCCATCACTGCGACAAATATCTTTTAATTCGTTGGTGACACGATTGTTGACATGGACGCGGACAACGACGAGTGGACCTGCCTAAGAACACATTTCGCATTCACCTGACTTCATAATTATAAACATGTACAATATTTTTTAAATTTTAATACGTCCTAATTATAGGAATGTGTATTTCCAAAGTACATTTATTACCTGTATTTTGTTTTTCTATTGGATTTACAATATTTTTAAAAAGAAAAAACTTCTGCACAACTATTGCAAGTGGACCTACTGACGCTGCCGAAAGAAATAATGCTAAATACCATGCTGGCATGCATTCTAAGAATTTAGCTGTTAATTTTGAACGACCACAATTACATAAAAGTGTGAAGCATATATCATCCAAGCGTTAAGTAACTATCCAAAACGTTTCCCATAATTGCTACATATTAATAATTAATTTTTCGACAGTACAGTCGCTGCTGTACTTATTCGTGAAGTATTCTTTTTATTATTGTTTTGTTAATTTTTTATTGGCTGTTCTGCTGCATGGCGGAAGAGGGACAATATTAGGGCGAAAGTATAAGTATGTATAATAATTGTTGTAAATATAGTTCCTCTCATTGAGATTATCGTGTGCGATGTGGGAATATTTTTCGGCTGTATGATAAAGTAAGTAAGTAAATATTTTATCCCAGTGTGGTTTTCAAGGGGGGGGGAAGCAAAAGTACAAAAAAATAAACAGGTACATATGTTCGAGGGAATTAAATGCAAAATCGAAAAAAGATTCGGATGTGACGACGAGTATGGTTTTTTTCGGATGAGGAGAGCAACATTTGTAGCCATTAATAGAAGTGTAGTAGTGAAATATGTAACTTGTTTTTTTTAACATGATGTACTGTTACACACTTGCCATCCAGATTCCAGGGAAGTATTATAGGCAAATCTGGTCATAACGGATGGCTTTATTTTATACACATATATATTCCACGGATACTGCCGATGTCTGACTAACTTTACTGTCCCATTGCCTCTCCGTATGTCCAATGTACACAATGCTAATAGAGGAAAGTGGGAATAATTTTTCTAACGGATAAAAACCGGCGGCAGTCCCCAGAGTATCCGTTAAATCAAGATATGCATGTAGATTGGGAATGTTATTATTATTCACTGAACACAGCCGGAACAGAACTTTCGACATATCCCCAAAGTCTTTTTGCGGGCACCGCTGTGCAGTAAAAATTGGTCACAATAAAGCACAATCTTTTCCTCACATCATTTAAATACAAAACGTTTCCTGTAACTGTCTGTATACAAATATTGAATGAAACATTTTTCCATTCATTGTGTCTCATTCATACAACGTGAGGTGAGACTCTTGTCACAAATATTTCTCAACCTATTCGAAATAAATTCCATAAAGGATCAGTACTTAACTCCGTCCTCAGAAAAATGGAGGAGGTGTGTCAAGAATTGACAACAATGACAGGTCAAAAACAACTTAATGTTGAATTATTAGACGAGGAGGGCTTATATACGTTTATAGGACCACTGCTGATTTTGGGCCGAAAAATTTCTGAAAATCTCACGACCAGAATAAAAGAATCATCTCAAAAGCAAAACCCCTTCCCCCTACACACATACCATATATATTACTCATATATATGACTAATATTCCAACAACTGTTTCAATTCTTCTAATGATTACATTACAACCATACATATTCTGTATTGCTGTCATTTAAATTACTCCTAAGTCAGTTACATCTCATAATTAACCTTTTTATGTAACAGAATTAAAGACTTAAAATATTCAAAATAATTCTCATTTCAATAAAGCCATACACAATGTATGTGGCTTCCATCAATTAAGTCTGTTACGATAAAAGCATTTATTATACATAATAATTCTTTTCGTATGTAGTTTCAGAAATATGTTCCTAACTGGAGCATGTGTGAGGAAATAATTAGCGTCAACTAAATACGTTAATTATTGACGTTCTACAGAGAAAGTGTCGGAGCTTAATGGAGTCATTCCCCACAAGGCTTTTGCAATTTTGCATCCAATTACAGGAAGTTCCCGTCGGTGTCGGTTGAATATTTGGAACTCAATGTGTGGGTAAATAAATACTAGAAGTGAAACTTTGAAAATATTTTATGCTCATCTGTATACAGAGAGGAAATGTTTATAGACCCCACTTTAAAAAAATAGAGCTCAAGTTTTCAACCTATACTTGTTTAAAAGTTGAAGTAAATTAAGGAACTGTGTCTGCATATGCTTCAGCTTTCATGAGTTACATGATGGGAATGGGAAGCTTCAACAACTGTTTTGGTGGTTAGTGTTAGTGCGTTATGCCCCTATGCCCGCCGCCCATAAAGAAGTAGCAGATGCTCGAGTGGAGCAATGGAATAAACATAGGAGGTTACTTCAAATAAAGATATGCTCCTCTCATCATACTACTCGCGATTACCTTGCATTTTGCAGTTTCTATACAATATCCCCGAAAAAGGGTTTCTTCAAGATCTTATCCAAACTGTTATCTGTCTGGTTATCAGGTCAAACTAAGACTTTGACATTACAGAGACATAAGTTTGTTCAACGCTGGAGTTGAAACTATAGTGCATTGTAATTTAGTGTAACGTTATATAAGTACAAGTAGCTCAATTGAAAGTATTGAGAATTATAATACTTAGGGTGTTTGTATACATAGGGATTTAAATTTTTGATCGGGTGTTGTTACAACTATATACGGTTCTTCTAACTTCTGACGGTTCATTATGAGTGACCCAATTGGGACAGAATGATTAGTGACTGGAAATGTCCCTGTACTGGTTGACGGAGGTTAAGGTTCATTGAGTCCAGCACTCCACCCTTGGAGGTAATTACGTAATGAATGTGTTGTAGCTATAGAGTTATACTGGAGAAGAATAATTATTAGGGACTAGTAAAGAATGAATCTTTATGTAATTTAAAGTTGAAGGGCATTAAAGTGTATTCATTTAGAAGCTGGAATTGTTGTTAAATTGACGTAATAGGAGTGTACAATTTGTGTCAGGGTGTGTGATGTTAAGGGATAATTTTGAAATGAATGTTTTTTAAAAAAAATTTAGTGTATTTTTATGGTTAATTAATTGTGTTGGGGTAGGAAGTTGAGACAGGAGTATGATTTATGAATGTTGTTAAGGGGTGATCAAGTAAGAGGACGACTAAAATTTGTAGAGGGCTTTTTTTTGTGTTCAAAAGTGATATTTGATTATTTTTATTTGTGGGTTTTAAATATGAAATTTAGACACTGTCTGAAAGGGAGAAAAAGCTTTCCTGACCTTGGTTGTGAAATGGAAGAAACTGGGGATTTGCCGGGAGATACTTCTCAGCAAGAGGATATTCCGGAAGCTTCGAAGTCACCTGGTGAGACCGTTGTTAGAAATTATATTAAGATTGCTTCGGCAGTGTTTGTGTGCACGAAATTTGTTCCTTGATGTGACACGTTGCTTCGGAGTATTTCATGTGATTTCAATGTTGCAGTTGCTTGTGTGAGCGGAGAGGATTAGTGACCTGTGGTGTAGCTATGATTTAATTTGCTTTGTTGTTTCAGTCCTGTAGGGGGATAACTTGATGAAACTAGTGGTTAGCTCTGTCTGTGTACTCGAATTTATATCGTTTCTTATTTTCCATCTTCTTGGGGGTTTATTCGAAGCTTGTGTAGATCCTTCCTAAGGTTCTTATTCTGAAAGGTTTCCTGTAGCTAAAAAAGTGACATTTGTTAATTGCAGGAGTTGGGGATGACCTTCGCAGTATTCCTAGTGAAAAAATTTTGTCTCTTGAAAAAACTATTGCTGAACTAAATGCGGATTTCGGTGAGAAGCGAGCAAAGTTTAAAAAGCTTTTCATGCAAAAAGAAGGTATGCACTGCCGTGGAATACTATGATATTTGCCTCAGCTTATAAAACTTATTAACTAACTCATTTTAATTTTTTAACTCAACATCTTCTTATTTAGCCTAGCAGATCTGTATTCTGTCATGTTACTGTATGAATTTTTACGGGTACAGAATAATATAAGCTTTTTACTAAATTATTATTGTTTTAGAATTCTATGCAGTAATTATGATACGTTAAGTGTTCTCTGTCCTAAGTGTGCTTTATTCGGTAATATGAAATAGAAATGCTTTACAGTTAGTACACACCTCATGAAAAAACAATCATACAATGAATTTTAATAATAATATGTACTTACAAATGTTAAGAACTATGTGCGTAGAAGTAGTTGTCCAGCACGTGCTTCACACATGACATCGATGGTTTCCAGTATGACTGAACTTTTTCGAAATTGTAAAATTTGTAGAGGAGTTGGAGCAGGAGAGAAAAAGTAAAGAACTCATTGAAGCCCGAGTTAGGCTTTTACAGGATGAGCTCAATGAAGTTAAAAGTCAAGTCACTATTACGGAGTTTACCAAAGATAATGAAATAGAGGACTTAAAGCAGCGTGGCAAAGAAGAAATCGCAACATTACATAAGTTATTCGAAGGTTAATACCAAAATCAGATGCATAATTTACTGATCCATGCATATAAGTACTATTGTTTGTATTTTTACATACATTAACCTTTAATTATGAGTTTTTATTTGAAACAGAAACATTGCAGGATTCACGTAATAAGTATGAAGCAGAAATTCATCGCCTAAGAATTTTAAATAGCAAGTTGGATCTGGAGTTGCACGATCTTCGTCCACAGCTAGTTTCAACCACAAGTGGTGCCGAAGTAAGCCCGGGTGCTGTATTATCCGCAATGACTAAGTCCTTAGCAAGGAAGATAAATTCCACCATGTCTACTAGCAATGATAGCCTTCACGATATTGAAGAAGGAAACAAGTTAAAGCAATCCAAATACGTTAGTGAAACCCTTTTTTAACTGTATTCGAAGTTGCAAGCCTTTAATTTGCCAGGGATTGAAAGGGATATTGTTGCAGGCTCACGAAGACGCTGAAATGTTACGATCTTTGGTGGTTCAACTAGAAGAAGAATTGACAGCTTTAAAAGACAAAGTTCGCAACTCCGATGATCAGCTAGCGGCTCTGCAAAATGCTCAAGCTTCACTAGTTAAAGGAAATGACGCATTAACAATTTTACTTCAAGAACAAAATGTACAAGGCGTTTTAAACCAATTAGATGACAAGGTTAACTATTTCAGTTTTGTCGTCCCTTAATTTTTTATAATTTTAAATTTAAATATCGAATTGTGACCATTTTAGCTTTTAGTTAATTTGCATGTACAGCTTGTGATCTTGGGCAAAAAATGTTTTTTTCCTGACTTCTACAGTCCTTAATGCCTTAATTTTTAATTTATAGAGGAAAGTTATTAAAGTAATGATTTCAATGTTTTAGTTACGGGAAACTCGAAGTGGATTAGAAGCAGAAAAGTCGTCCCGAGCTGATTTAGAAATGTATGTAGCATTAGTTAATGCGCAAAAAACTATCTTACAGGAAGATCTAGAAAAAGTAAAGTTACAACTCAGGGAACTACGTCAAAGGTATTGATATTGAAAGGAAAAACTCAGCTCATCAAAAACATAACTTTTGTTAATCAAAATATTTCTATTTGTAAACCCTAGCCACGAAGAGGAAAAGAAAAATCATGAAGATTTAAAAGAAACGTGGAAAAAAGCTAACGAGCATTTTGTCCAAACTCAGGATGCATACCAGTCTACTATACATCGCATGAAATCTCTGATGACTCGAGAGCAATTAGAGCAGATAAAAAGTAGTAACTCTTACATGCCTTCGGGAATGTCTCCTACCGAGTCTAGTTATTCCCAGGTGAGTTTTTGGGTTACGAATTATTCATTATGCTAGAGTGCATCCTCAGATGAAAAATAAAATCACATGTTATGATTGCTAGACTGATCAGAGCCTAGGAACTGTTGAAGCTGCCGTACCTTCAAAATGTGAGGAGTGTGAAAAAAGTCAATCAATAATCGAAAAATTAAGGAGTGATTTACAGAAAGCAGCAAAATTGAGAAATGAAATGGAAGAAGACTGGTGCCGTATTTCCCAAGATTTGCAAGTGCGAATCTTATATATATGAAATATTGATTGGGTGTAATAATATTAATATGCTTCTTAGCTCCATAGTTTATTATTGTTTCGTGTTTACAGACAAAATTAAGTGCATTAGAGGAGCAAGTCGGAACTTATGAGGTTGTGTTGTTGGAAGTAAATACATCTTGCCAGCAGTCTTTACATGATATGGAGAAGCAAGTCAAGAAAATAATTCCTGAAAGAGAAAAATTGCAGAACCGCCTAGAATTGTAAGATAGGAAAGTATAAATATAGCTAATTTACTGAACCAGAAATTGAACTGTAACTGGCGATGATTATTCGTTTCATTTTAATGAAAAGCTAACATGTTTCAATAGTTCGCTATCTTCCTAAGTTTGAATATTTAATATATGCAAACAAAAAATTACAAACTACCAAATCTTGCAGATTACAGTATGAAAATGACAATCTTCGAGGAAAGCATGTTGCACATTCCGAACAACTACAACGGGAGGATATATCATTGCCTACTGAAGTTATGGTATGTTAACGCCAAGTGTTATCTTCTGATTACTTCAATAAGTTGAAATGACGAATGTAATACATATATACTTTAATTTTGCTTAGGAATTGCATGAAATGATTCTGCGTATCAAAGAAGAACTCATCAGCGTGAAAATCGGTAAAGAAGAGATTGAGTCGGAGCTAAAATTTTTTAAAGCGAGAGTAAGTACTGAGGAGCAGGAGAAAAGGGTGATTGAGGACAGTCTAAACAGCGACATCAAGAGATTGAAGTTAGTGTATTAAAATAACCAAAAAATTACTCGCGAATCAGATATAATAATGTTTCAGTGAGATTCAAGTATAAATTTGTGCAAAATAGAGACATTTTGAGAGCTCGAGACGAAGAAATTAGAATCAAAAGCAATCGCATTGCTGAGATAAAATCACAAGCAGCTGGTACCTCCAGTCACGCCAGTATTGAAGATATTCTCAGAGAGAAGGTAAAGGAATATTTTAAAGTTTAAAATAAAATAAATTTAACCGATTTGGTGTGTCAAAAAAGTATAGTTTCATGGAGATGCACTTAATTTTACAAACTTGGATATTATGAAACTTACAGGAAGCCATGAAAAAAGAAAATAATGAAATGGGGGGTAAAATTTCAACATTGAGGAAAGAGCTGACAAATAGTGAAGAACTCCAAAAAGATTTAATTGCTTTGTCGAAATCCTTGCAAGTTGAGCTTGAAAGGGTTCGACAAGCAGAGACAGAAGTTCGTTGGCAACATCCAGATGATATATCGCATTGTAATTCTAGCAGTTGTAAGAAACCAATGAATGAAAAAAAAGATAAGGTATACCAAAAATGCATGTAATTGGAAGCTACTGTTAGATGGTATAAGTTCATTAGTATATTTGTAACATATATAAGCGGAGATTTGTCATAATTTAAAACTGTTGAAAATATTTTATAACGTAGGAAATTATTTTATTCCAGCACCATTGTTCGCACTGTGGTCGGATATTCTGCGTTGACTGTATCAGTCGGACGGTACGACGTGGATCTCGGGATTACCCTGTCTGTGAATTCTGCCATACAGTTTTAGCCCATGATTCAGCACCATATTTTTCAACAGAACCCCCTCATTCACCTGACTGACAATGAACATACTCTGTAAGTTCCAGTCCTGTACCCACTGAGATAGTTTATGTAGGTTTTGAGGAAGCCGTTATAACAACTTAATATTCACGAATCTTGCGGTTAGATTGCAATAATTCGAACTAAGTAAAATAGTTACTGCTATGAGTAAGTTGAGTAAGCTCGTAAACTTAGATGTAACAACTACTTTTTTAATTTGATTAGAAGTCTGTCAAGATCGTGACTCTGTAATTATTATTTTTATCAGTGTTAATTTATGTGATTCAGTTTTTGTATAAATTCGTTACTTTTCTCGCTCAATAAAACATCCTAGTTATAATTTTACAATGTTTACGAGCTATCTTCTCCATTTAGCCGTTAAAATTGTCTATAATGTTAAAATGGGAAAAGACAAGATTGTGGAACCCTCCCCTGGAAGTTTTGAGTGCAATTATTACCTGTAACTGTAACCTATGTCAGTACCTACTGTAATTCTTCTGTTGTGAGAACTCGAAGAGAATCTATAAATAATGCTTCAGATATTTATCATTCACCGTGACCAATAAAAGTAAAGTGTAATCATTCCAATGCATTTTTTGTATTTGTAACTTTATTATTACTATAATATGTACATGCAATCATAACAGAACATTGTAAAGAATGCAATTTCATTGCAATTATGGTTAGAATATTACTAACGCTTGATTAACAATTCAATTAAAATTATAGCAATGTCATTGCATTTTGTAAGATATTCCACCAATTCTTGCCTCCACCAATTGTCAAGTAAGTAACAAAATCGTATGAAACAGTAATCACAATCTGTAACCATTTCAGGAAAGTAACAACCACAACGTGTATGTACATTTTCAAGCTTTATACGTGATCAAGCCCTCAAGAAACTTGCGTGTTTTTTATATTTGTATCATCTACATGTTTCACCATCTTTGACATTCCTGTACATAACCCCTTGCAAAATACACCTGTAAAAATACTGTGACTAATATTGTTAAGTTATTTCATTTGCTTTGGCAATATTGAGAGACGCTTTGCTTTGTGACTGGTTCTGTGGTGTACTACATACGCATACACGTACACTAAATATGTTTTGTCTTTCAAGCAGCAATCTAACTTACGAAAAATACCGATGGGCAATAATAAAATATATACACGAACACTTTACATTTTGTCTTCAGTAAAATGAGACCCCTTTGGAAACAACTCAAGTTGTCGAACTCCTGCGGACAATTAGAATCTCTACGTAATTATTTTATAGCTACAACTACCACATAATGTTATTTACACCATTAAAATTGAGTACAACAAAACTTTCGTCATTATTCATAAATTTTGGTTAAAACGTTTGACCTCTTTTAAGTGCAGAAGATATTAACCAAAATGTTAACTTTATTTTACTGCCATGCAGCCAGCAGAGATCCAGTACTAAAATAATTAACCATGAAAGTAGCAACAACGAATGCAGACAAACAACTGCTAGAAATACAAAATACAACTTGAATTGCTCCGTCTTGAAATTATCTATTTGATCCACGGACTTGTTTTGCAAGTGTATTCCTTTATTCTTTTATGAACGTCAATTAGTAAATCATGCCAGGGTGGAAGTCTGACCGGTGGAAAAAAACGTTGGGATTAATTGTTGATATTGTTGGCTCCAAAGTTGTGTAGACATTTCCATCTGCATTAATATGAAACAAAATAACAATTATTTCATTACATTTTAATTAACTTCCATTTTTTACATTTGATTTGATTACTAGTACGTGGAAATTTTTTTATACCACCACTTCATTAAAAATTACAAATTCAAAGCATGTCAGCAAATAGCTCTACGTGTGGGAATGAAAAATGTCAAAGCATACAAGCATATTAGTTTCTACATAATATGTGCGTTCAACATGAATATTCACACTAATTACAGTGGAAGCTTAATGTGAAAGTTAACTTAGAACATAAGCCGTACAAGCAGTCATACTTTCGGGTTATTAATTACTACTGTAACTCAGACCTCTGCATGAAAGTGAAATGTTTTTGTGCTTCCGCAATTCATGACTTAATTGTGCGAACAATTTTCTTGCATATGTCTTGAATCGAGTATTGAGAAAAATAAAGCAGAAGTGCATACTAAATCCTCAGAGATGTTTAAAATAAAACATCATAATTATTCACAATTTGTCTGGCTTGGCATAGTACAGCATGTGCAATGTGCAATTAAGCGATTTCTCTAGATTCCCTCGTGGTTGAATGAGAGAGATTTTGTACTTGCACCTGGGACTTGGGAGTTCAATACGTTCAAATGTTAGGCTTTAGTCAGTTTTGTGGAAACTCTACATTTTATATAACAAAAGAAGAAGTCTAGAATATTATCACTCATTGAAATAATAATCTCATTACATTGTAACTCTCCGAATGTGATCAATTATCCTGACAAAAGTTCCTGGGATCCCAATATGTTAAACTGACAATAAAGAGCCAATGAAAGCCCAACGCCAGCTTCCCAGCCATTGTTGAACGTTCCTGCTTGGCCTCACCTTAATTGCTGAGACAGCATGAGTGTGACTAAAAACAAGTCTTCCCATGCCAAACATGTATCTCCTAATCCCGAGATAAGTAACAAAAACAAATAAAGCACACTTCGTGGTAGGTTTTGTTTCCTTCGAAGCGTTAATGAGATCAGAGACCTACTAGGGATGCTCATCATGTTCATGCTTTAAGCTTAGTCAATAAAAGTGCACATGAATGTAAAATGTCATGCTCTCGAAACTCTTGCCGTTTCCCTAATACGAGACAAATGTTGTAGGACTATTTCCAGTGCCAATATAAGTATATCTTTCACAGTTTCAATTTTTATGAACTCCGAACGGTTGACTAAATGGCCTCATTACTGCGTTAACCCTGTCACTGTTTATTTGTTACTGATTCAATTGTACTAATTTTAAAACCCTTGCTTGATTTTCCTTTCACGTGCGTCTGCAGAGTACCTACTTAACTTATTGTTAGAAGACCTTTACAAGAACTGGGAATACGACGCGTCTGTGTAGGCGACTATTGCTACTTTATTTGTTTTCCATTTTCAAGCAGCATTGAACCAGGTTAATACAACAGGTCGCCAGGGCGAGAGTGATCATTCCAAAACATGCATAATTTTGGGCTAAACTGCACTACAGGGATTTTGGGTTTAATAAAATATGATGACAAGCTACTCTTTCAAAATTGCCTCGTAAGTTGCAAAAAATATGTTACGCTTAATCCATTCATGAAAATAACTTTTACTATCTAATATGTATATAAACTGACTGATATATGTACTTGTTCTGGATGAATCGTTCGTTCATGTGTACGTAGGTGCCCAGGTTTACGAGCAAAATGAAAAGAAAAAATACACAAATACTAAACCAGTCAAAGCAAACAAAAAGTGGTTCATCAAGTTATATTGCCCATCTTGTAAAGTGATTTGCTATAAAGCTACACTGTCCTCAAGTTGAAATAATATGGTGTAACCGTTGCCTTTCCACAATTTTCACCGGCATTTATTGCTGCTGTAATTTCCTAATCAATTCCCTTTCTTCTGCCGAAATTTTTTATTATTACCATAAAACGTCATGCCACACACTCACGCTTGAAGTAGTAGTTACACAATTAGTTGAACAGTAATTTCATTCCCGTAAAAGTATACACACTCACTTGCATGCAAGCTGGATAGATCAAGTTTAATAATTGTATAAGAATTAAAAGTTCTCAAAAGCTTTCATAAAAGCCCATCGTTTCATTTAATCACACAGGAAGAAAGCAAATTTGTATCTAACATTCCAAGCAAATTGGAGTTGCTAAACAGTTTGGATTTCCAGAATTCTGCTGAGGAGTGATGACTGTGATCAGTACTAACCACAAGTGCCAGGTCAATCTGTCGAAAATCCATAGAATTTAACAACTCCGCCTTTGAAACACTACCCCTCAGGTTATACTTTTCAGGAAGTGCTTTCAGAAAAGGTTACTTATTAAATAATAAATATGTTAGTCTCGCAATGTCTAAGTCCCACTTATGTATCTACAGGTATTACAGGTAGAGATTCATTCGGTGTTGGTCCGTCCCGCATGTCTCAGTTCACCTCTGACTGAATGACTTTGTGTGTACAGAGTTTACAGTTGAGGAATGCGCTCTGCTACAGTTAGCAAAAGTCATTGTTGTTAAGTCAATGTACTCGAGGATGAGAGGATTCAGGATAGTTTACAATTATTACTAACAATATTTTTTGGTAATAAAACAATTTCCTTATCTTAATCTTAAACTAGGAGAGTGTACGTCTGGGAGGTATCTGCATGCATCCAGTCATGCTGTTGATATGTTGTTTATAATAATGTCAAGTCCTGCAGCTCTGCTCTTTAATAATTATGTAATGTATGTATGTATCTGTTGCATAACTTTAAGAATAGTAGCAAGTTGAATTGGTGGGGGGGGGGGAAGCAAGTCGGTAAAAAGACAAGGTTTAAAACTCCTTGTCAACTGCAACTCAAAGTGTAGTAATACCGTGTGCAACTGTAATTTCTTTCAAGATTGATTACTGACAATTGATAAAAACGTCGTTCATTTTTGTCCGTTTCGTCGGAATTTCTGGTTGCCTTTAAAGTTACTATAGTTCAATTCATTGGTAGGATCCCTTGTACTGTTATTACATTTGTAAGTGAATATTACTTGTCATTTCGTCCTATGGAAATACAGTGGAAGATGAGAGAAGGCAAGTATAATTCGGGTGCATAAGTGGCACATCGAGCTGGAAAGTATTGCTCCTTTTAACTCTTGACAATAGATAAAAAAATAATCCGTTTCCTCCCCACAACAAGTAAATGGCATGCAAAAATAGATAGGATTACACAGACACATAGCCACTTATCCATGTAACTTTGCAGGTTGAGCAAGAGGAATTGCATAAGATGGAAGATGCCATTGAGATATGGAATATCATTTGTTACCTGCAGAACTTGTAGCATAGTAAAACTGTGCATTGTAGTCGTTGAAAAAACGATAAAAATGCCCGTTAGACAATGCATCTAGAAGGGTCAAAAGAAAAATTATCTATTTATGATTCTAAAAAATAAATTATATTAATGACACCACCCTCACCTCCTATACAGAAAATACCAAATTTGGCATGGAATTTTCCTGTTAATTCACAGAATAATAACTTACGATGTTACCCATATCACTGTAGGTGTACCTTGGTTCAATATCCATTCTTCCGTTCAGCATGATCAACCCTCTTTTGCAATCACACTTTTTTTCAATCTATAAATCTACGCATTTTTATTCACGCAAAGGGATTCCCTCTTCTCGTTTGTTTGCTGGGCCACTCTTTTTTTAAAAAACATTTGAGCGTATCCTGTGAACCTATACTTGGGCTAACTATTGATGAAAATAAACCACATTTCAATATTTGCTAGAGATGTTCCCAGTCATCATCATACATACTTTGAGTTCTTGGATTACGCCTGTGTGATGCAGTGGACATGAGCCATGACTACAGACTAGTATTTACTATATTTGTTTACAGCTTACACTCAAGTATCTAATTATTATAGTACTATTGGGGTTACAAGTATCGGCGAGTTGGTTCTGTCAGTATTGTCTGACTGAAGACTGACTACCTGCATTAAAATGGCCTCTGAAGGAACGTATGTTTTCCCTGTAAGGTAATGCATTTTTAATATTGGCATGCAACAGGTGGTCATGGAGCGGGTACCGAGTAAAAACAGACACCCCATGAGTTGAGCTGTCTATATAAAAGAAACTATGGGGATATGCATGACTGGAGTGATTTTTCTACTTGTGCAATAATGATATCAAATGGAAAACAATTTAGAGTTATTAAATGAAGAATCTGTCTATTTGTACGGCATTCTCATTCTCATCTTCAATGGGAGTTTTTTTCATCATTTTTACATAATGAACGACATGTGGGTTCTCCGTCATCTTTCAAGCCACATACAATCTCCAGCACAATTCCATACTTACAGGTGCATCATTACCGTGCATATACACTTGTATATACGGAAGCCGTTCAATTATACTGATAATAATGTAATGTGTGTAGTGTTGCACTAACAATAAGTATGAACTTCATATTAACAGGTAGTGGAGGTGGTTTCCGTTTGGCGTATATTGCACTACAAGCACTTGTGTGGTGGTATTAGCACAATATAATCTTAAAACTGTTATTACTTTGCTTCTTTAAGTTTATTACAGCAATGTTAAATACCTGAATCAAATATTTAACATCATCATATGTCTGTCTGGGCAATTGTGCATAGAGCAATGAGAAAGTTCATTCTATCATATACGTTGTAATTTGAAATAGCGTACAGGACTCGTTCGAATAATTTTTTATAGGATATTCTCCCCCTTTCATTTTCATCATATAGTGCTGGTTAATGCGCTCACTCACTGTGGGACACTCTTTTTTATTCTACGAATAATATTCCCAAGATTTAATAATGCAATAAATGGTGATCTCTATACAACGGGGGTTATAGTCAAGTTGGGCTTAAGCTCATGGGCTAAATATCTGCCTATCATAACGCATGTATGAGTACACATACATATCTTACAGCCAATTCATAACTATATGGAACTAGATACATACGTGAGAAGACCCATCATGTTAAAATATTAATTACCTCCGATTAGTGCCGTTTTGTAGTTTTTACTGGGTTTGAAGTGAAAGAAAGACGGTGAATAGCCAGAACATTGATCCTCTTGATCTTCCAAGTACATTCCTTCCTTTCCCATGGCTGCTAATTGGCGTCCCTACATAATTTTGTCCGGTCAGACGTAATTGTTTGTATTATTGTGCATCATATTTGAGTTACATAACAATTGACAACAATTGACTACAGTATTACAGGCACACCGTATGCATTTCCTGTTTATTTTTGCACGTGTGTGTAATTACGTATGTAGTCAATCACCAAACATCCATCCATATCACAAATGAATGAACATGTTCTTGTATTATGAATGACTATGAGGAATGGAACGAAGGCTTACCTTTGGCATGAACATAATTAAGAACGTGGCTAAACTTTGGGCAAGGAGTCCGAATGCCACACAAGCGTCTTGATGCCGCCCCTGCATGAATAAAAAAAATGTCTCACGCTACAGTCATATTCCTTCATATAATTGAAAGGTTTGGATTCATTTATCATTACTATGAACTGGATTCACTCCACTACTGTACTCTCAAGATATAGACTTGAGGAGAGTGAAACTCTAAATCCCCCATTCAGTAGATAAGCTACGAGATTTAGAGTGAAAGATGCTTTGGAATCTTCTTCCACTTGTAGTTGCAAGGTCAAAATCGAAAGTTAGAATGTTCAGGGGATTACGAGAAAATGGGATATGGAAACAAAACACATAACATGTAATACTTTTATTACATCGTCAATTATCTTTATGTCACTTCATTTTTTGCTCTGTGGTATCTGTGTATGTATCACAGGAATTATTGTAAAAACCAAAAAAAAAAGAAAAAAGAAAATAACCTGCAAAATCCAACCAGCAATGGTCCATGAAATCCAGATGGGGATTGTTACTAAAATGGAAATCCCAATGTAAGTAGACTCCCGGTAATTTTCGCGAATTCCACGAGTTTTGAAGGCCAATATACCAACGACGCCGATTAAGAACACGTTGTAAGCCAGAGTGAGAAGTAGTTGAGAGTAAGTTGTCCCGCACTGCGACCACAGTGGTCCGCCCATTTGATTTACCTTTAATTTACAATCTTAATGTAATAGGCAGGTAAAGCACCATACTACAAATAATTTATTTCATAGTATTGAATGCTCCGTACAACTGAGTACATACATTGGATTTGATATATGAAGATATAGAAGATTGTGCAGACAAGTTCTGTGATTAGGATTTGAATTCATGTCAATAACCACAGCAGTATAAGAAACCACAAAGGCTGGGGAAATACACATGCTGAAGGGGAAACAAATCTTTGGAAAAATAAAATGTAAGATATGGATCGCCTATCGCCAAAGTTTCTGAAGCTATAGAACATTAAGTATACTATTTGTGATGCATCCACCACTAATGAACAAAGAGCTTCAAGTTGTTACATCTTTATATTGACATTTCAGGTATGACCATCACGAACATAAAAGCTGTTTGTTCTTTGCGAATCTGAGGGATCAATTTTAGATTATCCCCTTGCAGCGCTACGGGGCAGAAGGAATGAACTGATCTTTCAATGACAGTACCTGCAAATGAGGAGGGTAGACGATGACCCATTGGGTGTCGATGGCAACTTGAACGAGGACAGAGAACAAAAGAAGGCAGGCCTGGTAGGATGCGGGTAAGTAGATCCCCCCATCCAAACTCAGTAGGAAAACGCATTTGACCATGAGGACGGAGAAGATGAGTGTGTATGCGATTCCCAATCCCAGTCGTCCCAGGAAACAGCTGACGGCGGAGGGGCATATAGCAAAAACAAGGGCGAGAGATGAGCAGAGGAATAAACCAAAGAGGAGCATTTGGCCTAAAAATAAGTGACGCCGGCTGGGTCCCCTGGCTTTGCACAGGACGTAGATTTCAAATAAACTGATTAAAAAAATATTTAAAGATGCGATTGACAGCAATGGAATAGTCCAGACTTCTCTCTTGAGAAAACCTGCCATCATGTTATTACGGAAATCTGAAGTCTCCACATCCGAAGACCGTATGGGTTTCCAAGAATCATCAAATTTACTGATGTTTCTCTTTGTTGGGCCAGTAAATGATGATGATGATAATGACTTGAGAGTCGTTGTACTACTCCGTTCATCATCTTCTCCAAACTCAATTGGAGTGGAGAACTTGGCATCTCTCATCATCATTAAGGTATCATTGATACTGGATGAGGGCTGACGTGCGCTCCCATCTCGCATATTATTTCGAATTGTAGTAGAATTTTTCAACGAGACTTGATGGAATAACGACGGATTTCTATTAACTTTATTGCCAAACAATCCATCACGACTTGCATTTTGTTGAGTTAGTCTTCTTGTCACAGAAGTGATGGCTCCCTTGTGGTTTCGACCACTTTCTTTGGGAAGGGGCTCAACCTGCCCCAATTTATGTTCCACACTCAATGTGACTGATGAGAAAATCAGAATGAGTGTGCATAGTCCCACACTTTTACCACAATTTTTCCGCTCTATCACGCCCATTTTCCAACTTCACACGAGCAACCCAGAAGTTCCCCTTTCAATGCACAAAGGTACAGTGCGGGTAGAGACACTCAAGCAGATGATTTTTCGCACCTCCACATATAAGTAGAAGTACTTGTACAGACGAGCGTTGGTCCTAGGGAGGGATGGGATTTATCAGTCCTCGGTCCACATCAGCTGTACAGAGAGATCCATCCAGTTGATTTTCCTTCTGTAAATTCATGACCCAATGAAAAAAAAAATCCTGCTCAGTCTTGGAATTTTACACCGTCATTTAAATCTTAAACGTCCACAGACGTAACAATAACATAACTTGAAAAGCACTAATAGTCCATGATTACCAATTATCTCGAGTAACTACACTTTTCATCTTGTCACTTTTCATGCATATGCATTACTTTCCTCTCCAAGCAGCAAGCCTATTAGCTCTATCTTAAACAGGTAGCCATAATCATTTTTCTTAACTTTCGTGAGGCATACTATTTACATGCAGGCCCATTAGGCGCGTGTACCGTCACCACTCCACCCCGATGCTAATGCTACCTTGTTACTCAATAGAACTGAATGGAACTACAAATGCTAAATTTTTTACACGCCCGCATATGTATGTACGTACATAGCTCCATATCAGTCGTCGGAACCAACACGCTTGCATGAGTTTTCAAAATCAGCCACTTTGTTTTATTGTTGTCGAGTAGAAATCTTTTACTTCGTTTCAATTTTTACTCTCCTTTTCTTTTCAATTCAACTTTGTGCGTATGTTATTGCAGCAATAAACATGTCACTATTTGTATCGTATTACTAGCAGATTGACTAGCTAATTTTCTCGTCTCTATGAGCAAAGAAGTATTGTATTTTAAACCTTACAACACAAACTCAGTCATGGTTTGCAACGATATCGAACTTTTTCTATTCACAGGGAGCCATAGCATGCAGAGTATACGCTTTGTACTCTATCTATCTGCTGTATCTCGATCTACTATATCGAATTTGTACATATAATTATTCCAGACCAGTCAATTTTTTACTGTTCAACATGACGAAACCCTTAGAAATAGACCAAATGTGAAACTTGAAAGGTATAATTACCTACATGTATTTTGCGAAAATTCAAACATCATTTGTCTATTTTTGTAGTTTTGCACCTGCAATTTTCAGAAACCCACCGTCCGCCACAGCTAGCAAAATTGTACCAACGTGTCACAAAGTATTTTTCAGACCAGAATATATTTTAGAATAAGTTCATATTCAAGGGGTGCAGGGAGCACCCTTGACATGGCGATTACTTAGATGCATTCAGTTTACATCACATCTGGAAGCCACAATAATCTGAGGTGTACAGGAGAGACATCCACAGAATATGAGGGATGCTCATCTGGTTCAACTGCCGTCTTAAAATTGAGGTGTGCAGTACATGAGAAATAGAGCCGATAGTTTCATGTTAATGGAGAGGACGTACCATAGAATCCAGATTTGTGAACAAGTACAGTCAATCGCTTGCATACAAACTCAGTTTTTACGCTGGGACGTCTATGCAGTGAATCAAATTTTTTTAGAGCTCATTGTTTAATTAAATTGGTATGGAGATTACATGCATCAAGGAGAGCTTTAGTAATTGTAGGAGTGCGTAACGAAAGCTAATGCAAAGATTGCTACCATCAGTCCCATCATCGAGGCAGAGGTGGATGATGCTGCGGATTGGAGGAAACTCTAGTAATTGTAAGGTGAGTAGTATCTATGTATACCTGTACACACAATTTATTTACACTTGAGCAACAGGCATCAATTAAGTTTATGACTGAGTAAAAATAGAGTAGGCACGTCTAGGCACATGCATATGTTTAATTATGGATGTCTCTGACTCTCACAGAGCACATGTTTCCCCGACTGCACCTCTTACTGCCATTATAGATTTACCTAGTTTTTGAGGGGAGCATAAAGTCGGAATAATAACTGTTATAATTGACTCAGTTTCATTCATTACCTACAAAAAAAAACTCTGGGACTCAATCCTTAACTCAAACTTTCCATACCACTGTACTTCTCCTAGAAATTTCCTAGTGGGATCAAAATCATCTGAGATACATATAATACCCAGAATTATAAACTCGATAGAGTTAATCTTTTCAAAAGCAAAAAGCACGCAAATGAACCCAATTTTTTAGGTATGTTTCCGCAGCGACTGTCCAACGAAAATAATTCTACATATGGACCAAAATGTTATGACTAACTAACCTGTTTAAAATTATTGAAGTAAGTTAATTCAATAGACGTATTTGCGCTCATAGACTCTCATTAGTTTAGTTCATCAATAAGAGAAGATTCGAGTCTGCAGAATTGTAAAAGACTAAAATCGAAGCCGGAAATAATTTACATACGTGAATGCTAATTTACACAGAATCTTAGGATGGATTAACTCCTTCAAAAGAATATGGTGCAATGGTACTACAAGAACGGATATCAGTGTCATTGAATCAAAACTCATATTGAAATTAGAAACTGTTGCTGTAGTGTAACGTCTTGTTTTAATGAAGGTACATATAGATTGCTATGAAATGAAAACCAAAAGATTAGGTAAGTGATCTTTGAAGCAAGGATACGTATCCCAGGAACAATATGAGCATTGCTTAAATACTCTGCATGGATTTTTAAAGAAAATGTAAACTGTCAAGACTTGCAGAAAGTACCGTAAGATTTGTGGTATACATAAAAGGTAGACTTGAGCAAACCGCTGAGTCCGTTCTGATTACTGTCAGTTCAAGTGTACATGGATTTTTCTATGTAAAGTCTCTATCCCATAAGTTTCCAAAACCGTGACTTACAGGAAAGTTGTCAGAGTCGTAACAAGTGAAATGAGATTGGATTGACAAACGTTTCATTCGTCTTTGTCAACTTTTTCACAAATCAATGAGCACGTGAGTGTCTCTAAAGGGTAACATAAATATATTTATAGCTTTAAAAATGTATATGTACACAATTTAATTACTATTTGTCGCAGGGGAAACACCACAATACCACAAGACTACTATAAGAACATCACTACTGCTGTCAGGAAAATGTCCGTTGTAAGTCTTCCTCAATTTCCTGAACATGGCTGCTAACGTAATCGTCGAATACAAGTAAGTACCCACTCCATCGAAACTTTTCGTCCACCTCCCAATGATACAACAGGGAATAATTCATGCACAAAAAAATCGACAGTAGACACTGAATCAATAATAATTCAAATCAATCCTTGTTTTGTTACACATGATGAATCTGTGAACCTCGGGGGGAAAAGAATTGATCAGTATCCATACGGATAAAAAAGTTTTAGAAACAAAACAAAGCTGACAAGTAACAACGTCTGGTAAGAAATCATTGGTACATCTACATGGGCTAGGGTTGCGAACATATTTTATCATTAATTTATTGTAAGATTTGTGTCCTCATCTGAATAGGTGAATTACTCCAACTGGAAGAGGACTATCTGAGCATTTAATCTCTCAATCTCTCCTGTCTCTGATTGTATGCCAGACTTGTCCAGTGAAGGGTACAAGTACTACATAATTATATGCCTATGGGTTGGGATTTTCTTCTCCTCAAATTACGCTAAACATGCACCTTATATATACATTCGGACAAGTGTACACATCACACTATTTAGTCCCTACAAGGAGCTATCAGACCAGTACCGGACACTAACGCCACGGTTCATTAATGTTTTGAGTCGTCTTTGTGCATAACAATCTAAATAAGCTTAAAGACTTGTTGAGCAATGTTGTAGCAATTGAAACTTGAGGAGATAACTTACTGGGCCTGAATTCAGCTGTTTGAGCTTCGTCTAGTCCATAGACACATTACCTAATCAAATTTCGTCAGTGCCTTGGAATTGCATGTTTTTTGGACAAGCAAAACTTCGAGGTTGGACTTTGTTTTGAGGCACCTGTTTCTGTATACGTATACATATGTGGATACGCCATGTTAAGCATTTCTCGGTACGAAGAGCAAATTTGATAAAAAAAATCTTTTTAGGTCGTATTTCTTCATATGACCCGTGATAATTATCGTAAATTCCAATTCCAGGCACCAAAATGATTTTGAAAGTTTTTGTACTGACAATGAGACTATGACTATGGTCATTCTTTTTGAAACCATACGGCAATATGACCATATCACCCCACCTCTCCAGTCTTGTCAGTCTGCTATCTGGGTATCATTACGTACTGGTTGCAATGCATTGAACAAACAAGACATGATATGGAAATGGAAGAGCAAGGGAGAAGTATAACCTAGTGTAAAAGACCAAGTGTCTACGAAGTGAATGCGTGGTTAATTGTGAGATAGCTCTCGATATGCGTTTATTGTCAAATTCTCTCCACCTTTGTGAGTGAGTTGACGAAGAATGTAGAAGTCGTTGTTGCGACGCCTGATGATGTCTCGTCGAGGCAATTGGACACGACAATCACTGCATACACATTTTTAATCTGAGATTGTTAGCCAATTATCAAGACTCAATGTGTGGAGATGAGACAAAAAGTAAAGCAACGTCCATCTGTTCCTCTTTCACACTCTCGACTGCGAGATGTGGATACTGTAAAAGGGAAACGTAGGGAAGGTAAAGTCAGCTAGTCGGAGTAAAAAGTATTGTGGATAGGTTGTACCCTGCTGATATGTACGTGCTTGGTGGAGAAGTTACCAAACATCCTGGATTGATTCACACTGCACACAAGAAATCGTTCATCCACTCAGGTAAATAAACAATGTACATGTGTACGTATGGAGACCTATACAGACGAGTTTAATATTAAACTCGGAGTTCCTGTGGTCATCGTGTTACACACGTGGAGAAATCTCTAGACTTGAAATTATAAAAAGAAATCCAGTTTGATTTCCTCTGGCGAATTGTTTGTTATTCTTTCAAGTCAATACCTTTCAATTCAATTTTTGCTCTCGGGTTTCATCCCCATTTATTCACCTCTTCACGTGTGTACGGACATGACTACCTGCCTCACAATGTTAACTTAAGTATGAGAACTTTGTGTCCAACTTCCTGCTCAGCATGCGTAAAGTACGTAAATATAGCTCCAAGTTTGGTGAAATGTTTTTATCCAAAACCTTTATTTTATTTGCACTGCTCAAAAATTCCCTTCCCTCGGGTCTCCGAGTCTCCACGCCCTCCTTCATTCCTGATTGTGTGTGCTTATGGGTATCACAAAAGAGGAAACTTATCCCTTATGTTATTATTACTTGGCATGAGAACATGTTAACAAAACTCTCAAGAATAAGATGCACTTTAATGCTATCAAACTTTTTCCTCTTCTTGTGTCCTTAACACATACGATATCGTCTATTATGCAAAAGACGTTTATGCGGTAGAGGCGGCTGTAGTGTGATCCTAAGGAATTAACCATTAATAGATACTCGAGCAGTGCATGGCGTGTACACTTGTGCCCAGGTAGATAACCTCAGATTGCAATAAAAGGCACAGTATAGCAAATACCATTAGAGAGGTTCAGCAAGCATCTACAAAAATATTTCTCCTTGTATAAAAAGGAAAATGTCAGTGAATGAAACGTTCATACTTGAGTAGCGTTGCATTGTGAGTACATTTAATTGTAAGTTTTTTTTCCTAATTCATTTATGGAGAAATTTATGTAATGATACTGCAAATGGCATATAATCCTATTTTATCCTTCCCGATCTACATAGAAATCATCTACATACTAACCAGGCCTTAGTTACTACTTTAACATGACAACAATAAAAATCCTTACTTGGCGGTCCGAAAAGACTATCCAAAGTAATGAGCTACTTACTTCCAGATGATATTGCATGTTTACACTTTGGACCCAAAGCATCAATCAACGTTAGTAACTACGGTTAGTAGAAATGTGGCTGTAAAAACTGTGATGCTTTCAAATAGATACATACATTATAAATCAGAGACAGCTTGACAGCTCCTCTTCTTAAGGCTTTACAAGTATGTAGCTCATATGAACATAATAATTATCAGTTCGTATGGCAAGCTCAAAATTAAGAGAAATAGTACGATTTCCAAGACTTGATGGGGTTCCAACTCAAATTATAATGTAAATCATCTAATTAGAACTCAGATTTAATTGCGTCACGCATTTACTTCTTATTGTATGTTATTGCATGGATAGTACCTTCGTTGATGAACAGAACGAAACGGCCGTACATAAACTAATGTTGTAAGAATACGCTAAAAAGGGGATATTTTGTCCAACAAATTTTCAAACAGTGAAGTATTTACAATAAAAGCTTGAAAATGTTCCTTCTCAGCTGTCAAGATGGGGATCTTGGTTTATTAATATAGTCTGCATTAAATCAAGGTCGTAAAAAGATTTGGCGCAGTTAAGAACAAGGATGAGAACCATTAAGGGAAATTTAGCAAGCACCAGGACTATGAATAAATAAAATTTAATTACTGGGGCTATAACAGTAAACATTCAAATTTACGCATACTGACTATCTATCATATATTCAATTTACAATATTTCTAAGGACACAAGCTGGAGTGCTTACTTGAAGGAAATTTCAGCTTATTCAGAAATTTTTAATGTATGTAGATACATATATAGCTTTGGCTCTGTATATAATAAATAGTAATTGATGGCCCGACTCTGAGTTCGGAAAAAGATTACACAATTATCTTTCTCCTACTTTGTTGGCATCATTTTTAATGACAGGTAGAGATTTTGCACATGGATGATCATTATGTGGCTGTATTACCGCATAATGTTAAGAGTAATACCTTCTGAAAATATTTTTGGATAAAGGCTCGTTCATAGCTGAGGTATTTGAGTAGTTTTAATACTACGGTCTGATTACTCAACTGATATCAATCATTCATTCGGTTAAAGTAGAGTTCACCTTTCGGCTTATTGTTAGTGTAGTTCAAATTTTCTCTTGCAGAAGTTACTTGATGGGAGAATGTTCAGGGGGTAATAAGAATACTGGCACAGAAAAACAACAGTTGAATCACATTTAATATTCTTACAGAAAAGATGTTAGGTCACCTCATTATGTCCCTACTTTGTGCGCGAGTCTATAATAATAAGATTGCTTCTTCAAACACATGGCTTCCTTCATTCTTCTTGAACTATTATAAAATTAATATGAGTAACAGAAGCCAAGAGTTTCTTCTCATTGTTTCCACCTCAAGTAATTACATATATAGTAATAACATTAATATGCTTATGAATATATTCATTTAAAATTTCACGGAAAGTCTCATGTTAATAATAACTTTGAGGGCTGCGATAGGGAATTATATATTGCCCTGCCAGAGGGCTAACCCTCAGCACGGACACTTAATTAAGGCAGAAGAAATGCTGAAACCTCTCTATACCTCACATCACTTTATAAGTCCACACCAATTCTGTTTTTTTACACTAAATTTATATGGAGCAGACGGTGTTACAATCTCTTGTTTTCCACTTGTTCGTTGTCCAAATCCAGAGATGATATTAAATGAGCCCTAAAATGGCGTGATCAACTTTGTGTCCATTCCTACGTTTATTCTAGTTTGCGTTTCCATTGATTCCAGTCCATGTTTTATTGAAACCGCTAGCTTAAAATATTTAAGGGTTGAATCTGAGATTATCACTAACCCTGAAATTAAATTTCTTGAAAAAATTCCAAGGTATTCTGATCCCTTCAAAGCGTTTCCCCGCTATGACGCGGCTTCTCAACTCAATTGTTCCCAATTGCTCAACAAATTCGGAAAATTTATCCACCAGGCATTAAACTTTTCCGCCGAAGTTCCTTTATCTTCAAGTGTGAACATTTATTACTCAAAGTATCTGTCCCTCCTTTGACTAATGCAATAAGGAGTTTTGGAAAGACCCTTCAGGGTATTCCGCGCTTGTATCCAAATGATATGCAATGTATTTGACTTTTTTTATGACGGAGCAGAATATAATTTTTTCATGTACAAATACACGGATGGAATACTCATAATAGTTGGGGAAGTGAAGAAAAAAGAAAATTATTTATGCTATTACGTCCCCCGACAGACATCCAGTGTATTGTTCACAATTGTTCCTTACAGCGTTTACACTTACGCACGTTGTTAACAGTTTGATACCTGAGTTGGTTCATGTCACGGAAATTAAGACTCTTGACGAGGGACTGTGTGAAGTTTGAGAAAAGGATTCCATAATAGCCACCTCCATGAACAAATGAATGAATTATTGTGAAGGTTTTGGGGCCGCACACCATTTTCTCACATGCAGTTCAACCTGATGCGTACACTCACGCCAGAGAGACTGCTGCAGCCCGTAAGTAGATGTAAATACCTAATTTAAGTGCATGCAAGAAAAAATAAACGAATCTTGACAACATCCACCTAAAGGTTGAGTACACCACTGGAAACTAAGGGTCATTCATAAGCTATTTTTTCTCACCATGACAGCAAGTGTGAGAAAAAGCGTTAAAAGAAATGAACTGCATACTCACGTCGGATTATATTGCTTGGATATTTGCTCACAGTCGAGAGGCGTGAGGTTCCGACTCTGACTCGGCTCTTATCAAAATAAGGCGTTGATTTCGGTTTTTCAGAATTGCAACCTTAATTAAAAGAATATTTGGAAGTGGGATGAGACTTGAAGTATCTGCATGAAGTATGTGAGTTTTATTATGATGGTATTCAAGAATTATACACATATCCACATTCAACTGTAATTCAAATCTAATTGTGAATATACATATATATAGATAGATACTGTGGACGACCCTTCCAAATGAACTTTGGAGCAATGGTCACGCCAAGAATTTTATGAGTAACGCTTTCAATTTGCGCCTGGACATTAAAGATCAAGTTTAGTCGGAAAGTGTTCAAACTTCAAAATGTCCGTGTGCGCTTGGTCTTTTGTGGCATTTAAATTCCCACATAAGTGGAAGTAAACTTGGAGCCAGCACAGTTGAGCACAGTTGTGTTAAACTTACTAAATCACATACAGCCTCTTCCGCTTGTATTTAAAACTCTTTCCACAAAAAACACTTTTATGTTGTAACAGTTTATACCAACTACCTACATACACAGAATACATAACGGAGCTCTACAGCTATCCACATACATATTTATCGATCAGCTATGCACGTCACAAAGCCCAGCCAGGCAGGTATTATACCTCCAAGTTATTATGTGTACAAGCCCAGGATACCTGAGGGAAAAGTTGATTCTTTTTCGTTTAATATCATACCATCCTATTAGGAAATGGTGGGAAATCGGATGTACGTTACAAAACTTAGTAATAAACGGCATATTTTCCAACTTTTTTCCCCCAAATTGTGAGATTTCTTGCTGGTATAGTAATCACAGGGCTACTCCTTTCTTCCGGAGGAGGTCATTTTAATGAAGCTATTCATACTGGATTTGATTGTTGTGTTGTGTTGCGAGTGTGCGAAACTACAACTGCATGGCTTGTTGGTAAATTAAGAAAACTGTTGTTTTTTCGCCTGACCACTGTAGTATCTTACTTAAATTTTATTACGCTAGCCTCCTGTTCCGGACTGTACATTACATACATATGTGGACGAACGATGAGATGAGAGAGACCTGCATCATCGTAATAGCCGGATTGAAGGAAGGAAATTATGTGATCCAATGGGAGAACGAACGAGAAGGATGTGGATATATACTCTGATTTACAGGAACAACAATCAACTCATTCATAATTAGTATTAAAGGCCAGTTAGAATTAACAATCAACACTCACATTTTTTACCTGGGTCGCTATTTTCCAATTTGAAACAACTAGGACTATTACGGAAACTCCACCTTGGAAGTATGAAGGTAATTGAGGTCATCGCTTCATTCTGTCCACGAGTTCCACCCGTTCGAATAAAGTTTCAGATACTGTAAGTCGTAGGAATTTGCCCTGTGCATAATGCAGAGAGCACGCACATAGATATGTACACAACTGAAATGATGTACGTGCGACCTCAACCACAAAATACCTTTTGTACACCCTTCGTATATCCATTTTCTCCACGAATTTGGAATTGTATGCTAAAATCTCTCCAACTCCTCTGTGTACATGTATAAAGTCTATAAGGAACCATGTAGGGTTCAAGTGCGGGATTCGAAGGTTCAAACAAGTTGAAAATTCAAGTTGATAAAATTGAGAAAAAAAAATGTACTGGGGGATTGTTAGATGGTAAGGTGCAGCTTGATTGCCTGGATAATAGCATTGTATCTTTTCAGTTTGAGTCAAGGGATCTTGTTTTACAAGCTAACTTTTTTGTCCAACCTTAGAGATTTGTAACTCCGTTAAGTACATTTTACTTTTCCAGACAGAGTTACGATAACAAACATGGAACTGTACAGTAAGTAGTGTACAGACTGAACATGTTTTTCTCTTTGTCAATTTAAATCATGGCAAAACTTGTCCTTTGGCTTATTAACGACGCATCTCATCAATTCTACGCAATCGTTCTATTCACCAAGCGTTATAAACGGGAATGCAACGAATTCGCACCTTAGAACCATGCATAGATACGGAAATTCCTCATCCGTATTTTATCAGCTATAAATTGTACTTGTATACTTACGTATCTGTCTGTACAACAAGCTGAAACCCATAGTATGAGCAAAGAGCTGTCATTACCTGTACCTTTGAGTAATTTAGGAAATGCGGTTTAAGCTCATTCAGTTTGTATCAAAATACACACACTCACTGCGGCGACTAAAGACCTCTTAACCAATTTTAGGCAAACGAAGTCATGTCACCGCATGAGGAGAGACAGATGCATGACAATGTTCAACAGGTGCCTTCAATTTTCCAATTCAAAGAGGAACACATGTTTGCCTTTTATAAAAATCAGGTAACCTTTAGGTTTCTTGAAAGTGCATCGTCGCTTTACTGTATACAGTACGAATGGGCATGCTGCCACTTAAAAGCCAAGTGATTGTACTATTGTATTGAACCTTCCTACATTTCCTTCCTTGGATCTTGAATGGTACAACATAGAAATTAGTCAGAAATGACAAAGCATTGAATACATACACATGTATAGTTGGATCACTCGAAGCGAACCAGAGTTTCGTTTTAGTGGAAAAGTCGACTACTAAACGCACGCAGGATCCTCATCAGTAAGATTGAAATTATCAGAGCATGAATACCACCGTGCATTTGTATATAGACTCAACAACCATCTCTGATGCACTTTTACGCCAAAATGATTATTATCCTGACGATGAACTACAGGCGTGCCAGAAGTAAGTATGTAGAGTAATGCTCAGGAGCTGTGATCCCTCTTTAAATATAAGAAGTAAGACGGAATGAAGATTCAACAGACTCGTTGCCAAAGACACAAGTTCACATATGAGTATATGCAGATGACGTTGATACAACTCAGCATGCATTTAGCGTAAGGTGTTAATGAGATTTAATTCCCTTCACTACAAGTTTTGTACCTGATGTGCATATCAAAGCAATTTTTAATTATTATTTCATAAATCAGATTTTCAAGATTACATTTACCCTCTACACGAAGACAAATACTTAAGGAACCTCTAGTAGGCACAATGTGCTCACTGTAGATAACAAAGTCTAACGAAGGGGCTTAACTAAACTGACACATTGACTCTATTCTATTCTTATACCGGTCCTCTGCACAGGTAGTAATTGTGGTTCATCAAATGTATCCTCAATCTCTCTGCCCTTCTTTTCATATGTATAAACGTTCCAAAAGGTAAAATGTAAAAGCTCTTTTCTATCTTTGGATGTATCAATACAAATAACTGAAACAAATAAAACGTCTCAATTACCTCTCCACTGTTTTTAAACTTTGAGGCCCTTCGAAGTACTGAGTTTTGCAACGGAGGCACTTTTTATTACAATCAGCTTTCACGTCTTTTTCTCCTGAACAAGCAGATGCTTACTTCACATCCCACTGTAAAGCATTGATTTTCATAGGGTGAATTCCACATTTTTATTCTATTTACTGTTTGCATCAAGGCTTCAGGAATAAACATAAATAATAAACATATCACATATTCTTTGAAGCATACCATTGCCCATTTACTGCATCCATGTTTATAATACCTCTTTCAAGCTTATACCATAAAATGTCATGTAGAGGAAACCAAGAGCAAACATGAGTTATCACAGGAGCACACTCTACAACACGGTGGAATGGACAGTAAAACGTGTGGACACAGAAGAAACCATAACCACCACTTTACTTTTCAACCACTTTATATTGACTTTCTTTATCTATAGTTGGGTTTGTTTAGATTTAGATTGATGTGACTTGTCACTTCAAAAAACTAAGCTAGGTGGAAAGAGTAATGTGAAATAAAAAGTAGCAAAGCATATTATTTGTAAAACCATTCAAAACTTTTGCCAAAAGTAGGGTGTTCTAAATATGTTAACCGGGAGACCATCATATTTGACATACTTTAGGAGCATATGTCACTTCCACGGGAACATCTTAGCCAAGTTGAACACTGTCGCTAATAAACATGTGGTCGCTCATTTATTATTGTAACAAATGCAATAAAACCCTCATATTTCATTGTTTATCAATGGAAATCAGTGCATCGTTAAGGGGGATCTACAGTTGATTTTAGACCGCAGAAATAATTTCCCTGAATGTTCAGTACATCTGTGTACATGCGATTTACCAAGAGTGTGAGATAGAAAAAGAGTCACATCTACTGTCCGTCACTTCGTGGGAATTGAAAAGTGTTGGTATACTTACACTGAATTGAATATGCAGAAAATTCAAGTGTCATCAACATTACAAAATGACAAGCTACCTTTCTTTCAATGATAGATACTTAAAATGAGTTGGTACATTTTAGTCGCTCAGCTTGTGAGTCAACTATAGCTTGGCAGAATCTTCATACGACAATCTCAAATAATAAAAATCGTTCAGTGTTGGAAAGGTAACGGCTTGAAATATTCTCATATGTTTTTGCAACCAATAGATTCCCTAATGCAATACTCAATACGTACATGCCTCCAGACAGAATCACAAAAAGCTTTCAATCTCGTCACGCTTAATAGATTATGACATGAATGAAGAGCGCGTTTGAAATCTTCATACATCCTTGTCTATTCTAGTAAGCTATATATCCTCTCCTCCACATCTTTTCGTTTTTACCATTTTCTAACCGTATCACGTGTTAGCAGCTACTGCAGGCAAAAAAAATCAGTATACGGTTTCAGATCATTATTATTACCACACGAACCGTATGTATCCAAATGGAAAATAAATTCCGTTCCTGAAAATAGTTCTGCTCGACCGAATCATCGGAATATACAAATTTCATACATAGTGAAACGCACGTAATAATTAAAGAAAAAAATGACTACATAATATTAACTTTTTTAATATTCCGCCCACCAATCTGTCTCCCGTAAATGATGAGGAGTGTAACAGTGACAAAATTAATGATGCTTGCAAAATGTATAACAATAATAGTTCACGTAGCAAAAAAAAAAACTTAGAATAATGGAAAAATTAGAATAACAATAATATAGGAAAGCGTGATACACCAACCTGAGAGGAAAATAAATCCGTAAATTCAAAAGTCGGGCGTGGCGTTGAAAAAATTCCAAATCCAAAGGCTAAAACACTGGTGAGAACCCAAAACAAGTTCGATATTGTCACATGGAAAGTTTTTGTAAAACTGTGGCACACAATCTAAAGTCTACCAACAACGAGGACCCTGGCTTGTGTTCTATCGAAACTTGAGAGATTATTTGCAGTGGTCATAAAACAAAAAGTGCATGAAGATGCTACAAAGAGAAATCGAAGGAAGATTCCTTGAAAAAATTTACAAGTGAGCACTATTAAGAAGATTACAATTTTTCCGTACAGCAAAAATGACAATTTCAATTGATTAACGTAGTAGAGAGTGAGGAACACCTGCCGAGAAAACGTACGGAGCGGCTTGAGACTTTATAAGCAGATGAGCTTAGAAAAGATTACATAGAGACGAAGACTTGGAGAGAGTAAGTAAAAACTGTGTTCACTACGATCGACGGAAGAAAATTATAAAAGCGTGTGGTAGACTGTTGTCGAGTGCGTATACTGACTTATAGATCTACAATAAGAGTATAATAATGTGGACGTGGTTGTGAGTGGAGGGAAGGAGACTCAAACCATTCCGTTCGAAGATTAATTCCCAACTGTGCGTTCAGCAGAGTCAATGGATCACAGTTTCCAAATCAGAGATTCTTCCACATACGAGAGAGCAGGGATGAATAATTCCCTTTGAATGTACACAGGTTCTTACCTACGCTAGGTATTCGTTCGTGTGCAGAGATTCTGCCAGGTACCTTTTACGGGTAGAGCAAGGCTTTGGAAGCTCTATGCAGAACTTGTGCTTTTTATTGTTGATACTCTACAGTTTCCCTTGACTCCTCTAAAAACCAATAGTGAAGGACCTAGTACTTTTCTTATTAGACCCGACAGACAAGCATTGCGGGATACAATGAGTCAATACTTAACAAAGGGGCGCGTATCTTTTTCCTTCACAGTAACCCTTTTTAAAACAGAAAACCCTTTATAACCTCTAGAGTGTTTCTTCCGTCGTCATTGTAAATGCAGATTTTCTCAATATTACCGATAGGCTTTGTGACCAGAGACAAATGGAAGGTACATACACACAAATGCACATATGCTAGGATTATAGAATCCTATTGAGTAAACAAAAGCAAGTGTAAGGTTGTTTTTGAAAACTTTTGTATTTCTTGGAAGATGATACTTCAATGTTAAGGTTTCTCTCTGTCGTCTAGCTCTGTAAAAGTATTTGTGCACACAAGACACTAGCTCCTTCATGGTTTAACTTATTTTTACACCAATACAAGTAAAGAAAATCAGTAATGGATCAAATACGAATACAATGAATTACTTGTACAGTATTCCTGGTACCATCTACTCTCATACTTACTTTCATCACTCTCACGTTACCTTTTTGACATGAAACAATGGCCTTTTCTCAGTGTTGATCTCGTCCCCAAAAGGTCCTTATGGAATAGGTAGCTCAGACGGTAGATAACATAAACACTGTATATTTGTACATATGTATATTTGCGACATTTCTTTTCAAAGTATAGTGCGTGTAGAGCAGTCAAATTTTGTTGTGCTGTATATTCTGTAAAAGTAGTAGGGAATTTATAGTCGCCGCATACACGCGTGGTTTCACGTCTACATAAGTGTGTTTATTTACATTAAAAAGAACACCAACTCAACCCAGAAGAGGCCATAAAAATCTCTTGTTGTCCCTAGTATCCCATAGATATATAAAACATCCAAATTTTGCATTCTGTACACCACTTACACACAGGATAGAAATTTACGCATTTGGGGCATATTAGTTAGGAGTAATAAAATCCAGCACATCTTCCCCTTACAAAGGCATCGTTCACTTCATTGTACCGCCACAGTGCTCTTATTTTTGCTAAACAGCATATCCATTAAAATTATATTTTAGCAGTCCTGCTTTCCCCAAAAGTTTTCCATAAAAGCGAATCGATTTCTCATTAACAACTACCCGAGCCATTAAACACTAGAATGTGAACAGTAAATCCATTTCGCAACTACCAAAATCCATTTTGGGGATTGGAAAACCCTTAGTCATTCCTTTCAAAATTGCTATTATTGGACTGTTCCTCAGTACTCTAAAAATGGCACCTGCTAAAAGTACCAACGGCTAATTATAAGACACTATTTCCAGTGTATATGTTGGAATCGCAGTCCTTCGCCAGGGGAAAAATGCCCAAGTATTCTTTTTCTTCAGTGAGCATTTTATATGCATAAAAATTCCGACTTATTTATTGCAGGATCACAAATGCAAACATTTTTAATTGTAAGTAAATTCAAAAACGCGTAAAAATTTTAGTTCAGCCTTAAACTAATAATAAACAACATCATAAAGGATCATAAAAGCCTGTGTAGGAAATATTGCCCTATAAGAGCCAAGTTCCGCTAATGTATTTCCTTATTCTGTAGTTTTTGCCCCTGACTTTGGATTATTCACATTTAACAGTATCTTCTGTATAGCTGTTTCCCTAAGTTTTTATGGGCCTATTATGTATTAGGAAAAATCTTTTGGCATTCAATTGCAGAAAAATATCTGCAAAAAATACAGAAGCAAGAAGCAGTTCTAGTCACGGACTCCTGAAGGGAAGATAACATTATAATCATAAATAATTATTACATTTACATTAAAATAATTAAAAATCGGAAAAAATACCTGGTCTTGAGCCATAACCTTAAAACCTGTGGTTTATATTTATAGGACTGGGCAGCAGCCATCTATCAATCGTACTTGAAACTAAAGACTGGGAGAATAGATTATGTGAGAGCATACGCAATCACAGGTAGCTACAGAATGAATACGGCAATGGATAACCATTGAGTAAGTAACCATTGAAAGAAGTTTGCCAAAGTTAAATACTGTAGGGTCATAGTCTGCTGATATTTTAGAGGCTGAGGTTCTACGTTAGTGCATAGCGCAGTGCATACAATAAGGATCAAAACTAGTCGCTGCAATTGCAAATTGCAACGTCAGGTCCGGCTGTGTTAATTAAAGTTCCGAGTTTCAAATCATGATGCTGTCGAATATTTATTGACCTATATGTCAAATTTTCCATAACGAACTTGAATAAACTTGCAGTAGTTGGAACAGTTGCACAATTTAAGTAGGATTAATAATTGGTGTTATCGCTAAAGTAATAATCGCAAATATGAATTTAATTCGCAGAATTCCGTCTTTAAGTGTGCCCAAGAACTTAATTCTGGTAAGTTAATTGTAATTTGCGAGAATGTGGTTATTTTAGATGAAACTAACTTGAGCCAGACTTTAAAGTAGGATGTCCAAAAAGGTGTTGTTGATTACAAATGTGTTGATTAATAAGCTGAATTGAAATAGTTGATCTCTGGATCAGCTGAATAGTGGTACCGATGCTCTTTGCAAGATTTAATTTTTAGAACTAAAAGTGAAAATATGTGTTGTGAGTAGTACTTGGCAATACATGATTTTAATATGTAAAATTTTGTTACAGAAACATTATCAGACCATACCTATTGTTGTGGAGCAGTCGGGTAGAGGTGAGAGATCTTATGACATCTACTCAAGACTTCTGAAGGATCGCATTGTGTGCCTCATGGGACCTGTAAGTTATGAGGGGATGTTTGTTTTGTTAACTTTATGAATAATTACAATGAATTTAGGAGTAGCTGGAGTAATGCTGAAAGTGGTTGTATTAGGTAATGAGCGTCTGTGGCACGTAGGAAGATTTGAGGGGGTCTTTTCACATTGGATTAACTTGTTTTTTTAAAAATTTTATTTAGGTAACTGATAATTTAGCATCCTTGGTGATTGCTCAATTGCTTTTCTTACAATCTGAGTCAAGTAAAAAACCCATTCATATTTATATCAATTCCCCTGGAGGAAGCGTCACGGCGGGATTGGGCATTTATGATACTATGCAGTACGTTCTTCCTCCTGTTGCTACTTGGTGTGTCGGACAAGCTTGCTCTATGGGTTCTCTTCTATTGGCCGCAGGTATGGATTTACTTTTTCGAGTAGTGACGTATATTAATTGGTTTGTGATTAGATTTTTATTGGTAACCTATTCCAGGTTCTCCCGGCATGCGACATTCGTTGCCAAACGCTAGAATAATGGTTCATCAACCTTCAGGGGGAGCCCAGGGCCAAGCTACTGACATTCAGATTCAGGCTGAAGAGATTATCAAATTAAAGAAAGTAATTAATGGTCTTTATGTGAAACACACTGGACAAGATCTGGGATTAATTGGTAGGTTGAATAGCAGAAGGGCATATTTTTAATATCACAACATAATCATTTAATCCTGATTTTATATTCACAGAATCTGTCATGGAGCGAGACAAATTTATGAACCCATTAGAAGCCAAATCTTTTGGTCTCATTGATACAGTGCTCCTGCAGCCTCCGAAAATCGAGGATGACAAGCAACAAGCTAGTAGTTCTAATTAAAGCTATTCTTAACGTTATTTTATTACATCAAATGTATGTTATAGTCATGTGACATGTATGTCCAGGTGAAAAGGTGGTTTATCTAGGTAAAAATATTGCAATCTTATTTCTCATTCGAAAACTTCTTAGACGGAATATAAATATCCGTAAGCCTTGAACTCCTAAAAATTATGAGTGCTTAAAATATTTTTCATTTGTTACTGAAAATAAAGATTGACATTAGCGCATTTCCAGTGTTTGTTTTCATTTCAAAGACAAGTCAGTGACAATATTAAACGAAGTGTCTATAATTTATGTAAAATAATACTTGCAACATTAAATTAAGAAGTTCATAAAGTTGTAACCAATAACTACGAAAACTCTTTTACCGTACAGATTGGATAAACACGAAGTTTAATAATATTAATTTAATTGAAGGGTTTCAGCTTTACTTCTTAATTTTTAAATAAGCACAATGCTGCTAAAAATGTAATTCATGCAAATTTTGAAAGCTACGGTGGATTGTGCTTTAAAGTTCACGTTCATGTAATTAATCAATCGAAATCAAAGGAAGGTATTGAAGCACTTCGAAAATATATCTCCTGTGCTCTTATACAGGGATAGAACAATACAGCAAAGTAAATTTCATCATGTCGAAACCCGACTGCCCCGCAGTTCGTTTTTCAGGGGATGATTGTGGCATTAAAGGTGACTGGACATATAGGTAAATTCATTATTTTCAAAATTTTGGTTTCAATGCAAATTATGGTGCATTTTTCATGTGTATCATAACACGACAAAAGCTACACGTACACCAGGAACAAAACGGTACTGGCTGAAATGCTTAGTAGTTAAATCGATAACGTCAAAAATTCTAGAACAACGAACTGTTATTAGGGTGCTGAAGTTAGGAACAGGGAAATAACAGAGAGCACTCTGGTACGAACTAACACACAACCTCCAACAACATGTATTTTCATGAAAAGTAGTAATTGAAATTGATCAAACTTGTACACCATCCCATGATATTTAGAACTTAGATGCATACATTTCATTTGCCCCAAGACAGTATGAAACTTGCTTTCACGAAGGCAGCTCCTATTTCAAAGTGTTAGGCAGTGGTTCAGTTTAAGTACAAGTTCTTATTGCAATTACGAGATACCGTAGAATTCGTTGCTTTGCCTGTTAAATACTTTCACGTATAATTAAATTATTTCAAATTCTAATATGCATGGAAATTCGGTTAACAGACGAGCGGTACTAGTGAAGCCCCCGCCCCGCTATACACAAGAAGAGTGGCTTTACGGACAAACATTAATTCATGATGCGGCGGAGTTCGAACGTCAGAACGCTGAATCTCTTGTGGCTGAGGCAACTCGTCTTGAAGATGAGACCAGGGAAGTGGCAGAACGAGCTCGAAGCGACATTGAGTTCCGCTTCAAGGAAAGAATTGAGGAAGTCGAGCATTGGAAGGAAGAAATGAAACTGAAATTCGGCGTCATCAATAACGAAATAGATGCGGAATCCATTTACCGGCAGAGAGTAGAGAACGCTTTAGCAACGCTCTGTCATATACTCCAAGTAGACAGCCAAGTCTTGTCGATCCGGTAAAGTGGCTGGGTCTTCTTAATCTTGCCATTCATACCTTATGCTGTTAAGACTTTGAATAATTGTTTTAATACATCTGTACAAATATGCATGTTTCAGAGACTGTCGTTGCGGAATTGACTTAGTCCATGATGAACCTCAAAAGGAAACTTTGCATGAAATGAAAGTCGTGGAAGGAATTCAGAGCGTGCTGAGACGCACACTCGAATTTTGTACGGAACAGTTGCGACTTCTTCGCAAAACGGCTTTCCAACTAAATAAAGACTTACGTGAGAAAGACACCTGTTGTGACATTGACAAGTTTGCATTTGGACTTAATGAACATCGTCCGGAAGTCATGATCAGTTGTGACGAAATTTGTATCACTGATGCAAGGTTCAAAGTTCAAGCGAACTAATCTATTCTAATTACCTAGACTTTAAACCAAAACGAACAATTTTTTTCCATTCATTCTAGTGACTCCAATGAGAGAGACTGGCTGGACTACACAACGCGAAATAAGCTAACAGCAGAAAAGGTCATAAATGCGTCTATTGCGCTCAGATGTAACATTGACTCGCTGCTTCGTCAAATATGTGAAGACCTTCAGAAGCAAATTTGCACGACAAATGGGTCGTACGAAAAACGGCTGCGTGAGCTGTCGGAGGCAAAAGCTAAGCTAGAATTTCAACATGCCGAAGTAAGTGGGATGTGGGACTGGTTCATACGATTGACAGTTGTAATGTAATTAGGGTATTAAATTATAAACCTTTTTGCTAAACTTACATCTGATTGTTACAGATTACGGTAAAAGTACGAGAAATGGACGGGGCGTTGTGCAAACTGAGCAAAGCTTTTGAAGAGAAAAAAGCTGCGTCGGCATTATCTGAGACTAGAATCAAAGTTCGAAATCGAAGACCGCCAGCTGAATTGATAAAGTAAGTTAATTCATAGTAAAAATATAGGGAAAAAATAATGTACAAACATACATTTTCCGCAGGGATGCTGTTCAGCGCCGTTTAATACTGGAATGTCAAGAACTGAACGAAGCGATGGCAAAGATAAATACAAAAATAATTCAGGCGAAGAACAGCCTTCGGAATTTGCAGAGGAACCAGCTTGAAATAGAGGATGCCATCAATGTCAAGACAAACTCGATAAACATTGACGAATGCCAAGTTATGCCCTTGAGAAGAAGTATTAATATCCAAGAATATTAGAGCGGATGTAGGTTAACTTCGTGGCAGAATATTTCTCCATTAACGAAGTGACCACCCAAATTTAAGAACGACCTCAATTGCGTTTTAGACTTTAATTCGAGCACATATGTGTACTAAAAACGTAGAACCGACTGCCCGATGTGTACGTTACATTTTCAATCTAGCTTCTCCGCAGTAAGTATATTTATGATGTAGTAATTTATATAAAACTTGTCAACTTGTCAGTAGTGTGAGTAAACAATGTACTTCAGATTTTAGCTGGTATTTAAAAAAAAATTAACCAACAATCAAAAATGAATAAACCTATAATTACTTAAAATGGAACATCACATTGATTACTTACTTCTATATAACATGGTAAACGGTGGTACAAAATGAATTGGTAAATAAAACTGTTCTAACCTTTAAAAATGAACGTTTACCCTTTTCACATGCATCAAATCACTCAAAGATATTTAACGCCAAATTGACATCGCCAATACGGTCAGCCAAATCATACGGTCAGTAACAATCAAAAAATTTAAATAATATCATCTCTACTTACTCAACATCATATGTAGTAACTTTCGTTTTTCCAACCTTGATCTCACTGAGTCTTCAGAATTAACTTTACGTTTTTTAGCTTTAACCACATCAACAATCTCAGCTGACTTCCTCTTATCCGTTGTCTTGTCCCGAATTGTCAACATTAAGCTCTCTCGCTCCGATTCCGTGCTAATAGACGCCAGTTGTGCTTCAATTTGACGGCGAAGGTATTTCTCGGCGAATATATTCGAATGCCTGATAGTTGCAGCGGTGTGCAGTGACCTTATATTGACTTTCGATCCATCCAGTACAGTAATAAGCTGCAATGACGAGGTGACTATTCTATACGCTGATCTCCGCATTGTTATACGTGCTACACTTGCCTCAGCCCCCAGAAATTCCACTACCAAACAATTTAATACATTAACACCTCATCATTAGCATCTCCACACCTAATTCCACCTTGCACTGACTGCACTAGTCAATAAATTAACTCACGGTGTAATCCTGTTTTGGCCATAGCGACCCCTTGAATCCCATATAATGATTTTATTGACGAATATAATGCTTGGGTCAGTAAAGCCGAACGTGTGACAACTCCTTTCTTCCACCCGTCTTCCTTTTCAACATCTACAGTCACGTATCTGAAAAATTATTAAATCAACTATTAGTCCATCTGCCACCAATTCTCCATCACACATTTATTCTTGCAATAAGTGTCTACAGTACACTTTCATATTTATTATTTACACTTAACATTGTCTGTAATTCTTACCTATGCCTCTTTCGAACCATTATTTGGACAGACGATTAAAATTAATTAAGTAATCCAAATCCTTGATTGTCAATCGTGTTGACTTCTAAATTGACACTAGCTGTCACAATACATTAAATTGCTGACATTTACAATAATTACCACTGATACGTTGATATTGTCACTTTGTCACCACTAATTGGATTTAATTACTGTTTAGAAGAATTTTAATAATTAATAAATTCTCTCACAAGAAATAACCATGCTGGAGTTCCTGCTGGACCTTGGACCATGGGAATATTTCCCGCAGAATTTGAACCAAATTAATACAGAATCCAATGGGAACTTTGGGCGGGAACACGACAGATTTGAACCGGTAGAAAAATTCTATGGATACAATATGCAAGGAAGACAGTGTGTGTGTGCAGTGATGCAGTTTGCACCTATCTGACAAGATTTCTACAATTAGTATAAGTATACGTCCTTACAATTGCTTGAGCACTGGTGCTGACACTACTGACCATCGTTGTATGCGGTATCAATATTTAGTCCAGACTTCAGCGGCGTCGTTAAAGCGTAAGGTGACAAGTTACAACTCACAACTTAAAGTTGTCAAACCGTACTAGTGTATATACTTACGCTTAAATAATTTTTGTTTGCTCATATTTGAATTTGTAGACATCCCTGCAACGCAACGTGTCTGTTCGAGCAAAAGTTCCTACTCTATTAAAGTAAAGTTGGGGCTACACGGGTACTTTACCCTGGAAATACCGTCACCAGACTGATATTATAAATTTTGATTGACCCTCGAATGAATAAGCACGGTATGAATATTTTAATTGCTGGAAATATTCTTGTGTAATTCAAATTTTTACTTAATGTAGATGACAGTAGTTGCTATACCTTATTCAAGTAGGGGCCCGGAATTGATGTGGAAGCATTTTTGACCTGTTGAATTTAATTATTTGGGGGATTATAATGTATCTGTTATGTAATGACTTAAATTGACTGTGATTGACAGATGTCGGCCGGTGATCAGCTTGTTATTGGTGTCATCACCCTAATTGTAGCAATTTTTGTTGGCTATTTTCTCTACGTGGCTCGTGGTACTCCCAAAAATGAACAAGAGCAAGGTACTGATTTTGTTATTTTCGGTTGAGCGTACTCAGTAGATGTGGTTATCAGTTAGAAATGGATGCGGGGTATAGTGTAATTGTAACCGAGTAATAATTTTTTGATGGGTCTTTATGAACAGAAGAACGAAATGAGTCGGGCACCAAGAAAAAGAAGTCTTCTCAGCCAGCTGCACCGAGTAAAAAAAAGCTTGCTAAGGACAAGGAACCTGCAGGAGCTGGTAGCAAGTTACCGTCTCATTCCTGGCAAGCAGGAACACTGAAGGGGCATACTGCTGAAGTTTCGAAACTGGATTTTAGTTTGAATGGGAAATTTTTAATTTCTGTTGCTCAAGGTACTTTTTCGGGGCGAAGCCTCTAATGTCAAGATGGTGTGGTCCGGTTGTCCGAGTGTCTTTTAACTTAACCCGATAACTACCAAACGGTTAATATCGTATTATTCTAATTTTGCATAGAATTAGATCCACGTCAAAAGCTGCCGCACGCTGATTTTGATGGGGGAATCATAATTTGACTTTTGGAAATTATTTTCTGAAAGGTCTTAAGTATAATATTTGCTTTCATATGGCGATTATCAAAAATTTACAGCTTGTATGCGTAAATTAAATAAATATACAAAAAATTTGCCTTCAGGTAGCTTGAGCTTATAACATTACTAATCTGTGTTATATTCTACTAACACTAATCGAGAGGGCGCGACCAACTTTGAAGCTTCCTTCCGGGGGCACTCACAAAGTTCAGTGCGAGTATTGTTGTTCAAATAGTTATTGTCACAATAACAATAGTAATGAAATTTTCGGTAGAACTTGAGGTGATGGGCTTACGTCATATTCTGCACGAGCATTATTTAGCTATATTTGCCCCCAAAATCTACCAAAAAAATGTTTTCCTCTATTCATATATTTCATAAAAATAACAATCCGGCAATTACAAGTAAAATATGAGTTCATACAATGCCGTCTGGAATTTCGTGTACTAAATTGTAAAAACGCTGACGCGGCAGTCATTGTTTTTTTACTCATATTTGAGTAATTTTAAAATAAAACGTAGGTGTCGAGTTGTAATATTTACGAATTACGACTCAAGGATTTAATACATATGTGGTGATAGTAAGGGATATGTAGTGAGTGATCCTATTAAGCTGTCTACAAGTGGGGTTTTCTTAATGTTTGGGATTTTTATTATGTTTGCAACTCATCATGTAGCGCGCTGCACTCGAGTTAGATCAACAATTGTATTATAGGAACAGTGCACCAAACGAATCTAGCGTCCCTGGTGCTGTTCCGTAACCGTAAGTCAGTGTAGATAGGATCAGTCGATAACTATTGATTTGATTCTCGGTTGTGGTAGTGGATTAGAAATAGCTCGGATAAATTTGTCATCATTTTTGACACCAACAATTCTTCTGAGAAAAATAACAAGACAATGGTCATGGTGAAGCAAACATGGGTTACTATTGGGGGTTGCTGCATTACAACTTAACTTACAATTAGCAGAGGTGTGACAAATTGTTGACAAGCGACAATCTTCATTCAATAATTTGTAGCCGAGCACGTGAAAAAGCACAAGCACGTCATCAAATGGAGAAATATGGAAGATTGGTAGAGGGTGGAGCTCACCTATTAGAACACCAGAAATTATTTTGTGCAATTGAAAACTTGCTGACTTAACTTCTACGATATCTTGGTTATCCAGTATGCGAGTAATATTATTATTAAATTTAATTAGTTTCTAAAGCAAAGGATTGGAAAATGTGTGGTTTAGTACCCGGAGCGGTCCATTGATGATTTTTATTGCTATGTTGTAGAAGAGGATTAATGTACGTTGATAACTAACAAAATTGGAATTCTGTGTTTTTCTTGCAGATAGAACAGCTCTGATATCGCTGACAAAGGACTTTCTCATTAGTGATCACAAACAAATTCGCGTTAACTTAGGATTGGATTTTGCCGACAATGTGTTCTGGAGCCCCGACAGTAAAGCATTTTTGATTTCAAAGTACAGTGAATCAACACTGGCGGTGCATAAGCTGGGGAAGAAATCTGATGGTTCAATTGGAAATATATCTCAACTCTTTGAGTTACCTAATGTATGTAGAAATGTTCTTACTTCATAACTTCATGTTACGGAATTTGAGTTATTACTAGTGCTGTACAAGGTGGCCATTATGTTTGCCGCCGTTACTAGCCAACATAAGGAAGTAACTCTTAAAATATTTCATTTCCCCAGTTTGTAGCGAATTCTTTCCGGATTTTCTAAAATTTACTTTAATTACTTCGGGTCATTATCTGAGGTCGCAGGTTCCGAAACGTTAAATAAAGTAGTTTTTTCAGACTTCAGTTTTGAGACTTGTTTGTAAGAAATTTTATGGACTTTCCAGGGAGCTATTAGACGGGTTCTCTCAGGATCTAAACACAGGTTAGATTGAAACGAAAATATTGGTTATTTTTATTGCAACTCTTTAAACCAATTCATAAACGTTGCCTCAGAACATTTACGTTCAGATCAGAAATTCAGTCTTTTCCGCATCTTTCTCACTTCCGCTCTTGAAGTTCTGAATTTCTCCAGCCTAACTTCGGGTCTTTTCCAGTCCTGGCCACAAATCTCAACGTAGAGACCTCTCAGATAACTTCCTGGAAAGTTCATAAATTTCTTACAAAATATTCCCTGAAAAGATTTTGAATGAGAACAAAAAGAATTAAGTAATTTGCTACAAACTGGGGGAATCAAACATTTTAAGAGGCTCCCTTATAAGGGCTAGGGGCGACAAATGATTGTCACCCTGTATATGCTAGAACTAAGAATTTCTTTGAACTTTTAAGGATTGTGATATTTGACATTGTTGACTTATTGTTAGGCTCATAGTGTAAACGAGATAATCGGCGTTTCAATTGCATCGAGCGGAAAGTTTATGCTGTCAGCTTCTCGAAATGGAGAAATTAAGACGTGGGATCTGAAAGGGATTGTATTATCCGATTACATCGCACCGATCAAACCTCTAAATTGCATTAAACTCTCGAGTTGTGGTCGGTTTGTGGGATTCTGCGGCCATTCTCCCCAAGTTCATATTTGGAGCGTGCACTACTCGAAGTCAGGATCTTACGATTCCCTTTTGCCAAGTTATATTCTGGAAGGGCACGACAAGGAAATATTCAGTTTGGATTTCAACACAGATGCAACCATAATTGTTACCGCAGATAAAGCAGGAACTTGGAGACTATTTGATGCCACAGGTTGGTTGATTGTTGCTATTAATTGTTATATAAATTACTAACTAACTTTGTTTTTGATCGAAGGTACGAAAACAACCTTGAGGTTTTCCAGTTCCATAAAAGTTGACAATCCAGAAAATATGATCGTTGCTATTAGTCATGACTCTAGAGTGTCAGCTGTGGCAGTTGATACTCGGGTTGAATTATTTTCTGCCAAATCAGGACAACATCTTCAAACTGTAGAGACCCACTATGAAGGTACTGGTAAATTTAATGTATTTATTACAGTGCGAATGAAATTTTTCGGGCTGATACATGATTGTTATTACATTTCTAGAGCCTCTGAATGACATTAAATTTTCCATCGACGACCTTTATTTCGTCACGGCAGCAGCGATGGACCGAACTATTAAAATATTTCACAATGTTTGCGGTTACACAGAAAAGGTCAAGGACTTGAAACAACAAGCAAAATCCGCTGATATAGGTGCCAACTTGAAAGAAAGGTTTAATCAAGAAGCTGATGCAGTTGAAGCATCTTTGAAGAAGTTAAAGATTATGAAATGATTTGATTTGCGTCGTTGGATAATATTAAAAACATTCTCCTTTAATGAATTAAGGCTCATCAAAGAAAAGGTAATTACGAGCCGATTACCCTAATATATATATATTACTGAGATGCTTCTGAATTAGTTTACTAAACTTTATATGGAAATCATATCATGTGTACAATGGGATTATAAAAATACATTTTGAAATGGTTGATCACAGCTGACGACAATGATTATTTGTAGCGATGAAATCGTTTTCCTATTGATATTTTAGCGTTACTTTTTGAATTCTCAAAACTATTACCGTAGTCCTGCATCTAAAATTTGAAAGGAGAAAGTTTGTCCTTCTTCAGTACGCGTACTTTTGCATAAAGTGGCACTGAATTCATTACATTCACCACTGCTGGCAAGATATACTCTAAAGTTTGGAACGTCAATCCAATATGCACCTAAAGCCGGCTTCAATCTCTGTTGCTGTTCGAATATTCCAGCCGAAGTTTTTCGTTTCCGATTAAAATCTTGAACAACAGCATGATTTGTCATAATTATAGCAACACCGAGTCGGGCAGATATCCGCTTCATATTTTGGAAAACACGCTCTTGACATATTCTTGCAACTGAAACCATCATATTACATAGGTAATTAAAAGAAATATTACTGCTATCAGATGCTCATTAAAAAAGTTATCCACACCAAACTTACAGTCATCGTAGTCAGTTTCAGAAGGATAGAACATCATAGGTAGGGAATCAATAATTATGAGACGCAGACTCACACCTAGTAAAGTATTAGCCGCACTTAGTTTGCTTTCAAAATTCTCGAGAATGTTAATCACATCCTTAACTTTACTTTCCCGATAAACACGGATCCGATCGATTTTCTAAAATAAATCAATGCTCAGTTAATTTGATCACAATAAATCCCGAACAGTGTTATTCTGCCGAATTCCATCAAAGTGTAACCAGATGTCTGCGTCTGCTGAGTGCTTATTTATTAAGGTGGGAAATACTAAAGCGGAGTAAAAAAAACTAAAATTGGTTAAAAACTACACTACTTGTACAGATACTATTATACAAAAAATGAGCATAAATACGTGACTGCTTACTTAAATCTGTTCTAAGGTGAAATTACTTACTAATTAATAGTTTGACATCCGTCCTAAACCAAAACTTGCATCGTTTTCGTCCTCAACAGCGGACTACATTTAGTCTCAATATTATGGAATGTTCGCAAAGGTTCGAGGTCAAAATTACAGGTGACCATGCAACTCAAGGGAAACACGGCAAAAGATACTACCTTCAGTTAGCTGAATTATACAACCCTTAACACCTATCTTACCTCATTGCATGCCTTGCACAATTCCTGGAATCTAAGAGGCTCGAAGTCGTTTTTCAAATCAAGGTACACAAGTGAAATGTCTTCCTCTCCTTGAGATACCAACGCCGCAATGGAAAGGCACATCTGAGTTTTACCTGTTGACGGCAGTCCATAAAATTCCAATATTTCACCCCCGTATAAGCCTCCGCCGAGAATTTTATCCAGTCTAAAATCACATGTCTACATTATCCAGCTGATTGTGCGTTCGACTTTTGCTCCAGAAATCATCTACCACCCACATTGTAACTACCAGACACCTAACATCCAAATGCCATCGCTCAGAGTCCTCTGTGGTTTACAAAGTACCACGCAGCGCACGTACCGATGTAGATTTACAGTACAAGACCCCGGCTACGAAAGGTAAGATCAGTTCGTGCTGCAATAATTAAGAATTTTTAAAATCAGCTAAAATAATAGTCTGGCTAGAAGTTCGGGCAACTATAAACATCTACAGGTCTCTCTTCCTTGTCAATTTTACGAACGAAACTGGTAAAACCAGTCTCCAAAAATGATCCAAAACAACAGCCATTTCAAGGTACTTCTGGTCATCCAAAATCAAGCCACAGAGGACTCTGAGAAGTAATACTTCTGAGTACTGCAAGAAGTGGTACATATCCGGCTGGTATAAAGTATCTGACGCAAAAGTCAAACCCTGCCAAAATATCCACGGCTGATATCCAGACAGGAAATCTCACTCATCTGAATCCTTCCGTATTTAACACTAAATTGGATTTACCAACTTTGCAAAACCAGTGGACATCAACTGGCCCCTCCCATGCAGCGCTCCCAGGAACGTAGTAACCTCCGGCCGGCATTTCAAGAAAATCTCATTAGTCAACTTCTCATACTCCTATTACAGAAACCAAAAAACTCAAGGAACACCTCTCCCAGAGTAAATATAAAATCAAAAAAGCAAAACAAAACTGCCCATCACTGCTACAGCTTACTATTTTTTAATTACCAAGTGTGTCATGTCCGCCATAGTTAGGATGGTTTCTGGAGTCTTCAAAAACAAGTCTGTCACGGTTGTTATATCATTCTCCTCTAATTTAGCCAAGCTCTCCTTACTGATTTCCTTGTACTTGTAAAGGTAATATTTTTCAAGGCAGTGCATAATACTTAATTCTTTCAGGTCCAAGCAAACTCAATGTAGTTTTGCTCCACTCGGTCAAGTTCAACGAACACTGGAACCGTCAACAGCCGACAACAATCATTGACACTTGGGGGACCTGTAAATATTAAAAAAAAATACGAATAGATTTTAATAAATTCAAACAAACTTGCTTTAAATGTACTTACATGAATCCGCTATAGAAGGGTCGGCAACATGTATAGCCGGCTTTTACAAACTTTTATAAAAATCGTCACCCGCCACAACCTGTATCGTGGATTAAGTACACATGGACTTGGACTTGAGTGTATGAGTGTGCCTTGACTTGAGCATTGAGCAAGCCAATAGTGACTGAGGAAGAACGTGACACTTCCATGTACGAGTGAACGGCGGGAGTATTAGATTCAGAGGAGATTCAGCTATAGGCCTTTTTGGCTTTGCGAATGCATTCATCAGCTACCCATACACTGAACAATTGAGCATGTATAAGTACTCACATCAGCCATAAGCTGTAGGAAAGCATGCACCAGTACTACTGCTGGGTTGTCTTAGTCAGTGATCTACTCCTCAAGTGTAGTTGAATTCTTATAGTTGGCAAAAGCCGGAAAGATTTAGTCAATTGATACTTTAGTGAAACTCTTCATGTGAAATAATTGTGGAAGGGGAAAAAGTACAGAGTTCCAATTAAAATCCCTGTTAAACTGGTTAATGTAGTGCTATAGTCCTTGAAATAAATAGTTTAATATGGAGAAGCCCGACTTGGCGGCCGAGATGGCCAAAACTTTGAGGGAATTCCCGGAAAAAATCCTGTCAGCAAGTGTGAAGGAGCGGGTCCAGACGTTTAGAGCTGTTCAAAATGTACTCTCTAATGCCAGTAAGTTGAAAGGTTTTAATTTATAGTGGAATGTGATGGGAGTGCTTATTTTTTTTGTCTATTGACGGAAATATTTTTTGTGGAGCAGATTTAAGTTGTTTTTTGGTGAATGAGTACAGGAATGAGTTATGATGGGAAATGCTAATGATGTGAGTTTGTGTTAATGGGGATGGTTGGATTGATTTTATTTTGATATTTTGTTCCGTTTTTTTTTGCAGATATTACAGAACAGATAGCCAAAGGTTTGTCTAGAGTACTGTTAATGACTGTTCACCGATACCATGACCCGCAGTCGAGAAGGGTTGTGAGGGAGTTTCTGACTTTTTTAATTCAAAAGTGTGAATTAGAAGGTATTAAATTTGGGGATATTTTCACCGGTGTCCTGAGTGATTATTGCAAGCATTTGGAGCGCATTTATGTGACGTAAGATTCAACTCAAAGGATTGGGAGTTAGAGCGGTTGTCATGTTTTTTGTGAACCTGTTGTGTGTGCTGAGTTTCTTCTTTGGTTTGTGTAGGAAATCAACCAGCAAGGGTCTGATTGAAGTCTTCAAGTGGATTTGCATGGTGGGGAACAAGGAAGCGAATCTGAGTCCGGTGTACATTGACTTGCTAGGATTAGTTTCGAGTATGATTCAAACCAAGCGGTTGCAGGAGTCTGTACGCTCGAAAACTGGCCAGTTAGCTGAAAGTTTGAATGAGGAAGCCTTAAATCAACTATTTCGAGGTTTGGTGAAATCAGAAAAGGGCCTTGTTACGTTGAGCTATTTGGCCCTAGAGTATGGTGGAAGAAACAAATTGGATAGAATTCTCCAACCTCAGGGTCCTTTGACGAAGAAGGATGTTATAGATGCATATATCCAGACTTGTATTACTACGAAGAACAAGGTCTCGCCGTGGTTATTAGAAACTATTGGTTCAGGTATTGTCAGGTATATCGTGGGTGCTGAGGAATTTAAGGACCTGTTACTTCCCGCTATTCGGAAGGCCATGCTACGATCTCCTGAAACAGCCATTGAGGTAAATCGTTGTATTCGGTAGTTTATTTTGTTGTGAAAACTACTAACAAGGCTTTTATGTCTAGTTAAGATAATTGGAATGAAGACGGAACGAGGGGGGGTGGGAAATATTATGACTAATTTTGTGTGTAATATAAATTTTAGGCAGTGGGATTCACTTTGCTCAGCACAAATGTTAACCTAAACCCATTTGCATTGGAAATTGGTAAAATGCTTGCCACTAGTCTCCACTCCCAAACTGATGCAACTCGGGAACTGGCGATATTCGCGTCGAAGTCTCTATCGCAGATGGTAATTTATTTAGAAATGCAAAATTCCTTTTCACATGTATACTCGAAATGTTCATGTTCGAATGTCTTTGTTCATTTCAGACTGAATGCAGTAAAACATTGCTGGAAATTATTGACTGGTACTTTGCTGTATTCAACGGTTCGGAAGGAAAGCTAACAGTTGCTGCGCACAAAATGCATATTTTACAGGTATAAATTCATTACGTACGTTGTCAACACAAGTTGTTATTTGTTACTAAATAAATATGAGTAAATCCATATGAATCGGTACTAGGACCTGCAAGTGTGTTGTCATATTTAGTTCTTACGTTGTACACGTACATTACGATACTGTCAACTCACAAAGCGCGTGTTCGTTTGACATAGATGCGTCCATTGGAATGTAACTATGATTTTAGCCTCAAGTGCTGTTTGATGCTACAAACAGGTACAGCGAAAATGTCTAAAGGTAAACATACAATTATTTTATTTTTATATGTAAAGGTATTCCAGAGTTGTTGGGTTCGAGATGTCCACATGGCTGTATTTTGCATGAAGAGTCGCCGAATTTTGCCTTGTTTTGAAATTTTGAAAACAGATAAGGTTCCTCCCCCTGTCTCCCATAAAATCTCTAATGTTAAATCCTTAAGAAACTCAAAAGTCAACAAACATTTCGAAACTTTCACTTGTATATATTTAAACTTACGTTTGTACATTCGGAATTATACACTCAAAAATGTATGGTAATGTGGCACAGCTACCATCTTCCGTCCCTATGGATCTTGAAGTATGAGTTTGGTTTGAAGATGAAAATTTCGGGATTTAACATTAGAAATTTTCAGGGAGACAGGGGCGGCGTTCTTTACCAATGTTCAAAAAGTTCAAAATAAGACAAAATTCGGTTACCTGTGCCCACTAACCACATGCATGTGAACATCTCGAACCCACGTATACGGGAATAATTTTTCCTATAAAAATAAAATAATTATAAGCTTACCATTTGGCATTTTCGGTGTACCTGCTTGTAGTACCAAACGGCACTTGAGGATGAAATCATAGTTACACCTCTGTATAAATACATGGACGCATCTGTGTCAAGTGAACACGTAGTTATAGTATTATCATGTATGTGTGAACAACGTAGGAAATGAGTATGGCAACACACTTGCAGGTCCGTGTACCGCTTCGTATGGATTTACTCATATGAAAACCTAATGTGTAATGACAGCACATATAAAGGTGAGATGTAAACAGGGTATGACAATTTGTAAACATATTGCATTGTAAACACATTGTATTGCAAACACTTCATAGGCTATCAAAGACATGTCAAATTCGGGGGTTTCTGAAACTGATGTTGGCAAATTAGCTGCTAGTGTATTGGATAAATCCGTCAAAGTTTTGGAAACAGAAGGTGATAATTTATCTAAATCATTGATGATCATAGTAAATGACCCAGTAGTCTAGTTAAGAAAGTATGAGTTCAGTTTGTCTGGGTTTTAAAAAGAGCTGTTTACAATTGTAACACTTTGTATACAGGGCATGAAGGAACTTTAGTTGAATGCTGCGATGGAATGACCAAATGGGCTTGTAGATTAGGAACAGAAAACTCACAAGGGCTACTCAACTACATCCCAAAAGGACTAACAAACCTTAAAGGGGCAGCTAGAAATGCATTTTGCAATTTACTGGTTGTAGTTTTTGATGGAAATCGAATCAATAGTGTGGACGCCACGCTGCCAGCTATTTTGAAATCTTTGGAAAAGAACTCCTCACAGTTGTTTCAGGTTTGTAAATATCGATATGAACTTTATTTGTGGTCTAGCCTTGTTATTGAATTCTATGGGATCCTGCTACTTAGGTTCCAACCTTAAGTGAATCGCTGGCTCTAGGAGTTGTCTTGCGTCGTGCAGTTGCTGCAGGAAAGAATGTTCCAGACACAGGACTGGCACTCACTTCATCCATCTTCAGTCATGTCAATGAAAAATTTATTAACGGATGTCAGGTCTTATCTGTTTTACACGTGGTTCAATTAGCAGCACTTCATATATCCCAGAATGAAGCTTCGATTGAATTACCACTTCAAGCTGTGGCCTTTAGTCTAATCAATGTCCACTACACTGTACGTTGAGTTACGTATTTTGAATCAATTATGCCAAATAATTTTCGGCATGAACGTCATATTTTATATCATTGCGTAGGTTCTGAAGGTTTTAATTGCAACGCTAAAAACCCTGGTATATCTGGAATCATCCGTTGTAATTTTCAAAAGTCTCGTGCAAGCAATCTCGAAGATGCAAGAAGAAGTAGAAGTTCTTGTGAGCAGTTTTTTATGAATGTTTTACGTATTTATGAACAGTGTTTTTCGGCTGGTATTAAGTTTGTGATTAATAGAGAGGTAGTAACAACTTTCTCCAATAAACTTTTAGGTGAAGCCGACTCTCCTGGAAGCCATTGCCGTTATATGCGTCGAAGGTAATAAAGAGCTTGGCAAGAAAGTGATCAATCCTAATGAATTAGCGCTTGCTTTTCTTCGTGTTTGTCATCAATATCCTGAAAATGGCATATGGGAATCTGTTCTTCGTAAACTTGAAATTAGCCCTGCGGAGATGTGCCGCTTCGAATGGAAAGAACTTCAGAAATATATAGATGAATTTGAGGATGACTCGGTACATAGAAAAATACTCACAACATTAACTGCTCATAGCACACGTGACAATCCTCGTGTTCGTCTGCCTGTCATTGAAAAGTTTCAAATGTAAGTGTTAAATGTACAACTATATTATAATGTTTTCTCAAAGCTAACGTGATCTATATTTCTTAACCGTTGAATCGTTCAGGTTGCTGGATGACATAGCTATTAGGAATGTAACCCGAGATGAGTACTTTATTTTTATGACGCCAGAAGGTCAGCTGTACGATAATAGCTGTCTAGAAACGTAAGAATTGATTCGCTTTATACTAATTACGTGTTAAAGGGACTTACTTTACGACATTCTAATGACCAGTACTTCTTGTTCTTTCAATACTTTATTCAAAATAGGGGAGATGGAGACTTGGGCCGAAACATGAAGAGAGAAAGTAAGGTATATTCGTACAAAGAGCAGCTGGAGGAAATCCAACTGCGCAAAGAATTAGAAGAGAAGCGAAAACAAGCTGGAAAAGCTGTTCAACTGACCCATAAACAAAAGGAAGCAATGAAAGCACAGCTTGAGAAGGAAAGCTTGGTTCGAAATTCTGTTAAGCTGGTAAGTTTGTTATGTAACCAACTTAAAGTTAAGTTTAATATAAACAAACCAAGTTTATTTGGCTGTTAATATTATAAAGCTGTTGAAATTGTGGCGAAATGTATAAACATTTTCGTATCTTACTTCTTGTTAGTTGGACATGAAAGTAAGAAGTGCTGTTGGGTTGCTGGATGCTGTTTTGGATGCCAACACGGAAGAAATATTTTTTATTGTGTCAACTGTTCTTCCACAATTAATTGACATCATGAACAGTCCACTTTCAGCACCCATCGCAACTTCGTTCTTCCTCCGATTAGGAGCTTCCGCATTTCAAGACAGCGAGACGCAGCTTGGTTAGAACCTAGTATTTTTTAAGATTACAAAAAGTTTAAGATTTAATCAACGGAATTAATAACAAATTTTTATTTCGCTATGTGGTGTGTTATTAGGGGAGTCAGTGCCTCAGTTAAGTTTACGCTTCATTGGACCGCAGTGCGATTTGGACAAACGCTGGCAAGCTGAACCCATTCTTAGTGCCCTCAAACGAGTCATGAAAGAAATTGAGAAGGTTAATCAGTTGTTCAAGTTAATTATCAAGTTTCTTCCAATATTTTTGCCTCCTTTTTAGCAATAATTAGATGAAGCCATGTAAATTTTCTTTTTGCAGATTAGCGAAGATAGTGACAGGTTCACGAAGGCTTGTTATCTATTTTGTTATTCCATGTTTGAGAGAGCCGTGAAAAAACATTCAAGGGAGCCGGAAATATTAACATCATTTCTCAACATCACAATCGCAACTTTGAAACAGCGAGCTCAGTATGAAGCTATAAGTGTGGCTGTTCTTCCTAGAAGTGATTTAACTGTACTTTTATACCACATAATAGGTACTTCCGATTTATTACAAAATATTTTCACATTTTCTACAACGGGAAAGTTTACTACACAGTCCTAAATGTTCGCAATAGTTAAAGTACAGTTTTCTATGATTCTGAAGTACAGTAACCTATGAATTTCTATATAACAGGCACAAACACAGGTAGAACCCAACAGCAGGGTATTTCTGCAATTTTGGAGCTCGCCAAAGCGGAAACGGATAATCCAACTTATTATCACATTGTCGAACCTTTAGAACTAAAAAAACATCTCGATGCATTAACAAGTCACTTGAAAGTTATCAGAAGCATTGGAATACGGGTTAGTTATTTCTGTCAATGTAAACACGCATAGATTTTTTAAATATTCCTTCATATTTACTCAATCGTATAGTGCTTAACCATTCTACGTGTCTCCTTGGAATATAAATGGAGAGGTGGTGATAAGAAGTTGTGGAACTCCATCATTGGAAACGTGTACCGAGAACAGTTCGATCCCGAAAATGAACTAGCGGGTTTGTCGAAAGAGCTTTATGAAGAACTGTGCAAACCTCATAACGGGGAATATATTAACAGACATGACTACGAAGCTCTGCACGAAGAACTGCTAAAATGTTAGTATTCTTTTTCTGAGTTCAGTTTTTGAATCTGAAATGCGTATAGAAAGTGTGCTTTTTACCCTTGATATTATTTGTCTTTTTCCCTTACGAAGGTGTACTTCATACAACAGAAGAAGTAAGACTATCCTCTGCATCAGCACTGAAAGATTTATTAAGTCATAATCAGTCTCATGTAAAATCCGTGGTGTTACACCTGATTGAGTTGTATCATGAGTATTTAATTATGGCTCCCCCTGTATATGACCATTTGGGACGAATTTTACAAGAAGGAATTGATAAATGGGAAGGACGGTGTGGTGTCGGTGTTGCTATTCGGGATTTAGCATCTTTATTTCCTACTGACTTAGTAAGATATTGTTTAACAACAGTACAATAGGTTATGTGGGAAATTTTTTATGGAAAGTAAATCATCGACTATAATTCTGTTAGGCGCGTTCGACAATGAAATGGCTCGTGACAGAAACTTTGCCTGATAGAAATCAAAATGTTCACAACCAAATGTTGGAAGCAGCTGTGGAAGTCGTTCAAGTTCATGGAAAAGGTGGAATTTTATGTAATCTATGTTAGAATTATATCCACTGATGCTAGACGAATTCAGGGTTAATTCAATACGCACTTGTTACTTACAGAAAGCTTAAATGAATTTGTGGAAGTCATCGAAAGGTCTTTGGACCAGGCTGGAAAAACAGGACAGTATGATAATGTCCGGCAAGCATGTGTCGTTTTGATGGGATCGTTGGCTCGACATATTGACCCTAAAGATAGTCGTGTGAAATCAATTTTCGACACTTTGATAGAAACGCTTGCCACACCTTCTGAAAAGGTTTGTCCTCAGTCCTCACAGAACTTGTACAGTTGAGGAGGAAAAAGTCATAATAATTATGCATGATGCATAAAGAAGCATTTATACTGGAAGTTTTAATTGGTTGTAAGTAAAAATCTAATATAAACTTTTGTATGAAGGTTCAAGAAGCGGTTGCCAATTGTCTTCCAGGCTTAGTTCCAGCTATCAAGGATAGAGAAGATGAAATTCTCAAGAAGTTGCTAACTACGTTGTTGACTGCCGAAACTTACGGAGAAAGGTAGCACCCGATAGTAAATAATTAAGTGAAATAATTCGAAAGTCCACAGAAATCGTGCAAAAATGTTTCTGGGATTTAATTGTTTAGACGTGGTGCTGCTTATGGGTTGGCTGGACTTATAAAAGGACTAGGAATATTGTCCCTGAAACAACACGATGTTATGAATGTTTTGGCTAATTCCATGCAAGATAAAAAGAACTACAAATACAGAGAAGGGGCGCTAATGGCTTTAGAGTTGCTGTGTGAATTTTTGGGTCGCCTTTTCGAGCCTTATATTGTTCATGTTTTGCCATATCTTCTGCAGTGTCTTGGAGATTCAAATCCGTAAGTAGTATTGGCAGTGATAATCATTGGTGAATATATTCGTCGGTCGAATTATCAGTGACTTGCTTGAATGCGTATGTTCCTTGGCTCATTGACATTAGGTATGTGCGAGAAGCTACTGATAATACTGCAAAAACTTTGATGAGCAAGCTTTCTGGCCATGGTGTAAAGCTGGTCTTGCCGTCGTTACTAGCTGCGTTAAACGAAGACTCTTGGCGAACAAAATGTGGATCCGTTGATCTCTTAGGAAGAATGGCGTACTGTGCACCAAAGCAACTATCGGGTTGCTTACCAATGATAGTGCCACGATTAATTGAAGTAAAAATTGTTTTGGAATTAAATTGGTGAAGATGTATCAACACTGAATTTTTTACAGCTCATGTTTTGCTTGGCAGGTTTTAGGAGATTCCCATGTGAAGGTTCAAGAATCAGGCGCTAAAGCCTTGGGGTTAATTGGCTCCGTTATAAGGAATCCGGAAATTCAATCTGTTGTGAAAATATTATTGGAGGTAAAATACATCGAAGCATGATATGGAATGAAGTGGTGCCTGTTAACGCCATAATAACATGCAATTATTCAAATCATTTAAGGCTCTTCAAGATCCCAGCAAGAAAACTTCTACCTGTTTGCAAGCATTATTGAAGACTGAATTTGTTCATTTTGTTGATCCACCATCCCTGGCGTTGATTATGCCTGTGGTTCAACGTGCTTTCCAGGACCGATCTACTGAGAACAGGAAAATGGCCTCTCAGATTATCGGCAATATGTACTCACTCACAGACCATACTGACTTAGCTCCCTACATGGACAAAGTCATGCCTGGTCTTAAAACCTCACTGCTGGATCCTGTACCTGAAGTATGTACCTGATTTCTCTCATATTCATAATGTGCAAATATCCCAAAATGTAATAATGAACATCTTTACTACTATAAAATGGGGTCGAGGCGCGTGCGTTGTGCGGCCGACAAACGTTTTTTCATGCCTCAATCGGAGACATTTTTTAGGTTATTGTTATGGATAGAGGAACTGCATACGTTAGGGTTATGGGAACTGTCTTAGGGATAGAGGGAATTTAATGCTTTAGGAAAAGGGGTATTTGTTAAGGTAAAGGATTGGACGAACTGTTCAGGTTACTGATAGGGGGAACTTTATGTTGAACTTTGTGATAGGGAGAGCTATTTGGGTTTGGGATATAGGGAATTTAGTACGTTAGGGGTAAGAGTTTCCTTAGGTGGGGTAAGGAAACGTTTTGTAGTTTACGGATAGCGGCAGCATTTTTGGTGACCGATAGTGGCAGCCCTTTAGGAGAACGGAGCTTTTATTAGATACGGGATAGGGGATCCTAGAATGTAGGATAGGGGGAACTTCATTATTTAGGAATAGGAGTCTCTGAAGTTACTGATAGTGTAAGCTTTAAAGTTTAGAGATAGCAGCTTTTTTGGTTACGGATTATGACAGGATTTTAACCTGCGGGATGTGGTCATCTTTTCAGCTTGACTTTTGATTCTATTTTATTGTATACCAGTGGGGTCCACGAACTGCAGTAACTGTAGGCAAGATAATCATAAGCTTATTTTTCGGGGTCGCTGCTATGGTGAGATTCAAACATTGCTAGGTCATCACCCAGTTATAGTGAATTCACTCACCGTTGTAGCGTCAGTGAAATGTCAGTGATGTCATCAATAAAAATCAAGTTTATGATCATTTTAGCCTACTGTTACAGCCGTTCGTAGGGTTCGTAGGTGGGTTGCACTGGTGTTAATTATAGATAATGATAATGATAATGATTTATTTTGTCAATAACAGCATACGCACAACTAGCACCTTTACAAATGATGTGATCATTAGGTAGCTAGCATGAAGATAGCAATGACATTAATATTATAATCGTAAATGCATATGTCAACTGACACAAAAAGAACTTAATTCAAACCGCATACTCAAAAAAATGTTTCAATAAGATCTAATTTGTTTAACTCTAGTCAAATAAGGAACAGTAGATTCAAAATAGCGAACAAATTTTGGAGCTTTATCAACATATAGGCAATATTTATATAGAGCACAGGTTAAAAATAAGTTATAACTTTAAACCTTTGTAACAACTTTTAACCCTTCAACTTAATTCGCTTACATATCCTTCATTAAATTACCAATTACCCCTTCATCGAATTTACATTAACTAGTTGGTCAACATTTAGATAGATGTAAATATCGATTGATCGATATTCTTTCAGATAGAAATGCCAAGAAAATAAGCAATTTAACATAAGATATGAACATATGTGTACATCCTAGTCCACTACATGTGCAGGAATTTACATAACGGTTAAAGATCTTGAAAATGGAGTGAGCCTGTTTCATGAGCCAAATTTGATTCTAGTTTATTAATGGTTCAGTGTTAGAAATACCTCTGGAATTTGCTCTCCTAGTAATTTTGTCTTAATTGTCATTTTCAGGTTAGAGCGGTTGCAGCTAAAGCTTTGGGCTCAATGTCTAAAGGAATGGGCGAGAAGTGTTATGATGAACTTCTTCCGTGGTTGATGAAAACTTTAATTTCTGAAGCTAGTTCAGTTGATAGGTCTGGTGGCGCTCAGGGTTTGGCTGAAGTTATCGGTGCTCTGGGAGAAGAGAAAATGCACCGGTTTATGCCAGGTTGGTGTTTTGAAAGCTAAAAATTACATATTTCTAGATCTTAACATTTATTCAAGCAACCGAGGTTTCCTTATTTCGCAGAGATTATCAGGAAAGCGGATTCGGATGATTTAGCACCACATGTACGGGATGGGTACATGATGATGTTTATATACATGCCTTCAGTGTTTGAAGAAGCTTTTGTTCCATATATTGGCCAAATTATCAACCCAATTTTACGGGTAAGTAGGCCGCTTTAATTTTGGCGTTAATGCGTGTAGGTACTTGTTAATTTCGGTATATAAATAATGCAGTGAAATTATTGGTACCTTTCAACTGACAATTTTGTAAAAAATAATTGTCTTGTAGGCATTAGCAGATGAAAACGAGTACGTTAGAGAAACAGCTCTGAAAGCTGGTCAGCGAATTGTAACAGGATTTGCTGAGTCCGCCATAACACTACTTCTTCCAGAACTTGAGAAGGGAATATTTGATGACAACTGGAGAATCAGGTTTTCTTCAGTTCAACTTCTTGGTGATCTTCTTTACAAAATATCAGGCGTTTCTGGAAAAATGAGTACCGAGTCAGCCAGTGACGATGATAATTTTGGAACGGAACAGTCACAGAAGGTACACTTTTTATATGTTAAAGCCAATAAGATTTGCTTACAACACAAAATAAAATCTTACTGAATTTTAGACAATCGTAAATGCACTCGGACTGGAACGTCGTAATCGTGTTCTCGCTGGTTTATACATGGGAAGATCCGATGTAGCTTTAATGGTCCGTCAAGCGGCTCTCCATGTTTGGAAAGTAGTTGTAGCCAACACACCGAAAACTTTGCGAGAAATACTACCCACCTTATTTTCGCTTTTGCTGGGTTGTTTGGCAAGTCCTTCGCATGATAAGCGACAAGTTGCTGCAAGGTCTTATAAATTTAAGATTTGAATGAACTTCATAAACAACGTGAGGAATTATGGAATGAAATGTCTTTTGTTGTTTTAGAACTCTGGGTGATTTAGTTAGAAAACTGGGAGAGAAGATACTTCCAGAGATCATTCCAATTTTAGAGAAAGGTTTGGAATCTCAACGAGATGACGAACGACAGGGAGTTTGTATCGGTTTATCGGAGATTATGAACTCCACCAGTAAAGAAATGGTTATGGCGTTTGTGGAAAATTTGGTCCCGACTTTGAGGTTTGCTAATTTATCTGTTACTTTCACATTTCGACACACCATTAATTCGGCTTCAGCATCTATGACATTATGGAACATTGTATTACCTTTATATTTTAATAGGAGAGCATTATGTGATCCGTCCCCTGAAGTACGGGAAGCAGCTGCTCAAACTTTCGGTAGTCTTCATGCTACAGTGGGAGTGCGTGCCTTGGATGAAATCTTGCCATTCATGATGAAAAAATTGGTAATCATAGATATGGAAAGGAAAATAATGTTGTAAGCTACATTTTGTGTACGGACTTTTAATACGAATCACATCTTTCATTCTGCCTAACAGTATGACACGGAGGAAGGTGATTACGCTTTACATGGTCTGGGTCAAGTACTGCAGGTTAAATCGAAGGCCGTTTTACCGTATCTAATTCCGCAGTTAACCGCTCCCCCACCTAACACTAAAGCCCTAGCAATTCTTGCCTCTGTTGCCGGAGATTCGTTATCAAGACACTTAAGCAAAATACTACCGGCATTAATATCCACTCTTGTGAAAATGGAAGAGACCCCAGAATTTGAATCCGTGAGTATTTGTGTATAAGCTTCGTAATGTTGAATGTAGAGTGATGCAGAGTAAATAATATGTACGTGTTACCACTTTAGGAGAAAACATACTGCGAGCAAGTTGTTTTGGCGGTCATTGACAAGCAGGGCGTACGAGTTCTAATTGATGAACTTTTGGAGTTGGTAAAATCAAGTGAACCCAAGTCGAAGCGCGCTGTGGTGATTCTGTTGTCTACATTTTGCATTCACACAAAGGCAGACTTAGAGGCCTACATTGGACAGTTGCTTCGTGGGCTTATTTTACTTCTAGCTGATGAGGACGAACAGATACTACGTTCGGCATCTGAGGCTTTGACGGCACTGGTCAAAGTAATAATCCAAGTTTAAGCATTAATTTGGTCATTAACTATGACCGTATAATACTCATTTCTCGTTTCTTTCGTTAATGTAGGGACTCTCTTCTGACGACCAACAAAAATGCGTTTCAGACGTCCGGCAAGCTGTTCGTTTCGCACAGAGCGACTTAAAAGGAAAGACTACTCTACCTGGTCTGTGTTTACCAAAGGTAGTGAAAGTTAACATTTGGTCGCTTCTTACCTACTGGTTATTTTTGTGGGGATGGAATAAAATAAGCATAATTTTATTTTTACAGGGTATCAATCCAGTTCTCCCGATATTCCGTGAAGCATTATTAAATGGCGGAGCAGAATTAAAAGAGCAGGCTGCAATCGGAATGGGAGAATTAATTTCTCTAAGCTCAGCAGAAGCACTGAAACCCTCAGTGGTACATATTACGGGTCCACTTATTCGTATTCTCGGTGATAGATACGGTCCTAATGTGAAGACTGCTGTTTTAGATACATTAACTCTTTTATTGGCCAAGGTAGCAAGCAGATTTTTTTATTTCTGTTTTAATTTTAAGATGATTCTAGAAGAAATGCATTATTGATTTGACATGTGTACAGATTGGATCCCATTTGCGAGCTTTCTTACCTCAACTTCAGACAACTTTCTTAAAAGCTGTTGTGGATCCACAACGTAGCGTCAGACTTAAAGCAGCCGTGGCAATGGCTAATCTTATTCCCATTCACAACAAGCCGGATCCTTTGTTTTCTGAGTTGCTTCAATCTGTTGTACAAGCAGAATCTGGACCAATGAGGTACATCAACAGGGCTTTAAGTTAATTTTTAATTCTTTGTGTAACAAGAGATGGCTGGGTATGAAGGAGGTCGTTAATACTTGATTGGTTGGTTAACAGGGATACCCTTTTGTACACGCTACGTTGCGTGATTACTCCGGCAGGTGATAAAATCAGCGAGCCTTTGAGGAAATCCATGATCGCTGAGCTTACCGACCTACTGTCATCTGGTACTTGAACCTCAAACGTATTCATTAATTGTTTACAACTATCGCAATGTGTTGAATTATTAATACGTATTAACATTTTTCTGAAATAGGCGAGGATGTCACTCGGATTACAGCTGCTAGTTGTTTAGGGGCTTTATTAAAATGGCTTCCGGCATCAGATTTAGATTCAATTATGTCGGACGTACTTTCTCCAGGTAATAATTTTGCTTATATAATTCGTGCAGTTACGACCCATAGTATTTGTAACACCTAGCCACATTCCAGTTTGCATATCTTAAATTTTGCTCCAAAAGTCACACTAGAAAAGATTTTTGGCTGGTTTATAGATAATTCAGTCAGGAATAAGAATAAGGAATAATTATGCGGTAATTCCCCACCAGTCAATATTAAGGCCGCATTAGTCACTCGGCGCAGGAGGGAATTGTCCATAACTTTTAAAATATTATACTGAAGACAAGTTAAAAACTGTAAAACATTAATGTTAAAAGTCAAACGGGTTTGTCTCTTACTTCCGTTATCCTTAAATTACTGCTGCTGGGCCTCCAGGCTGTAAAGTAATTTGGGATAACTTCAAGTCCAGCGTTGCCCCACCAGTGCGGAACTCTTACAATGAGTTACATTTTATTTTTTTGTCATTCCCGAATTCAATTGTAACCAATAAGATTTTGACCACAAACGAAGCTCTTCAGACTTTATTTGCGACCTGGGCTTTGATTGTCTTCGCCACGTGTTTCGGAACATTGCCTGAAGACTTTTCGTTTGTTCCTTTAAATCGTCTAAACTTATTTTGAAACTTAGTAGTAACGTGGGATGGAGCCAGGCGTTAGGATTACTTTTAACCGTAATTGTATAATAGTATGACAGTGGTGATGAAAGAATAATTGAATGTTATACTCACTTTTCAAAACTTTCAAATCAGAGGAAAAAAGTTGGCAACTGCGGCATGGCAGAACATCAGTGCTCGCTGTTGGGTTGAAAGAAGGAACCGAAGTAGTATACAGTGAGAAGAGACGTCCCAAAATTGACAAGAACATAAGCGGAATGCTTGCTTCTGATAAAGTGAATATTGATGCTTTATTTGTATTTAAAATGTGGATGCTTGCGTATACTTGACGTTACATCTTGTGAATTTCTTTATTTGCAATCTGTTCAGGCCCCTATTGTTGGAAACGGAGTTAGAGCATGTGCAAATATTTTTATACACTCTATAAACCATGAACCAGACACTGGAATTCCTGCTATTCTGGCTCAGCCATTTGCTAAGGTAAGCAATTAACACGTGAATTTTAGGATTAGTTTTAGAAGTTGAATTATTTTGTGGTTTGTGGGAGGTTTATAAAATGAGCCACTTCTGTGTCTAACATCAGGCCCTAAATAATGCAAGCAACGAAGTGAAGGTACTTCTAGGGAATGCTTGTGAAATAATTGGACGCCGGGTCTATCCGCGTGTTATTCCAAAGGAGTTGATGAAATATGTAATCCCATCATTAGTGAATGGAACAAAGGAAAAAAATTCTATGGTTCGGGCTTCTTGTGAGTCTGCCCTTGTGAGCCTTCTTCATTTACGCCAAGGAGATTCTACCATGAACGTGAGTTTGTTCTTTCACTTAATTCACCTACATACGGCCGCTTTTATTAGTGTGAAGAACCTACGAATTATTATCCTTTAGATTTGTCTGGAATCGCTTGAAACCGGAGCCCGTGAAGCCCTATCCGATGTTATAGCTAAAGCTTTACGAAAACTTCTCCATCAGTCAGAAGGAAAAGAGCCTGAGATTGACGACACCATTTTAACTTAAAGTTGTTTCTTAGAATACTGAATAGTATTGTGCGATGAATTTAAAAAAAGTTCTTTTAGGAACCGATCGCAAAATTTATCAATGAAATGACTTGTCAAATTACCGATACTATTTGTTATATTGCTTGTGTTATAATCGCGGAATAAAGTGAAAGGCACATAAATAAACTGACCTTTTCATTTTTTGGGTTACATAGATAAACATTTTGAGTATTTATTTAATATGATTCATTAATAATATTATTTGCTAGTAAATGAACTCACTCCACTGGATATTTCTCCTCAAACCTTCCGAGGTTTCTCGCCAGACTCTGTGAGTTTTGGCCAACAACAAAAGTACGAAATTTACAAAGAGATGACTTGACAAAATCACAAATGTGAGCTACCGTGTAACAATGACTACGGATAGGAGCCCCAATTAATTAGTTATATTTTTCTGCATAAGCTTACGTTACTCGCTGTAAATTACATGAGAATGGTAATAATATAGAACTATAGACGATTCCTTTAAAAGTCTATCAGCTGAACAACGAACAGGTCTTTGATGTTTGGTACATACCACTTAATCTATCGGAGAACAGAGACAACATGAACATTGAAGATAAGGAGGATTGATTGTTTTCATACTGATGAGAAACGGGGTACTCGGGTAAATGTATTATCTAGTACTCAGGATAAATAACATCGTAACCTTAATGATTAATGAATGGCGAAAACACAGGAACTCATATCGGAGACAAAGAATGATGTTCACGGTGCAAACACACGCAGGGTTCGTAGGAGTGCAGAGAGATCTGCTGCCAAAAGTGTAGCTCTCTCCATAAGAGGTGCCATCAGGGTATCATAATCATCTGTGGGCTTTCGTTCAATAATCTGAGCGGCTGCTTGAACGCTCAGACGGAATGCATGAGCCACAGCTCGCACGCGGACCAAGAGATTTTGAGTCTGCAAGGGGGTGCTCGTATAATGAACAACATCTTCACTGATTTCCGTCATTTTCTCAAGTAATGTCACACAATTCTCAAGTCGTTCTTTTACTTCAGCAGGGGAGGGTTTCTTGGTTCCGTTGACCGTAATCGTGCAATCCTCCGTTACGCTTTTGACAAACAATTTTGAAGCAGTAACCAACTGACGAGCTTGTGTTGCGAGTGCCTCCTTGGACGCCTGGAATTTCTCGTCATTCATGTAAATACCACCTCCTGCTACATGCGCGGCGCCACATTGCCCAATAATGTCTTCGAGTCGCTGAACCACATTCCCAAGGAGGTCATCTATTGTCCCATAAGCAATAACAGCCTGCTTACCTTCCATGGGGAATCGGTACTTATTCGAAGCAACGTGAGAGATATGTCTCTGTTCGGTAACAAAACCAATAATACAAATCAGACATTGATTTATGCTCAAACCTGTGAACCCTGGGCACATCCGCGTACTTTATGTATGAGTAGTATTTAAAAATTACCAAATCAGGAGATCCATCCAAAGAATCGTTGTCGTAGTTGGAAGACTCTGCGGTACTTGCTGATTCTGTCCGGTGTAAGATGCCGTTCAGGACATAGCCATTTTTCCGTGTCGCTAGAGGACTTGCGGTGTGAAGCATACGTTCTTTGTCTTCATTTGCCTTGCTTCCATTGTATCCTCGAACCAGTTTGGGACTACAACTTAAATTATTCTTTACAGAGAATCCATCTGTTACTCCATTTGACATGATGTTGTTGCTCATCACAGATACTTTCGAATTCTCAGTCATTTGTACACCAGGGCATCCCCCTACATATACAGTCACCGGGCCTTCCAACATGGGATTTGGAGCTACATCTGGGGACATGGGCTTCTTCAGTCTTGACGGGACCACAGGGGGTTTAGCCAACCTAGCATCAGTTCCACTCATTGGCTGAAAAAAATTAGGTTAGGTCACCATAGTTGTTTATACATGTGTGTGTATCTAAGGAGATGATTCTGCTGTGTCGTAAATTATGCAAGTAATACAACCAGGATGCCAAAAACAGAAAAATATAAATAAAAAAAAAATCCTTCTGCCTACTGTTACAGTAGACAAACATGCAACCTGCTTAGGAAGGGGCATCGGGGGTTTTGGGCTCTTTACCGGACTCTTCGGTGGTAAAGCTGGGGGTAGGTCAGTAGTATCCACGGATTTTACAGTAGCATAGCTTGCAGTAGAATCTAATGAGTCATCTGACGATGTTCCCATAAGTCCCATAGGGAACGAGTTACTCAGGGTTTCTTCAGACGTCGACAAGGAAATGCTTTCTCGTTCGGTGTGCTAGCAAAGGAATGCATCATAAATCATAATAAATTTTTCCTGTATATCTCCTTATAAAATTGTATCTTCTATTCTTCTCCTCGTACATACCATCGTAATGCCACAGTTGTTTTCCAGGAGATCATTCTGTGACGAGGATTTGCCGATAACATTGTCAGGGAATGCTTGTGGTCGGGAGTTGTACGACTCAGTTTTAGTAGATCCCATTTTCTGTTTCATGTCTTTCCCAAGTCCATTGCTCTCTTTCGCCGACGTTACTCCCAAGAATATTGCTCTGCGCTGGGCAATACTGATTTGTGATGGATCAACATCGGCAGCAACGACAGGTCTGGCAATGTCATTGTCTTCATGATAAGCTTTATCGTTGCATCTAAACATTTGTAACAATAACGGTCATCAGGAGTGAGTACGCCCGTAGTTTTTTGCATAAATCTTGTTAACATATCTAGCCTGTTTCTTGACAGCCTTACTTTGCATTGTTGTATGACGTGTTTCCGGGTACAGCTGTATCAGCAGGATCATTGAGATTAGTCTTCTTGAGTTGTGACTGAAGAAGAGCAATTTTGGGGGAAATCTTTGACTCCGTAGGTGACTTCAATTGCTCAGCTCTACCAAGGGGGGCTGCGGTATCCACGCTGGCGGAGGATGATGGCGGAGGTGGAATTATTAAGTTGGATATATACTCTGTTACCTCAGCTGTTCTACAAGGAATACCATCAGCAGTCGTGTCAGGAGGAGGTGGGAGAGTAGTCATTGAAATGAAAGAATCAATGTCTTGATACTTCCACACTGGTCTACTGCGCCTATCCAGCGGAAGGGAATCGACTAAGGAATTCTCAGAGTCATCACTATGGTATCCTATATCCGAGTATAGACAAATATAGACAAAATAAATCAGTATTCATTAAGTGGACGCCATTCCGACATTTAATAAGATAAGCCTGTCGTGTATGGAACTATAGGTCTGAAAAAAAAAATTTCGTTACACAACGTGAAGCACATATTTCTGAAACATGGCACGGAATATGGATGAGAGCAAAGAAATACAGAGACTGCACGAACCAATTCCAATGCTGTCACTATCAAGATTCTGAAGTGTGCTGGGAGTATCTGTTCTGTCATCAAACTGCTGCAGCCAAAGTTGTTGGAAATTATCCGAATGTATATCCATGGCCTTCAACTCCGCTTCAAGTGTCATCCTGTCAGCAAAGGGAGTTGGAGGAGTACTTAAAGGATTTGGAAGCTGCTTGAAACCCTCCTAATCAAGATCAGACGCAATCACAATCCTCTCATTACTGGTGCTCATTGACTTATAAGCTACTTTGAAGCCAAAGGTTTCACAATTAATCGCTTCAAAACACTCAATTACAGGAAAGTAGAAGCCCAGCAGGGACAGTAGTACTAAAGCTAACAAGTTCTGGATATATAGTATATATTAGGATAGAGAAGGCGCTTGACTTTGTCAAGTAATCACTTAAGGTCACATTACCTCTTCGGGAGTAATTGGAGGAGGAATCATCGTTAAGTCGATGATATCTGGGTCGAGGTACAACGTTCCTTCAGCAAAATTGTATGGAAGAGAGTGTTCTTCTTGAAGTTTCCGCAAGATCTCCTAAACATTTCAATGATTTTTCAAAAACCCGAATACCATGCACAATTTCAGTTGCTCCAGTAATTTCAAAATATCATTCTAATCCTCCTCACGATCCCATTGAGTTTCTTTACGCTTGACATGACATAAATCCGTCTGACAGAACCATAAATATGCGCATTAGTTACCTGGAAATCTTGTCCACGGTATGTTCCATTGGGAAAAGTGTCAGGACTGTGCAAGCCAAAACTTGAGTCACTTGTCTTAAGCATCGGTCGGATGATCGGTCGTCTTGAAGGGCTTTCAGTTGGTGTACAAATGGAATCAGTGTCACTTTCAGAAGGTTCAGTTTCCCCCATAGTCATAGCTCGGATGTGTTCCACAGCAATGTTGACAGCTTCTGTTAATTGTGTGTCTCCCGCATCCTAGATTTGTTCCAAGAACAGAGATAATTTTTGTAGATTAAGGTATACATAGTAGGAGAAAGCAACTTTCACTGGGTGTAAATCCTCCTTGTAGTTTGCTTTGTTGATTACCATCCATGCATTCAAGTGTGCAAAATCTTTCATCCCAAAAAACACAAGTAACTTACTACCATCTCATGCCGCTACGCACATAAAGTGAAAGTGACTTACACTACATAAATTACTCAATACATAATTTAATTATCCTTAAAATGCTACGGAGTAACGTCGGGCATTCAATGAAAAATTTCTCTAGAGATTTCCCCCAATAAATTCCGAATCTTCCAGGAAGCTGATACTGAGCTTGATTAATGAGCTGGATCAAATGGTTGGTAGTATATGAATGGTTTACGAAGACATAGTACTTTAAGTACGTGTACCTGCGAGAGGAGTAGAAGTGAATCACTATGTTTCAATTGGCCAACAGCAGCTTGTGCGGCTGAATGAGCAGCTGCAGTCGAGCTAGAAACATCCGAATCTGTTTGGGATAGACTTGAACGGAGTGACAATGTATCCGCGCTTTCATGATCTGTTAAGTAATTCTCTGCATCCTCAACAAGTTGCTTCATTTCAGCCACTCTTTTTAAAGCTCGCTATAACAATACAAAAATGCAAAATACAGGGTCGTGAGAGTAACTACGCACGCACATACACTGAAATTACAAGGTAACTATGTGTTTGAGTCAATTCCCTTTCTCCTCTATGACAATTAAGATTAGTGATTTGTGCTGCATTCCCACGTACGTAAAGTGCAATGTTAATATAAACAGTTAACTACAGTTTTGGGGAATTGTGTACATATCCAAGAATAAACTCCGGGCACTTACCTCATCATTGGGTTTCCTCCGGAACTCTTGTGTACTGCTCCTGTCATTATCATTGGATTCCAGGATCTCCATCGAGACTACGGACTGGAGATCGAACCCAAGTTTGTGACTACTGCTGTTCATCCCTTCAAAAGTAATTTGCTTCGAACTGAGTCTAGGCGAGCGAACGGGGGAGTTAACAGCGAAGTTGACATTGGGATAGTCATTGATTGATGTGGGGCCATTCAAAATCGAATGACGGGAAACTTGTGGACTTCTTGTAATACTCTCCGACACGTTCAAATTACTAGCCGACCTAAAATAATGACAAATCCATTAAGTACTGTACAAGACAATCCGACCCCCGCTACCACAATTTTTTAGTTCCCACTTAGCATGGCTAAATCATGGTCACATGAAACCTGGACTTACGTTTTGTTCATATTCCTGTCGACAATGCATGGTTTGTCACTGGGGCCCAATTGGACTGCCATTTTAGTAGGAGAAGCAGGTAACGAATCGAAGTTATGGTGAATATTCGAACCCACGTGTCCGTTAGGAATTAACGAGCTGCTACTTGGTCCACGTTGAGCATAAAGAGGGTCAGAGGCAATGGCTGGGTTGTAGGGTGGCGGCAACGTCAAGTCAATTACCTGACTACAATTGTCATCGTCACCTCGAAGTAAGGACGGGACGTAACTCCAAGTTGCGGGTTGTACTTGATGTTGGCCGTGGTACGGCGGAGCTGGAAATAAATCGGAAATCCCATTAATCTCTTGTCCATACCTGACTCTAATCCCTAAACTTCTACTGTCCACTTATCCCACCGGAAAAAAATCTTTGAAAGGCCAATACACAACTCTGCCCTTCTCAATTGCTGAAAGATGTTAAAAATTAACAATAACTTCACTGCAACATCCATTAGGACGCCGTAAACTCCCGTAAAGAAGGAGATACTTCGCTGGATTTGAAATACTGCTTGTACAGACTGTCTGTGGGCGTTCATGCAGGTGAAAGTGCATTAACGGTGTAATAATATAGGAGCTGAGGTTACCAACTACCTAGGAGCAAATCCTTTTAGGATGAATATGTACAGCCACTTGTACAGTTGTACATCTGTGAGCCCTGCTGTTCCGACAAAATGCTACTATAGTTGTGGGGTTAAACTGAAAAGTCATTTTATACGCCGTACTCAAGTAGTTAGGAGCTGAGGAAAGATTTGGGATGCCTGACACATCTTGAAGGAGCAACAAGGGAAAAAACGTTTTATCTCAGGTTCCAGCGATGATTTAAAATAGTATCGGCTACGTATCTCCCCTCATGACACATTTACGATTTTGCCAAGTGATTCTTTAGCTGTTTTCACTCCCAAAGTCAATTGGGTTCTTCACGTCTGAAAATGATGGGTTCTGAGGAAACTAGTTGAGTCTTCCTTGCAGATACACGTAGATACGGAACCAGGGTAAAAGAGGAGGCAGAGGCGAGGAAAAGGTGAGCGCATCTCTCCATTCTCACACTTGCCTTCTTCCTATCGAGACTAATCCTCATACCTCGTACTTTCACGTTGAGGACTTGGGCATTGGAGATTGGAAGCTTATAAAGAACGTGCCAAACATATGGATCTTCATGGCTATACTTTAATCAGGAACATGAAGCTTTTACTTCCTCAGCTCACTACCCAACTTTAACTGTGAGGTGAAAGTTTAAAATGGTTCAATCCTTCTGAAAATACATCCCAGTGTATCCATCCCATGGCATCGCCTTCCCCACATCCTCCTCCAACCCAAATACTATACTCAAATACGACAATACCACATGTCCTCCAAGCTATTCGCTCCAAAACCATTCAGAGGCCGAGCAAAAACTCGACCGCCAGCAGCAGTATGAAAATACCTATTTGGATCTTGAATACGAAGCCCTTCAACTTGTCCAGCCGACTTGTTCGTAAAAAAAAAGTAAAAGGTGATGACAAGCGAACGACAACAGCGAAAAGAATGAAAGTACCAAGAAATTGAGAAATTTTCGGCAAACTGCTTCTCACAGCACAGCATGTATACGCTCTATAAGATCCCAGTTAGAAGAAAGTACAAAAGGGCACGACAGCCGAAATATACTAACATGAAAGAAAAGGACAAAAAGCAGGCAAGAGTCAGTGAGAGCTCTATAATGGAAAACGGAACCGAGCGAATGGTCACAAGAGACATTCAAAGAGCAAGGCCACAGATTACTTACTAGCACACATTTTCAGCTTTCTCATTAATCCTTCATCTCTTGTCACACATGGACGGAGACACAAACACATCGTCCATCTTTTCACCTATATATTACTCTCTCCCTTCACAATAGCAATTCGCACTGTCGTTAACCTCATACATTATTGTCATCCCTCAGCCTACAAGTCAGACTCTCAGTCAGTCTCTATACAACCAACCACTCACCGCGATATATTTTAACATCTCAAAAGTGATGGGACTATACCTACAGGAGAGGGACGCAAGGCTAATCAAACTTACAGACAATGATTTTAGGACCGGAATTGCCGTCGACCCAATAGTTTCTCTTGATTTCTCCGAGTTTATTTCACAGAACTTCCATTACTTGTCAGGCAGTAAAACTCACCATTGAACCTCTACATACATATATGCTACATGTAGAAATCCATGAGAGGCTTCCCTCAGCAATATTTATTGACAAAAGTGTATTTATTCAATACAATTCTCCTTCAACGTATTTCATGGCTATTACTGTAAATTATAGCTGATATATAGACTCAGACTATGGATTCGTTTAAGATCTGAGCGATACAGTGGCAGTAACATAAAAATTCTACCTTTTCAATTAAGCTATTCTCATTTATTGTAATTTTTTCCTAACCCAAGATCAATAGACATTTTTCTCCGCAGAGAATGGAGGGATTACTTCTTCCCCCGAAACTACAGATAAAAATAATTATGAAAGATAAAGCCGGATTTCTCCCACGTTCACTATATCATTTGGAGAAACAACACTGACAATGTATGGGCCAAAAGTGGTTGTCATTACATGACTAAGTGGCGTAACTTTAGGATAGATTTTCCCTCCGGTTTCCACGTAAACTCAAAATATAGTTTCTTTTTTTTTCGCATCGTTTTTCACCCCTACTCTTCCCTTGCTTCTACTGGGAATTCCCAATGTCATACATAGCTGAAAACTTAGATGTTAGATTACAACAGCGGGAACGGAGAGGACAAAGGAAAATAAAAGTGAGAAGAGGAAGAGAGTGAAAATAGACTGAAAGTATAAGAAGCATTGGATAGGATTTCCGGGAATAACATTATAGGGGAAATCGCAGTGGAAAATGCCCAAGTTTCTATGCAAGTATTTTTGTTCTCTTAGCACGCTCCCCTTCCACCATCCTCATCTCCTTCTCTTCCACCCGTACATATTTTATTTGGGCAGGATGGAGAAACATCCCCTACCTGGAGCCTACCTACAAATGATTTCTTTCTCACACGATAATATATAAATAAGAGAATTTTCACTGTCAAGTTTCCCTTAGAAGAAATTTCCCCCATATTGAAAATACTAGGAACAAGTTTGAGAGTTTACAAGGAAAGTAGAACGAGAAGAGTAGCTTAAAGAGTGGAGGAGAGAGAGAGAGAGAGAGGAAGAGAGAAAAAGCTTTCGAATATTTTATTACACTTTTCCTCCAGTAAAAATTGCGATTTGGCTTCACAGTCCCGGATGTTACTTCCCCACAGAGAGTAAAGTCCTTATGTAGATACTTGCTTAGGATCAACTTTTCTTATAAACTTGTGTGCATGTGAGTGGATAATGGTCGGGAAAAAGAACGAGTGTGGGTATGCATGTGCAGGAGTATAAATAAATATTATAGAGGTGGGAATAAAACGTAGACAGCTTACCCAAATCACCCTGAGGTGTCTGATCTTCTTCTTTATGGACGACCAGATGCTGCCCCGTCAGCAAGAAATAGTAACCCTTCAGAACGAGAATTAATTCATCAGCGTCCCGCTCTTCCAAACTCACGACAAAATTCTATGAAATGAAAAAATTATAAAAACATTAAATGTTGCACATCAACAAGGTACATACTACATACCTATCAGGGTCCACAGTTCACACACTCAACCTCCAATCGCTCTAAAGCCACTGAATCAGTATACCCATGCAGGTCCCCATAAGTACCAACTTACACCGGAGAAATCTCCTCAACAACTTGGATTATTGATTACACTCCGAGTGTCTACATAAAACCCCTACAAAGATACACATTCACGTAGGTAGATTCTGGAGAAGCTCAAATAACTTTGAGTTCCCTTCCCTGTACCCAACCAAACACAGTGGAAGGCGTCAAACAACCAGCCTTTATCTGACTTATATACACTCACACATATAATTTATGGCCTGATTTTCATTTCTATTCACACACAACGTCTTACATTTCTCCTCCTCACCTTGACAAGGAGAGACAACTAGTTTGCATATTTGAATATATGAGAAATCTTATGTTTGGATTACTCACTCAACATCGCTCCTCAAACCTCCCCAATCTTACACTCACAGTTAGGAACAGAGTAGATACAGCCCGGGATACGAGCGAAGAACATTTCCGAGATAATCCGCTGTTTACTTTTAATTAAGATAAATGCCGAGTAAGTAAGAGTATTCGCAATAAGTGTCCAAACCGAAGTGCACGCACCTTATGCCTTCGAATACCCCAACTCGAAAGGAATGCTTATTAAAATGTATGGATGCTTCCGACTCCGGAATGGACCCTCCATGTGAATCATCATATGCTAACAAGACTACAAATCCTCAATTTCCTTCATGACAATAATAATTTCCTCGTGAGACCCGACCAAGCGAAGCACTCAAAAATTAAAGTTTCACAAGTAATGACATAGTAGTTAATGAGAGAAATATACACACTGCTGGATTTTTTCTGTCAATTCCACCTGCCTCCTTCAAATCTAATTAAAACTTGTCCCGACATCATAAACCTTTTAAAATTAAAACAAACATTTGCGTGTACTAGGAGTTTAATCAACTTCTGGTCATATAATTACACGCACATGTAACTATACTTACATAATGTCACCAGATCAAATATTACTCCCTCACTCCCTCTACAGTACAGTAGTACGGACATTTCCTTCATGTGCTATCTCAAGTATAAATTTCCACTTACAATTATACTAGTATTAACACACGTCCTAATGACTTCACTCACCCAGTACTTACAAAAAACTTCTCTACTTCTCAACCCGTGGGCTACCCGTTTCTCACACCCAGTCCCATCCATAAATACACATTAGTTCCATAAAACGTACACAGGAACTTCTGACATTGTACAAAAGCGTGAGTGTGTAAAAGGATCTTGCATTATCAAAAAAATTAATGGTATTTTCATCTGGGAAATTTTTCCTACAATATTGCTACTTTATGTCTAATTCCGCATATAATATGCATAAATAATGTACTCAACTCAAAGGACTGAGTGTCTCTCCTTTGGTGCAGTGCATCTGTGGGCTAACTTGATACAGCGACTACAAAACGAGCGCCTCATCTCTGTAGCAAAATAAGAATAATGTACTGCCCAACCAGAATTCCCTTCAACGGAATACTCCCAAGAATTACATTATAGGCAATATAATAAGGAACTACCAGACCTGAAGCATGATAAGTACCAGAGTGGCACCAGTGGGGAAAAACTCGTGAGATATTAGAGAGGCGGTATGTTGCAAGTGAAAATGAGGGAACCATTTGAATTCGCATCTTTTCCCAGTAATAGAATCATATAGTACCTTGTCTCTTCATTTAATAGAGAGAGAGAGAGAGAGTTAGGGAGACGGGTGAAGAACAAAGCTACATATTAAACACAATAGGACCAGTCGAAAGGTTATTAAAAAACTTGAGTAAGTGTACTGGTCTCTGTAGGGTGGCCCATACAGGAAGATTAATACTCTAATAAGATAAAGCTACTTGTAGGTTGAAACATGTTGATGATGTGGCACACTGTTGCACAACTGGCTCACAAATATATAGCTCCTGGCACACTACCACCAACTAAACCCACTCACAGTAGTAATCAATTATATAAATCTAAAAAGGCAAGAAAAGAACACCCTCCTGTGAAACTTCCATTTTCTCCGTATACACATGAGATGTGACATCTCCTCCCGACTATTATTGCTACTAAAAATCCTTCACTTGCCTCATTGCCTTTCATATAGCTACGCCAAGCTTCTTTGGTCGTTCCAGCGGCAGTCAGCTAAATACATACACTGCATAAACTTGACTCTCATAACTTATGACTATAGGTTCATATATAAAAGAGCCAAGTGTTCTCAGCCAGTTACGAAGAGTGTGGGACACTTGCGACCTCAAGGAAAAGCATTAACTCTTCCCATCAATTAAATTTATTAAAAAGCCTGAAATTCTTAGACCCCATTCATCACTTGTTACCTTTCCAAGAAATAATTTTATTAAGTTAAATTAGCTCCAAATCCGCTTGAGCATCTAATTTCATAGAAGTTTAACTGCACCGTACTCAAATTCATCAAAGAGATCCAGAAGTGTATTTCAAAGAGCTACTGACTAAATATGTAGGTGGAGATAGTTAACATGCGTCATTAATTTCAAAAGGGACTACTTCCCAGAAAAATCTTATTGCAACGTCTGGCAGGGAGCTTTCCATACCTCAAATGAACATCTTCAGGGCGGAGAGACATGGGAACTAGAATTTACACGCTTCAACTACCCCTATGAAAGTGCAGATGACAAAGGGAAAGTCTTTAATTTTAATAATGTATGACTCCCGAATTCCTCAATGAAAATCAATGATCCGACTCTCTTATGCTGTTATTCCCATTAACTCGGGAATTTGGCGTGAAGATGGAGGAACCTCTGCAGTTGACGCCGCTCAATCAAACACACATCAGTTATCTCCGCAGTTCCTCCAGCATTTCCCCTCTCTCACGCTCACCCCGAAAACTAATGCATTTCAGGAAATTGGCTTCAACGAATTTCGTAATGATTTGCAAAATGCTCCCTGTCTAGTTCCTGCACTACATCCTTCTTCTACCTCTATCAATTCTCTATTCCCCTCAACCTTTACGAGCTGTGCTTCTCCCAGAATATGAATACCTACGTTCTAAATTGACTCTCTTTCTTGTAATAACATTACAGTAACAAATCAAGCTCAGCAGCCAATCCTATTCATCAAGATATTTCTATTCTGTACATTTCACCTTTACTTCGAACCTCCGTTTGCCTATTTTCTATACTTATACCTACCTATTTTGACCATACAAAGAATAAATTAGTTGGGGAAACGAAGACGATGACGAGGGCCAAAATCATTGCTTCTACATGTATGTTCTATAGTATAAGTTTAGAAACGAGAGAAGGAGAAACGAGAGGGAAATTTCAGGATGGAATTACCTCTCACTAAGCACCACTTCTCGCCTCACTAATTTACTAAACGAACCTTCCTCAATTCTTTCCAACACTTCTAATGACTATTACCATTTTATTAACGAGGGCAAATATAATGATTACGGCTCTATTGTAAGGGATGGGGATGCGATAAACCCAAAAGCTCTTGAATCAATTTCTTTCCCATCTCCTCCGCTCTCTCCCGCTCTTTCCCTTTATTCCCTGCCTGTCGGACTGAATCCCAAAGGAGTAACCTAAAACAGTTTCATAAACGACATTTAATTACGTCATGTAAATGCTCCGTTTGGAATGATCCCTTGGATAATCCCTCCGTATGAGCAGGAGCCACATGGAGGTCGTATGTACCTAGGCCCCGAGCCCATTTCCCCAGCAATGGGAAAACACTTGGTGAGTAACAATGCCCAATAACACGCAGAGAATCTAAAGTAGGAAGGATTTTATTGTTCTGGGAGAGGGAAAAAATCCAAACTTACAGGGAACAGGGCTTTAAATGGACACGAAGATAATTTCTGAGCAACTGGCTCCTTGTAAAGCACTCGCACCGTAATGCAAGTACAAGGAGTTGGCGGACAAGTAAAAAAAAAGACGAGTAGAAAAAATGGAATCGTTTCTGGGAGGAAAGACTGGAAGATAATATACAAATAGATGTTTACATGAGATCCACCAGGAAGAGCGGAAGGGATATAAAAGAAATCGTGAGAGACCATTGTTCACTCAATATACAACAACAGAGACGTTTGATGGGAGACTGAGAGCGAGCCTAAAAGTGAGGCTGGTGAATTGTACAGTTTTACAAGAAGAAGGGGACGGGATTGAAGGAAGAACATAATCCCGAATACGGGTTCTCTTCATCCCAACTGAGGAAAAAAATTAACGGAACAAGAGAGAGAGAAAGAGAGAGAGAGAGAGAGAAAAGTACCTCCGGTCTCTATTTCTCAGTGTACAAATACCCGGAATCTACATGCGGATGTATGTATGGACGCTGGAGGTAACTCTCAACATGCTTCACAGCCCATATCCCATACGCCAGATCAGCGTTAACTGCTTAAAGTGTGAAAAGCAGAGAAGGATGACAAAGAAAAACGAGAATAAGTGGAGAGAAGCGAGTAAAACTATTTATTGTGTACGCGTCAATGCGGTGAAATTCCTGAGAGAAACTCTGAAAAGAAAACCTATTGATTTTCCCCCCATTTCAGACACCACAAGTTCTCCTCTACTGCCCATTTGCACACAGACGTACATACACATAGTGCAAGGTATGTACACGCAGGCTTCCCTCAGCACATATGCAGTGACACGCAACCCTTGCCAGACCCTTTGATGGACTGACGTTTCATGAAATTGATGAGGATCACTTTAGTTCCCATCACTGTAATTCCAACCTCCAATCAACTACAAGTTCTTGACAATGGTCTCTCACTCGCTTTTAACACCCTACATTGTATTGAATACAGACATTCTCCCTTCCTCCCGCACTGACAAAACTCTCTTCATCTCTCTCCATCTCAAATCTATCCCCGTTACATTTATTAATTACAAAAGCACCAAACTGCCTGTTGGAGGAGGAACTAAATCAAATTTTTTTTGTCATTACGCCCCGGAAATCAGAGCTGTGGCTCATTCCCCACAGCCACCTAGTACTCAAGGTTTCCTGAGGACAATCAAATTTGAGAGACCATAATAAAAATTGAAACGGTGCTATTTCCCTTTCCCTCATTGTCAGCCCCTGTAATATAATTCCTCTACCGAATCTCTCTCAGAATCAAAGCGCAACCTACTAACGGGACAAGGATGATACAAACTTCCTATTAAGCGTGCTCCGCTATAAAACCCTTATGAAACTATGCACTGACATCCCTATTACTTGATTATCTGGATCCATATGTTAAAGCAAGCATTTAAATAGCTATAATAATTATTCGCGTGGAAGCTGAAAAAGCTATTTAAGCATAGAAAAAAAATACAAGAGAGGAGAAAGCAATAAATCTAATGATCGGAAAGCACTTACAGTACAGAACCGGGCCAGGTGTTTTTTTGGACTTGGGTACGAACCAAGAAGGAAAATCAATCGCTGCCATTTTTAAAACCAACTTAACCCTTGATTTTTCCCTCGTAAATTTATACGAACAAAGTGATTTTTCACAGTGACTTGTGTCTACATAAAACAAGATTTACTTTCCAAGATACTCTCAAGCGTTAAGATTTCGCTGAGTTAGTTTCAATCCATTCTACGGACTGTCAAATGTTCTTAGGCAGACTTTGCTTTTTTTTATTTAGGACCTCACAGTATACTTCCAAATTGAACCTGACTCAACTGATCCCTCCGAATACCTCCTTCAGTGTTGCTAGTCCTCCTGTTCCTGACTGACTGGCAGCTGAGAAGAGCCCTGTGTCGCTTTCCCTTTACACAGTGTTCTTTCACTGTGCTACAAGAGCTCCACTATTTCTCCACACACCCACAACCTTTACACTATGATCTACTGCTCTCGGTCTCAGGGATGGAGGTTGCGCGAGTAAAACTTTCATATTGGTCTCCTCTTCCCTTCCATCTCTCTATCTATATCACGTTGACTCCGTTGTTGGAGTAGTCAAAGGAAAAAAGTGAGAACAAAATACCCTTTTCGTCCTGAGACTTCCCTTTCATGCCCTCACTTTTTCCAGGCCGTCTCTTCTCCAAGTAGTTTTCCTTGAACCTGTACTTTCTCTCTCTCAAGTCCTTAGTTAGAAAGAAATGAGAGAGGGTAAGAGTGGGAGAGAGGAATAACAAAGAAAGTAAGAGCGAACGCGAGGGAGATGGGAACTGTTGTATGTACCGTCGGAGTTGTGGAGGAAAGCAAACAATGTGAAATATACTCATTAAATACGCATACCTTCATGTCTCCATCATTACGTAGGGATTTAGATAACTTGGCTAACTTAGTTTATGCCTTCCTACCTCGGAACGTACCTCGAGCCACAATTTTGTGTGTAGCCACCTCATGACTCACCCCATTACTTGCCTCCAATTCTATCCTACCGAAAAACCCTACAGTCCTAGCTACCTTTCAGCAAAAGACACAGGAGAGGGAATCCACGTGAAAGTAAATAAGGAGCCCTCCACTAACTTTTGCTTTGTTCATCTCCTCCTCGCTCTTCCCTTATTTTCCAAAATGCTCAAGAACAAGAAGAGCATTCACTATATTGTATTACAGTGTGACACTCTCCCAGTTTGCTTATCTTTTTTCATTCATGCACAATAATAACAATGCATTTGCCGACGTGAGAGTCTACCTAGTCCGTGAATGTGTGTCATCGCACCAACCACCAGCACAATTTATCACAAGGTACTTCATCTACCTTAATGTGTACTTGAGACAGTAACTTGCTTTCGTATAGGAGACACACTCCAGGCTATAGACACATGAACACTCAACATGAGCATGCCCTACAACATTGTACGACAAAAAATACAGAATCATGAATGCCCAGCCATCCCATGTCAAAAATGTCTAGAGGCCCTTGGAGAAATTTGTATGTTGGAAAATAAAAAGAAATTTTCCAAGGAAATTGTTTTCAAAAAGAATAGCAAATTTGCTTACCTCACGCTCAGGATCTTTGAGCTTAATTTCAACACGGCAGGATAATTCGTCTTCTCGAATCACTTCCACAGAAATAACGCTTTCGATGTCACAAACAGGAAATGGCTGGAAGGCATAAAAAAATCTCATTAGTACTTCTAACTACAGTACACACTGGATAAACACTCACATTCACACTCGAAATTTTCCTTACAGTATCTACATAAAACCAAACTTCTAAATTGAGCCCCATACTTCCCTAGTACGGACTACAGTATACAAATTTAAATGACCATAGTTGTTAGGATCATTTCTCTATTAAAAACAAAAAGGAAACCCTAGAATGCGTCGTCAGTTTCTATGGAATTAAAATGATGAACGTGACCAACTCCCCATAATTTTTCGTAGAAGTAGAATAGAGTGCACTCAGTACATAAATGTGGCATTAGCTTTGTTTAATTTCCTCATCACCTTTGCTACTTCGTACAACGAAAGTCATTATTCCCAAGGAACCAAGCAACATGTCTGATCTCCGTACACTTCCACAGGTAATGTGTAATGATTACTAGACACGGCTATTAATTAAGGTTACTTTTTCCCGGGCAATCTGCTCATTTCAGAGAATAAGCCTCCGTCGTTCTGATCATAGATATTAACGGCACAGTTCGGCTCAAACTGTACAAGTACATACTGTGCTAAAAGAAGTTGTGGGAATGCAGGTAATAAAAATTGTAAAAATCCACTGTTGGAAATTGCATAATTTATTTTTGAGCATATTATTATATAAGAATATGAAATTATGTTTCCCCCATAAAAAGTTTCCCCAGGACCATCAATTTTTATGCGGTTGTATGTTTCATGAGATGAGACCCACCTCCATAATTTCCGAGCATGAGACTCAACGGAAAATCTAGCACTTTATGTTTACCGAGAGAAACTGTGAAGAATATGGTATGGGTGGAAAAGAAGGGTAACGCCCTGAGAAGCATTCATTTGTTTCAATAATATAACTCAACCTCTCATGAAAAAAGTATTCCCTGCTTCCACCACTCACTACTTTTAAAGACAGAGACAACAGCTCTGAAAAGGAAGGGAGGAGAACTACAGGGAAGACGACCCAGCTCGGGAAGAAATTATATGGGAAACCGGTGGACAATGAAAAGCAACGTTGAAAATTCTTTTGTTCTTTTAATAAGCCATGTTTGTCTAGAAGAGTCTTTTAAGGGGCTATTTGCATAAGCAGTTGAATAAAACTGCCACACAACTACTGCTACATGAGCAAGTCCCTAATAAGGATTTCATTTATACAACTCTCTCTCTCTCTTCATACTTTCTCTCTCTCCGGTCTGTCCCCAGCCCAGAAAAATTACAGGCTTCTTCCAGAGCCCAGTAGCCTTCTGGCTTACTTACTCTCCCCGTAGCTAATTTTTCCTCAACTGTAGAATCCCTAATACTATTAGTAGTGAATGGAGCTCATTTCTGATTAAATCCTGGCGGAAACATAATGCTCCTTTGTAAACTAGCCATGAAACATGGGCCCCCGAAGTTGACTATACAAAAAGTGTGTGCATTTTTTATAAATCTCCCAAAAATGAAATTATTATGGCCCACAAAGAAAAACGAGGATGAATGCTCCATGGACGGCCGCTGGAGGAGACGGAAAGCTTATCAGAGGATGTCAGTTCCTCCACAATCGTACATATATAACAGCATAGACCATGAGCGACTACAATTTCTATTAAAACAAATAGCTAGCAATTTTTAGCCGGCTGGGCAATAAACATGTAAAATTAATTTCCTTGAATACTCTCGTAAAATTATGCTTAAAGGCTACCTATTTTATATGACATACACGGAAGTACATGCATGTAGATACAGTGTATGTAATCCTTATCTTATTTATAAACCTCACATCTTTATAATACTACCGTCATTTTTTTCTCAACAACATCTGGTTGACGGGGTGCAACAAAACAAAAAAATTGAATCAACTCCTGCTTTTGACACATTCCTTCAAACCAAGAGGGAAACAAATAGGCTGGATTCACACACAGAACCAAAGAAATAACAAGAGGTGGAGGAACAAAGTCAAAAGACGCTAGAAGCTAATTCTTCTTGCATGGATCTCATATTATATTTAACCACTGAGAAAGAACAAACATTCCAACGGTTCTGACATCACATATGTATATAGTTCAGGAGTGCACATTTACTATTCACAGGGTACATACACATGTGCTTATATACACGTAAGCTCCCATGCCAGGCTACAATTTGTGCAGAGACTTAATCGCAGACGATCACATACCTACAGAATAGCACCTCCAGTACAACTGCAGTCTAACTTTCTCGTCAAAAATACAATGAAACGCTCCATTACACTTATACTATAGTAGCATGGGAAAGATTTCGCAAACAGAATTTTTTATTAAGACGAGAAAGCTACCTCTCACCACTCACTCCACCCTGACATTCCTTTCGAGTTTTTTCCAATACAAAAATGAACGTGGTAAACTAATTCCATATACATATCCACACAAACAGCAGACGTTTTTCCTTTGTACATTTATCTCCTTATAAAAAAACCACTTCCAAGAGGTCCCGACGGTTTTTCTTTTCTTTTTAAAAATTTTACTCTGGAAATATTTTTTTAAAAAACAGTATTTTTATCTGTTCTTCTGTATGTTTCCTAAAACTCTGTTAATACAGCCTTTCTCCAAGAGTAGTGAACAACCCAAGTTCCTGAGACCACTCAGAGAGCGAGAGACCTCAGAGGGAATCAAAGTAAGTGAAAGAAGAATTCTGAAGGAAATATAAAGGAAAGGCTAAAAATCCTAATTATTAAGACCACCGTTGCAAGGAACGTTGGAAGGGAAAAAAAGAAGAGACACATGAAAAGTAGAACATGAGGGTAATTTTCGGTTAATAAAAAGCAATTTTCCTTCTACACATCAGTAGGAGCTCGAGAGAAGAAGCAACTTTCACCGGAGAAAGTACGGACTTGGTAGTAAACGGCATTCTTCAACAGTCTCCTCCCTATTAAACACACTTGATTGAATTCTTGTCCTCCTACCCCTCCTCTTCCTTAACTTCTGAATGGTGGTATTATTTATAGAGGACAGTATTGCATAACGAAGCCACGGGAAATTTCCGATTTACTTATATGCACATACACTTCATGTATGTGAGTTACTTCTACAGGAGTCCCATACCTTGGAAACAATCCCTTGTGGCGGGGCAATTGAGGTAGAAGCGGAAGAAAAATAGTTACCAAAGAGAGAGAGAGAGAGAGAAGAGAGAGAGGATTGATCCAAAGAGAAAACAATTTAAAGCTTCCGTCTACTTAAAAAACTTTTCTAGCTGCTGAACAACAACGACGTGCGTAGTACTAGTAGTAGAAGGGAAGGTAGCGGAAGAAAAAAATAGAAGGGAAAAGAAAAAAAATGTTGAAGCAAGTCAGAGAGTACCAGATGGTTCCCAGAGACGAACAAATAATCCAATATGATGCAATAATGCTATATATCTATAGAAAATATAATAATACAGGAAGGGAAAAAATTCCGCTACCAAAAAAGAGAGTGCAAGACATTACAACATTACCCAACGTTGACAGAGCAGGGAATGCTCCAGCAAATCAAATGTTTTCAAAAATTGGGGAAAGTTCTCATTTTCTGCATCATTGTAACCAAACGGTAGTTACTCTGGCGTAACTTAATATATTCAATATAATATATTCCTCACATAAGGCACATCGGACTTGGTCTAGAAATAGAATCTAGTTAGAATTATTTAATAGACATTCTCTTCCAGAGAAACCGATACCCCCTGCCACCGGAATGATCCTCCCCGTCGCAGTCATAACATTTCCGTGGAATTATGCAAGAGACATTTTTGTCGCACGAAAAGGATACCCGATGTCTCCGAAATTCTAACATAACCTACTTCAGAAATAATGATTTTCTGCATAAAGTTCGTCTTCCTATAATAATTTTAGAGTTAAGTCTGTTCGTAAAATACTTTAAATGCTAACATAAGCAGCAATTGACGACATCGTGTAGTTTCCAGTACATGCTAAATCCAAACGCCAGGGGCTATTAGCCTCTCCGGTGGCTCAGTACATGGCCACATTGTATAAAATAAATGTTTACTTTCTCCTGTAACCATTGAATTATGAGTCTTTGGAAGCAGCTTTGTGCATCCTCTTTGTAAGGCCATACATAAAGATAAAGCTATACACATTGTTACATATGGATGCAATTCAAAATTTTACGTGCTGAAAGGTAAACAGCTGAGATTTGAAAAAAGTACTGAAAAAACAGAGGAAGGCGTCTTGGTATAAAAAAAACCTGGGAGTAACACGTAACACCTGAATATCCTCACGTAACTGTAGCTATATAGAAAATAAAGAGACATGTAGTGGGACACAAAATACAAACAGTGAAATTGTAGACGCACGAGAGAGAGAGAGAGAGAGAGAGAGAGAGAGAGAGAGAGAGAGAGAAAAGGGAGAGATTCCGGTAAGGAAAAGAAAGCGAAAGTAAAAGATGTAATATTGAAAAGAAATATACGGCCAAAGGCGAAAACATGAGCGAATCCTAGGGATTTCATTGTGCTCACACTCTTTGTATGCATATAGTTGTATCTGAGAGTGAGTTCTCGTATGTACTGATCGAGAGCTTAGCCTTGTCAGTCCTGCCGTAGGTAGCACTTTACCTCAGTTAAGGGCATACATTTGCAACAGGGATTTACATTGTCACCTTCACGTCAGGCAGGATCCCAGTCCTGGCATAAGATATGACAATGTAAATGCGATGGACACAGACACACACCCAAACATACAAGAGATATGGACGAGTCTTTCTCTAACGATCAGGAGAATCATGGTCTTATATAGCATCAATAGCACGGGCCTAGTGCTCACACAAAGCATTACTTCCCGCCTCCCTTATGACTCTCCAATGCATTCTTTCCTAGTGTCACTTTTTGTTTCTCTCTCATTCCTCCACTCTTTAGCTCTCTTCTCCCCTGCTCTAATACAGACTTTACATTCGATCACTTTCCTTTTAAATTCCAAGATGCTCTTGACATGAAAGAAGCGAAAGCCTTTCCATTCTTTCCCTTGAAATCACAAGCCTCTTTTGCTCTGCTTGTTTTCACTTTGTTACTGGGAAATTTGGAAGTATTTTTATACTCCGAAGTGAAACTAGAACCCTATCAGCGGAGAATCAGGGCATGTAAAGCAACTCAACTCTACACGCACATGATACTGCCAACCCAGTGAGGAGTCCAACGTGGATGGACGACTTGTCTGATTTAAAGCATTTCTTCTCCTTGTATCCTGTTGTGTCCGCAGTCTCTCAACAGCCCACTGCCGTAATTTATATGTTCGACTGGTACTTGGAGCAAGGCATTGTAAAGTGTAATAAAAATGACAAGACAGGGTTTTTTCCCCTGTTGTGGAAAAATTCCAACTATCCTCACTTCCCTGATCTTTCCGAACTTGTGGGACTCTAATGCACACCACAATCAGGAAGCTTTTGATGACCCAGCTCCGACTTTAGTACTATTACACTAATCGTGTGTGTAGTTAGGGAGCAAGAATGCCGGAGCATAATAAGGTACCTTTGACAGGGACGGCTTGCATTTGTCTTGATGCACAATTGGACAGTCAATGTAGCGTGTCTGCAGTATCTTACATTTCCCTATGGCAATATCTTCTTCCTTCGCACACACATTTACACACACACTAATAGAGAGAATATGTATACATACCTTTAGGTATGCAGACTCAAAGGTACTTTCACACACTAATCCTTACGGTTAGCATCCCCATTCAACATGACTGGCTCCCTCATCCTGATACTCTTGACGCTCACATCCGTAGCCGGAGCCAGAAGTTCAAGTGTGCGTTTCAAGTTAAATTTACTGTTTCGGAAACCGCGGGCCGATGTAAACATATTTAAGTTACATGAACCGAAAATCCGAAAATTTTATGGATTTAGATGTGTAGGAAGGCTATTGAGAAGAAAAACAAGAGTAATTTTCCAGCCTTGTAAACACACAGCCCAGGGTTATGTCTACGACAGAGTCGTGTATGGTGTTATTTTTGTTGTTGTCTCCTCCACCAAGGCTCCCCTCTTTCCCCGAAAAAGCGATGAGACTTGCCAAGACCCAGATATTTCAGAGGATTTTGTCAGAGATGGAGGCGATGATAACCGAGAGGAACGATTACCACCATCATTCTACCGTTTAAGTGTAATTTTGATACAATATCCACTGGAAATCCCATGTCATATTCCGCACAATGACCACTCTAAAACGGTACTTTCCCCACAAATTCATACAGTTCCATTCACCGAGTTTAAGGACGTTCAAAGAGAGAGAGAGAGAGAGCACGGGAGAAAAGGGAAACTACTGCATGAGAGAATTCTTTGGAATGTTCAGCGCTTGGCTCTGTTAAGAGCATTCGATGCAGAACTAAAAAGAAAGTACAAGAAATGACTACGAGCTGAAGACACAGTATCATTTGAAGTGGAATAAAACCGTCATGAGTATCTCGTGTCATACATATCCTCACAATTTAAAAGTTGTAACGGGGCATTAGTGGGGAAGATGAGAGAGAGAGGAACTTTATAAGCCGATGCTCTTAAAATATTACATTTCTAACGAAATCAATATTCTTTCTTCTTGACACTCAAAACCGAGCATATGGTGGGAAGTTCTAGAGCCCATGGGCTTCATTGTTGCTTCCACAAAGGGACCATTTGTAGGCTGGTAATGACAGGCTCTTAATACGATTCCACCCGTCCTACATATACATTTAGAGGGGGCTGGTCAAGTCAGGAGATAAGGAGATAGGGGCCCATCCAGAGATAAATTACCACCAAGTTAGAGAAACATGGAAATTTTAACATCTCAATTTATTCTAATAAATGTCACCCAAAACGACTTCACACTGGAAAACCCTCATCCCACTGCCCCCTACAGTTGCAAATTTCCAAACTTGTATGCAACCGTAATCTTTATATCTACTTAACTTCCCACCCCAGACCCTACTACAATTCACACCCAGACAGTCCCAGCCCTAACCTTCCGCCTCTGTTTTATTCCTCTCCTGAAAAAAAAATATCCAGGGCCTTTAAATATATGCTCTCGAGGAGCCCGTCCATTATTTCACATGTGGGAAACTGTCCTTTTTAATCCTAAACTTGAAACCAGGGCGAGTGCAAGGAAAATCCTCCATGAAACTTTTCCATCCGATTATTTTGCACGTATCATAATACCTACATTCAAACCCATGATCGATGTGCCTTGGAAGAGGAGTTGAATTTATTATAGTAAAATTCACGAAATCACAAATTCCTTCCTTCCTCCCTTTCCCATTTGGTATTTACCAGTAATAATTCTAGTAGAAGGAAGTACTACTGTGTGTGGTAGGGAGAGAGGAAAATTCCATGAATTTATAATCTCAAAAGCGAATTTCTGCAAACCAATTTCCGCCCTGGTTTTATGCACCCGTAAATAACGAATTCCAAAATGAATTCTAAAAATCTAAATAGTTTATGGATTTTTGTTTGTATGTATGTATATGCGTCAAGACATATCTACAATAATTACATATTATATAATAATTATGTATGTACATAGACAGATATAACTAATACACATCTGGTAGCAAGGCGTGAGGAATCAGATTCATTCGTTGATTGTCTCTGGCTGGGTATGAATGGTCTCTTGGAGCAGATTTAAAAGAATTACGGATCCGTTGAGTATGTGCTTCATACTCGAATGCATTTACTCCACACTTCATCATCATGTCTTCAGTCTTCAACTAGATTAAAAAGGATTTTTGGAAATTCCCCACAACAGACGGATTAAAACATATCCCTGAGTCTGTACAAACCAGCCGAGTATTAAATTACAGGGCACTGTGACTCGATATTGAGAGATCCACTGAGTATCTCAACCATAAGAAATATCTGCATTATTAATTCACTGACTTGAGCGACTATGAAATGCGAGATGGGGAGACTGAAACCCCTGGTAGTGATTTTCACAGCGATCTTCATTTATATAATAACTGGAGAAACAAATCCCATATTTTCCGCCGGGATTCCTCAATTCAAGGGAATGTTTTCAGAAGTACAAAGACTTGAAAATAGTTACAAACAATTTTGAGGTACTGTATATTCCACCGCAAAAACCGTCCTAGTCTCCTGGTCCTATACAGGACTCCTATTTCTATAGTATATCAACAAATGAACGTCAAAATTACAAAGTGGTTACAAACATGTACGACAGCAACCATCCAATTATGTACGTTGGTAGTAGATTACATGACAGACAAGAGGTGAAACCGACATTCCTTAACCATAGCTCCTACCAAAGAAACATCTTATGCGTAGTGGGAATATAATTAAAATTGAGAGCTCCAACCTGCCAGGAAATAAGAGGAGCGTAAATGAGGGCTGGAAGAGGTTAACCTCAGTAACGAGAACATGATACTAACGGCGACAAACCCAATGGATTTAATTAAATAAACTATCTCCCAGCCCCTGCTCCACTCTTCTATCCTCCAACATCTCCTTAGTAAAGACTACCCCAACAGTCCCAACCAACTTCCATAGGCTCACAAAACCCTCAACCACAATGTAAAGTTTTAATTTATCCGACGGAAATGGCATCAAAATATAAAATTCCATTCGTTCCTATTTTTTGTGCCACTGCACTTATTGTTAGTGCGGCAGCTATGTATGCCTATACATTGTTAGCTTTCCGAGTCTCGCAGTTGAGGAAGTGCTCCAAGCTGTAGATGCATAACAACTTCCAGTTGAGTTTTGCTTTTAGAAAATGACGCCATTGATTTTATGGTGGAAAGCACTTTTTCTCATGCTGGAACGGACAAGTAAGGGAGTAGTAACCACTGAGATTCTTGATGGTCTGAGAGTAGCAAAACAACACATAAACTTACCTGTAATAGTAATAATAATAACGTGGAGCATTTTCAATTTCATTCCGTATTTTTCCAAATGGACTACTCAACCGCAATACACAGAATATAACCTTGAGTAGGAATGCAAAACCAGATATTTTACACGCCTACATTTTTATGCATAACCACGAACAAATGCAGCACAACTCAAGTGTGCGGTAGTGCATGGGTAGATACAGATATACGTATGTTGAGCAAAGTGGCTTGCCATAACTTGGGATTTTTCTTCTTTTTTTTTCAATTTTTTCAAGTTTGGCCCTGTCTTATTTCCCAGTCTTCAGTACCACAGTGCTGTCTAACTAGAATCTCCGAAGCTTTGGAAAGCCCTGCTTTTTGCTATATAACCTCCCATGCCATATGCTTAAAGGTACGCTCACTGAGTTGATAGAGAGGCTGAAGAGCAGTGGACCGTTTATAGCTCTCTACATTTGCCTTCAGAGAGATAAAATCCAATTGAAAGCAGTCAACAGCTTTAGACAAACTATCTTGTTGAACATTGTTTGCAGGCTAAGAAGGAATGAATTGAAAAGCGTAAAGAAACTAGCCCGAGAGCGTGCATGGGGAAGACGGGGTAAGAGTGGGAGAGTGGAACTGAACCAAAGGAACATTCGGATGTCACAGGATGAATTTATTTGCCAATATGGACAGCCATCTCACATATCTCTGATTCAATGTTATCCATTACTATTTCTATCCCTATACATGAGAATGTTTCACGTGAGCAAAACCTCTCAAGCAAAAAATTCATAGATATAGATATATGTCCAGGGTCTGCAGAAAAGTGAGATCTTCAGATAATCCTAAATTTGACTGCGTTTGCATCCTCACATGTAGATACATATACAAAATCAAATTACATGCAGTCCTGCTGAGAAACATAGAAAAACGTACGGACGTAAATCAATTCTTAAATAAAAAGGCACGTCGAGAGACGGCTATCTCTTTCCACTCTCAACTCTCATGTTTGATTTCGTACCCTGTGTATAGAAGCTCTACTTATGCAAAAAATATCCCTTCCTGCGGAACCCATACCCACTCCTGACGTTCCACCTTGCATTATTCGAGACCAGTGAGAAACTGCACTTTGTACACATCAATGTTTTAGCAACTGGATTTCGATTTCAGTTGGCTTCTACTAAAAGCTCAAATAAGGATGTTCTCACATTCGAATATATACATACATATATCCCGACTTACTAAATACGAGGAGAGTACTAGAAACTACAATTTTCTTATTCCAAGACCCGAGGAGTACAGTACTCAGACTCGGGTCTTTTACTTGATAGGAATTCAAAAGTTGTAAACAAGGTCCAATATACCACGCACTAGTTCCCACTTGTTCCCTGTATAATCAACAAGGGGAAGAGGAGTTTAATTAATTCTGTTCATTCAAGAAGCTGATGACACTCATACCGACAAAATTCCCACCACATTTATTCTCCCATAAGGATGTACCCTGCATAAATACAAGCCTAGGGATTATTCATTAAATCACATCTACATGAAATCCTCTTCCGCATCGACAACTGTCTCACAAGAATGTCCTACAATAATATGAATGTCAATTCCCAAATTAAATTCCCACCCAAACTGACAATGAGTGGAGTTTTCAAAGTGAAGATGGAACAGGCTCATCAAGTATCTCAGCCTTCCCGGGTCTTATTACTCTTGAGAATTTCATCATCGAAGGGGAAACAGTAGAAGCATTGATCAACCCAGTCTTGGGAGTAGTCTTGAGAACCAAGGAACCCAAGATAATCAATTTCTACATATATGCAATTAGACTGAATCAACTGCACACCTGGGCAGCTAATAAAGTCGGGAATAAACGTGACATTAAAAGATGGGAGGAAGCTAGAAAAAATTCAATTTATTGACTTCACTTCACTTCACTTCACAAGATGAGGATTATCTCTCTTTCCCTCCCTCAAGGAAATCCAAAATCCTCGCTTAAGCTGGAGAACATCTGCTTTCTCTTCCCGGACTATACGTAAGACTTTCCTTTAAAATACAACCTATTCCTCAAACCTCTTCAAGATCCTCAGCGCCATCTAACGAGCTTCACTGTACCTTGAAAGTCCGAACTAGGAAAAACTCCCGATAGATGGCAAGACCTTTCCAGAATAAGGATAAGAAAGTTCCTTGGAAACAATTCATCTGTCGGACTTTCACCCCGGAGTAATGTCTACTTTACTGGGGTAATAAAATAATCATGTAAAAACCACATTACAACAATGATAGTGCAACTGCACATGTCAATACAGTCTGCGGTATCACATAAAATTCTTTGTGAGCATGGAGTGGCCATAATTCCAAGGGAGAAGCAACGGGAAGTCAATATTTTAGTGCCGTCATCTTCGGTGCATAAGTTTATATGCAAATAGTAAAAACTTAACAGTGTCATAAAGGAGCTCCCTGCCAAAGACGTAGGGGTGGAAGTTGTGCTGGATTTTAATGGTGCAATAGTCAAGCACTACTTGTTAAGGCTCTTCTGCCGCACTGTTGGAAGGACAAAATTGCATCGCATAATGATAAACCACATTTAAGAGCTACTTAAATGTTATGCACATAAGTCACTGACTGGAAAAGGTTTCGTTGGAAACAGTCCATAAAGTGGGATAGAGCATAAGGACTATATTGAAAAATAAAGGGAATTTTGTCCCCACGTTGCTCCTTCCAGTACCGGGATATTTACCTACTTCAGGAGCATGTAGACTCGCGAATGTATTTGAGAGAATTAGTACTCATCTTAGACTAATGAGATTCAGAAGTCTTGCCCTTGATTCCCAGTTCCAATGGCATGGATCATATGAAAGCTCGAGCTATTTAGAAGATGAGGGTAAATGGTGCGCGTAAGTATGTAAATTTTTAAATAGACATGTTTGTGTGCACGCTACTGTCCGACATGAGCCAAATATTTACTGATAGAGTGGACCTCGTAAAATTTTCACTCCATTTGTAACACTCATAAGGGGATTTACGTAACATGCGACCTCGACGACAAAAACCTCATTATCTAGTTCCTGTCCCATTTTCTACAGCCCATTTATGGGAAATGTAGTAGAAATCTCCTAAAAGTTAGGATTCTTTAGAATCCCTATTTTCTTGGAATGTAGTGCGAGAAATAATTCAAGACATTAAGAGCATGCATAGAAAATTATTTACTTACCACACTGTTCCTAATGCCACTTATTTGACTAATTCCAAACTTGGGACTGACCAGTAATACACACTCCGTAGAAGAATCTTGCTGTAAAAAAAATAGTTAAAAAAAATTAGTATGAGCAGTTCAATTAAACTTCACGTCAGCCTTGCTTGTCTCTCCGTACTCTGAAAAATTAACAAGTTACTCAGCCAAGCATGCAGGGAGGGGAGCGACGACATAGGTGGCAATTTCAAGTAAAAACTTTTATGAGGGGAATTAATGGTGAAAATGTGTAAAAATCAAATGAGGTTTTTGAACTTCCTTCCAATAAAGCTTGACACTTTGTTCAGAATTACAAATAACTGTAACAAATTAAATAAAGTTTATATCTCGCCGCATTCCAATGGTGGAAATACGTTTTTGAAGTTGCAACAACCCATATGAAAATGTTACCAACCGTGAAATTAAAGTGTCGAATTTAATCATTGTACTGGAAGGTTTTCCTTTGCATCTGTGATTTTTGTTCGACCAATGCGCTTTTCCTCCACTCCATCCTCCGAAAGGAGGCACCCAAGATGCGAGTGTACGTCAGAGCATACAAAAATGTTTTCATATTCCTATGCACTTATGAAGGGTCGTATCGTCTAGTAAAAACTAATATCGGAAGGGAAAAATGGTGAAATCCATTAGAAAAGCAAGTTCTTCCCCTCTGCCCCGGAGAGATGGAAAGTATTTGAACACATTTTATTTTCTCGCTCACTCCAGTCCCAACTCCATAAACATCATTGATTAAATCAGAAGGGATCATTTACTTGTGTAAAACGCAGGAAAATAGTAATTTCATGTCACTTGACTTCCTGCTTATCATTACTTTCCTCTCAGACGCGATACTTTCCTGAGAGATACGACCGTTCTAAATGCGCTCTTTCGGAGTGCACGCAATCCATTGCCCTAGTGCACATAATATTGATAACAGGAGTTCTAAGCTGGGTTTTTTTTCCGGAAGTGCCGAAATTCTAATGTAATTTATGCAGCCAGACAGGCACAAGCCACTCCTGCACCAATGCAGTCCCCACTTCTCCACATATACAAATATAATGGTAATTATGATAGCACTTTATCCTCCCAGCATAACTAACTACCCCAACAGATAATAATTTCCGACCACATCATAACTTCATGGCTGAGTTGTTAATAAACTTGAAATATGTAGACACTAGCTAAATACTTAGGTCTTATCTAGATAGAATGGAATAACATATAGGTGTGAGTCCACCCGGTCCACCGTGGTTATAGGGCCATATAAATAGGCCATATAAATCCAAACTATAGCCAAAAGAAATTAGTTTTTAGGAAACAAAGTATTTCATACCCCCTAAAAATTTATTTTCATTAGCTTGACTCATACTTTTGTGCCAGAGCTGCGGAGATGAAGGATATTGGTCCAGGAGGTATTAAATTATCAAATATATTAAATTTGACGTGAACACTGTAAACTGCATAAGCATAGTTGCTTCATCGCAATCAATAAATTGCATTTGATGAATCACACAGCACACACACACAATTCCGTACAAGTCTCACGGAGAAACGTGAGTTACGCTCCAGTTTCGGACACTACTCGTCCTCTCGTTTGTATTTATTGTGTGTGTGTGTGTGCTGATACTACCGATATCAGTGTATAAAAAGTGTATTTATATACATGACTATTAATCCGATGTGCATGATTTTATTGGTATCTTGGAAAATAAATATGGGTTAGACCCAGTTGAGAGGATGAGGGACGAGGTGAAATGTGAGAGCACGCTCATCATCATTCATGGGAGGACAGAGCCAAGAGAAACGAAAGCCCTAGAACTGAAGGTAACTTAATAACGACGGAATCAATACTGATAATAATAATTCCAGAAAAAGCAGGACACGGTCTTACTTGACCAAAAGCAATAAGATTCTAAGGACACTGAAGAAAGTCAACGTGGACAGTATCCAGTCCTTACCCTGAGATTAGTAGCAAAACATTTGGCACCATAAGAAGGCAATTCACCAATGATTCGCAGATAGTGTAGCTTTGCCTGCAGAGCAGTCAGGGACTTCTGACCGGCCGGAACCAAACCAGAATTGGATTTAAGGAAATGTTGCAAAAGTTTTCGCAGTTCCTTCCTTTTCATTGTCTCTGCCAAGGAGGATGGAACGAATCTTTCTAGGCCGAACTCCTTTCTGGAAAAGACACAACATAATATACATGCATATCCCACGTATCTACATGCTTACATATGTATAAGAGTCGTATGAAAAATAACAAAAATACTTAGACATTTACTACCCTCATTTAAGGAATCATCATCACTTGTACACTGTAGGCTCCATGGTAGGCATATTTTACATCCATACACACATAGAGAGCACTTACAAATATTTAAGGGACTGAATTTTTTTTGGTAACGTTCATATTCCTCCTAAACCCTAACTTTTGAAGTAAGTACTGTCAACGGGAAATACACGTAAAACAATGTCTCGAATAAAGCCTTCACTTTCCCCTCCTCCTCCTCACAAGTCGAATCGAGGCTCAAGGATAAAAGTTGCTTCCTTAAACGTGAGCTTGGATAGACATTTAAGGTCACAGTCCAATACTTCTCGATAACGACCGGAGCAATGAACATGACCGTAGAAAAGTAAAAAAAAAAGAAAAAGGATAAACAGCAGTAAAAATACTAACTTATATCCGCCCTGGTAGATACTCAACGAGTATCTGCGATTCCGGTAAAAATACCTCACTTTTTCGGGACACACGTGTGTGTCCTCCTGAAATCCAAAACCAAGGACTGCTAAAATCTAGACATGGGGGTGAGGTCCCAGTAATAATGAATCAGGCTTTGAGACATCCGACAGATAAGAATGGTTTACAAGCAAGCGATTTGGGGGATCCATAAATAATACAATAGTCATAGTCAAAATTACTCTCCGTTGTTTCTAATTCCTTTAATTTAGTACCAGCAGCCCCAACTGCCTTGGTAGCATGCACAAAGGACCCGGATACATAGGATGAAAGTAAAAAAAAAAGAAGCAAACTTACTCAATGGCTTTGATGGACAATTTTCCACTCATATTGTTGGCCAAGGCATGTTGGTGGATGTGTAATGCTGCCAGTCGGAGGGCAATGTCATACTTCAGCTCCGGTGCAAATCGTTCGTGAACCACATCGTTACAGCACTGGAAGGAAACCACCATCAAGGAATCATATAACTTTCCCTGGGCTTGTGCGTTCATACATATATAATAGCCTTAAATAAAACATTTTCCTCATAATTCCACTCCGAACTCTAATAATACAATCCTGCTCTCTCGGAGCTGACAAAAGGTGAGAAGTACAAACAAGTGCTAAATTTCATTAATTCCTCACTTGAAACTAAACTGACGCCAGGCCAAGTCCCGTAATTATCTTTTGTATACAACCCCCAGCCCTTCCGTGTGAACCCACTTGGTTCCATTTATTTCATGCATAAAGTGAACAGGGACGTATACCATAATGACATACCAGCTTCAGCTTCCATACCAACTTCTCCTAAAGCTCCCAAATGGAAAGGAACACTGGAATGGGAATGCTGTCTCTCTCTCTCTATGGTCTCTTAGGAAATCAAATCAAGCTGTAATTTTACGCCGCTGCTAAAAACCCCGTTATGTACACTTAACTTTCAACGTTTCAACAGCATGGAATTGATTCCAGAATATAGTGGCAGTGGTGGAGGGAGATAGCCAAAATAATTCATGACGGCCTGTGGGTGTTGGAGGATGGGTTAAACTCTATCAGAAATTATACAATATTTCTTTTCAGCATCAGCAATATCCCGATGCTCTACTATGTACACCTACATAAATCCTCACATGCTTAATTTATAATAGTGACGGAAGATATTGGTAATAAAAAGCTTGCTACATTCCAGGACGTTCAAGAAATTTGCTGGGGCGTGTTAATTATTTTCTCATCATTAGTAACAGGAAAATTCAAACGTCTTCAGATAAAGTGACACCATTGTCATACTGATGCTTGCAAGTGTGGGCTGCATTATGGCATGAACCAAAGCTGGAAAAGATAAAGATACAGCTGCATACAGCCGCTGCATACAGCCGCTGCATCGATCACGAACCTCTTTTCAACTATTGAGCCCCCCCCCACATGTATATAGATTTCAATAGGGAATAAACCTGACATTTAAATTTGCTCACCAGTCAACACACGTGTCTCTGCAGGTTCTGGCGTACGTAATGTCTTAAGTCCCATCCTGTGACTGCGGAACTGTCGTCGTGATATTTGTCAAGAATTAATTAATTTCGCATTCTTGTACGCCTGCCAAATGCAGCCATCAAGACCTATCAATGTCAGTTTTGGGTGCGTGTACTCAATAGATAAGGGGAAATCGTAAATTGACGTGCACGAGCTTCCTTCATACATACCTCCATAGATACCCCAAAAGCAGAATCCACTATCCGCCCAGAATTCATTAGTAATTACCTCCTTTCCCCATTCCCTTTCATACATACGTGCATATGACTTCTCCAGCCCCACTAACAAGTCTGACTTGGATTCAATCATACCTGTAATCCCATTTATGTTGACTCAAACAATATTAATTGGCACACAAGCCCCTCATCTCCTGTCTCATAATAGTTCTGTAATCTTGTCATTTTGACAGGAACAAGTTTTGTTGGACCTTTCTCAAATGATTGTTTTGTTACTCCTTCAAGGAGATTATCACTTGACAAGTAAATTAAATCTGTGATTTCAATTCCAACTTCTAAGCTAACAACCTGACAGTCTTCAAGCTCCAATCAATTAAACAGAGCTGGGAATGTGTAAACAGGGAGAGCATCCACATCCCCACTGACACTAACAAAGAAAAGCGCACTGATCGAATGGTTTTCAAAGTTGTGCAAATATTTCCGCTGTCCTGGGGCAAGTTTTCGGATTCGTGTATGTAATTGTCTGCAAAAAACTAAGGCTATTTCATCCTGACACTGACAAAGAGGTCTTCAGCTAAATTAAGGGGAAAGAGTAAACTAAAAATAGTTGGAGGGCACTTAATGAAAATTCCCAACTAATCAACACCACACACACAAATAGTTCAAAAAAATTACAACCGTACGCGTACATAAGTACATACGATGCCCGGGAGCCAAAATTAAAACAAGAATAATTAATAAACTGGGGAAACTTTTAAATCTCCGAGCAACAGAAATTAAACTACCTGACATGTGTTTTTGAATCAAATTTCACTATGTATGCACATAATATTATTACTAATACTGTCTTCCTCAATCCCTTCAGCCTGGCCAGTGCCCACGCATAGTAACAAGCGCCCAAATGAAGTTGAAACTTTACACTTTTCCCCCCAAAGGGTTTAATTTGTGTAGAGTAAATCCTCCGCTAGGCACCTACACTACAAGCTTTACTACACACTTTTAACCTCATGCATTATAAGTAACTGTGGAAACTCCCTTAAACTCAGGGTTAATTCCGACAGCCATGTATTCACTTGACAGGTATCTACATAAGTCCGTGCCCGCTAAATGCATATACGAAGGTTCCTGGCAACCGTAAATGACTAAAACATGATGTGAACATAAATGATACAGAGGCTCTGTTGAGTGCTCAGGGAGGATAGATGAGAGGAGAAATTTACGACAAGGAACTAATCCAAGTGGTTTTCCTCTCCTTCGCTAACCTAAAACCACTTAGCCCAATAAAATTAAATAATCTTACCGTAATTGAGTCCGGGTTTTCTAGAACATTAGTTGAATAGCCCCTTCACCTCTACTATATTCCTACTAATTACAAAACTACGCAAGTATCCAAACATAATACGCCTGTCCCATTCTTAAGCTAAAACCCCATACAATGCTCCTACAGGAACTGCACCACTATGAATGTATCCAGTTGTATAATAATTACTGTGCCTACAATGTACTACGTGAGGAAAATCTCTAGTTCCAGCCCTAGGTCTCAACTAGCTTTCCCTCCACTAATCCCCACAAGGTATAAGATACAAAGCCTGTTCGTATGTGTGACTAGTGGCTACAAGACCGGGCGGGAGAGAGTAATAACCAGGGCTAGTCATGTGTAAGGAACGTATTACACGAATGTGCACCTCAAGGAGAGTGAGATAATGTAAACAAGATTGTTTCTCAACACGGTTTCCATCCATCCCAAACCTCAAGGTTGCAGATACAGGTTCCTGTACACGAGATCTCCACACGCCATACATAGATAGTCAAAGTGCGAAATTCTACTATAACTTTGACTACTCTGGAAGGGTAGCAAATTCGGATTGTGTGTCTATACATGGACGTCTCCCTTGCCCTGGATAAACTGCATAAGCGAAAAGAAGAACACAGCTGTTAAAATTCCATATACTATTTCGCCAGCAAATAATAGATTGTCGGTGGAGAACCACGATATCTCAGCCTAACATGATAATATGCATTCTGATCCCGCATCATTGCAACAACCCTGGTAACTCCCACACTGCTCCATGACTACACTCCAAACTCCCCATAAGGCTCAGAACTCCTGCACTGTTTATCCTTAAATCCTTAATAGTTTATGAAAATAGGCCCCTTCACAGGCTATAATAGCAAGAGCCACCGAGGGAGATGTTACTCGTAGGAACGCAAATGTATAGTCACGCACATAGTCAAATGCATCTTGGATTCTAATGTGACATAAAAAGAGTTGAGATGAAGATACTCGTAGTGGAGGAATTGGTGCATGTGAGTCTGCAGCTGGTTCGGAGATTTCCTCTTGGCATTTTAGTATCATTATTATACAATTGCTTCATTCCTATACACATTTTAATGTTCTCATGAAGCCCAGGTCCTTACTTTATGTAGGTAGAACAACAACGTAAATGCCATATTAATGGTAAAAGCCTGGCGACAAGTTCACACTTGAAAGAGTGTGCAAAGTTAATTAATTACAGTCGAAGCAGCACAAGTCCCGGCAGACTTCCCTAGTACTATACATGCATGCCCATTACTTTCTCAACCAATTCTTAAGAGGAAGCAGGCGTTCTTGAAAAGAAACTTTTTTATGTTCATATAACACTCGTCATGTGGGATGATTATGGAAAAAATATTAGTTCTTTTTTAGTTCAGTTCGCACACGTGTGTGCTTATCATTCCACATGTAGTAATTTTCCAACGTGTATGAATGCTGAGGTAGGAGTCATTGTACAACTAGATTTTGAGACTCAATAACGGGACACTTTTATTATTCAGAGCATTCATGTGTCTCCATAATAGATGCTAAACTTCAAATTTCACAGGCGGTCCGGGGTTGTAAATTCCCCCCTTAATTAGCAATCCACGAGACTACCTCGGACAAAGTATTTACTTGATCATATAATCCCTCCATATATTACATGTCAGCCGGTAGTTTCCGTAAAAAATTATATTTTTGGATAATTATATATGCACACATTAAGACCAGGGGTTTCGTACACATTTTATAAATAGATTTTGGTAAACGGAAGACAAAAAAAACTTGTAATTACCTGCATATAGAGATATTCAAAGGCGACCGGATCTTTCCGGAGAAGCTCGCAAGCATCTTTGGGAACGAATGTAACCCTAAAGAGACAACGGAGGTGATGGGCTCCAGGCTGTGAAGCAATCTAAAATAGAATATAGCCGTCAAATATCCTTCCCTCTTCCTTGTCACATTTTCAGCCTTTAAATGTCAAGTCAACTTAATAACTCCCAGCCTTGGTTTACGTGCACTCCAATTTCCATCCGATTCAAGGATCCCCCTTGAATCTTTTATATAGGAATGAGAACTTCTTACATATTCACAAACAGGGAATTTCTAAAGTTTACGGTAATGGAGTGATCATAAAAAGCTTATAATTTTCTCCTGTTCCCTATTATTACTACATTGACAGATATGTACCTACTTTTTCTCAATATCTCAAACTTACGGAGCAGTTTGTATAGTCATGGGTGAATATGTAACGAACAGTAGATATTGCATAAGGCATTCACTGTAGATGAGTATGTGTGCCTGTATGTATCTCCTCATTTTTATATACAAGTTAGCAGTTGTGTGGAGGATTGGAATCAACTTCAACAAGCTTACTGTCAAGCGTCTTTTTCCCCTACATTGTCTCAAATGACTCAGTCTGTTGGGTTAAATGGGAATTCTGGCAAATATGGAATTACTGGGATTTTGGGAGTTCAAGAAACATTTCATGTGGTCAAAATACATGTAAATAAGTGCTTACATCTGTATAGCTTGCTAAGACTATCCATAATTATACAAAATACAACACCCCTATGAGAATCACTAGTTTTATTTCAGACTTTCTCATGGCTCGTATAATAAGCGTCACTGGAAATCTCGCATGCCGTTCTGACTGATGCACTTGCATAAGATCGTATTTTCTTAATTAGGTTCGCACAAAGACTCATTCCGAGACTGTGTACTTTAAAGGAATTCCAGAGAGACAACAAGTTTGACAGCGTACGAGAAAACCAGAGGACTACGAAGGAAAATTGTGTCTATGTGATGTGTGCTCCTTCGTATCCTAAATAAATCATGGGGTTCCACATTGTTGATGCTACTCCCGAAAAATGTCTTAGGCTCATACACAAGTTGCAAGTAACGCACTCGTGAATGAGACGCAAGTAAGGGCGCCGGGAAACTAGAGAACAAAGGGTGCTTTCATCTTCTCCATTCAATTTATTCTTTTTCATAAACACATGATTGACAGCCTAAATAAAATTCCAGCTTCGGGAAAAATTTCCGCTCGTACTCTTGGCACTTCACTCCCAGTCTTACGTACTGTAGGCAGAGGAATTCAATTTCCGAAAAATTATTACAGCAAAAATCTGGAACTTTATTAAAGACAAGATAATAAAATTGAAATGGTGAAACTGACTCAGGAAGACATCAACAGACTGTAAATAAAATAGATTTGCTTCTCTACATGAGAGTAAATTTTGTTAGTTTGAGTGCACTAGTGTACATACGGTCTATATATACACACGTATCTATCGCAAGGCAGGAGAGATACTGAGATTATGTACCTTTAAAGCACTTGCACTTACCTTACAAAGGGCATCCTCAGGATCAAGAAGGGTTAACTTGTTCCGTCGAAGACTTTTTACATGTTCCACGACGAGCGCAAAATGTTGCAAGCATCGGACGGTAAGTTTTTGTTGAAGAGATTCCAGGACATCATGGACGGTTGTACAACCGTCGTACTTAAAACTCTTCGTTTGACCATTTTCCAAAAATACCTACAAAGAAGAAAATGAACACCATGTTATTATTAAAATGAACTATACACGTAATACAAATTACTATAAACGGGTAGATAGTTTAAAAAACAAATGAAGGTTCAATAATCATTGTATAAACATTGTGTCATCAGACCATAAAAATTAATTCCACCATGTAGAACTTCTTGTCTTTGGCAATTGGTTGTTGTATATTTACTAGGAAACTTTAATGCTTATTAAAAATGTTAAACCAATAGAACTTCAGAGTCACGTTTGATAATAAATGAAATAGCGCCATAGAAATAGCACAGGTTGGCATGATGCTGCCAAGTAACATACAACTGAATTCTCTTGTAAATGGAACAGGAATCGATTCCTTTCCGCAGACTGAAATTGCTGACATATGATCCTACATCCTGTGCAGGTGGTGTGGTAGTTGTCATGCCATTGTTCATCGGCAAAACTTTCCCAAACTCTGTGCCAATAATGAGTGAAAATATGCCAGGACATAGAAACATAATCAGTAGGAACATTCTCCTGAAGGCAGAACCTGTAGAAACAACCTCCCAAAACCTCAGCCTACGAGCGGTACATAATGGATGTATTACATAATTACTAGAGAAAATATTTAGTGGAGGCACACGCATAGTCCATATATTTACGTGCATGTAGGTGTGAGCAGACAAGACAAGTCTACATCAATTACCCGCCCAAGGAACATGACTTCAAATAGGGGAAACCCTGCTTGTCATCATACGTTTAGGTATACGTAATAACCTATGCACATCTCTTTCCATACGTAATTCTCACATATGACGGGAAAACTGATTAGAAAATTCGATTCCCTGAACACGATTTCATGTCTGAGGAGAGCAAATCCGTCGAATAAAATTAAACAGGAAGAGATTACCGCCCGGCGCCCACTAAATAAATTACAGAATTGAGTTTTAAGAATATCAGGAATAAATAATGACATTAACATAATTCACATTTTCATTCAGAATAAGTTCCATGGGTGTGGTAGCATACAAACATAGGCTTGTTCTTGTAGTAGTATACAGGACGTAGGTTCAAAAATAAGTACTCCACTCACGTTTTCACATACCATGTAATAACATTATTTTCTATGATCACCTCCAAAAGGAAAAATTATTCCTTCCTCGTACACATTATGCATGCATCCTTGGATTACTACTTGCAAAATACTTTGCTTTTGTTGGGGGGAAAAAGTAATCAAAATCTATTCAAACGGTTCTTATTGCATGATTTTGCTTTGAAGCTGAAATGAGAAATGCTGGAAGGATTCAATTTGTGACGCAAGGAAATCTTTATGAAAATAACCTCAATTGCAGTTCATATGACGCTTTTTGTATTTAGATACCTTTTAGGAAAACCTCACCATCTAATATTACTCGAAGATCAGACGAATAAAACCCAGTTGGGCTGCACAGCTCATAAAACTCCCTGCACAAGTAAAATAGCCTTTGATGTGTCCATGAAGAACTGTGTTCCACATATATAGGTTAAAACTACATTCATCTGCCAACTTTTAATACTAAATACCTCGGTGAGGATCGATTTCCCAATCTTCTAAAAGTTCATGTAAAAATAAATGTATTGATATCCACACCAAGCCCTCTGTAATGACATACTATTTTACGGGACACTTGAGTACGTAGCTTTTGTGTCAACAGAATAGCATCTCCACTGATAGTCAATAGTCACTGGTTGCAGTAGTCTGAGATCACTTCATCAATTCCGGAACCTACGTCAGAACGTTTGTGGAAATTGAGTTTGTGTATGTAAACAAGGTAAAACTAATGAAATATATGTTTTTAAAATTAGATTTACATCGGAGTACCCCTGTAAAAAAAATACTTCCACAGAATATCAAAGAGCTTCCTATTATTGGTACTACAAACCTTAGTAATCTATTTGACTCAATCTGTCTGTATTATTCTTTCGCCTACACATAACTGCTCCCAACCTCTCATCTCAGCTACTGTGTGCGTCTACCCAAACCGCATCAAGATCCTAACATCAGGTTCCTTCAAAAGAGTTAAGCCATCATTCTCCTTTAATTATGCATGCAAAACTGCCCACACACAGTAAAATCTTAGCTCAAGATTGGAATTATTATTGACGAAACTCCATTTAGTACTCCAACATGTATGTATAGATATGTATATCCACACTATGGCTAAGTCTCATACTTACGGTTCACACACGACTTCCACAAGTAATGCAATCTGACGCTCGGCTCCAAACCCACACGTCAACTCCGTCAACAACAAGACCGGAGCGACAGGCAATAACTTACGCGAAGGAAAAAAAAATGCAGATAGTAATAATATCTATACCAATCTATTTTGGAGCATTGAAATAAATGTCTAATACGATAACTCCACGAGCATATATGTAGGTCCTACTTTACAATATTCCCCTTAAATTTTTATCTTAACATACTAACCTCACTAAAAAGCAAATACTTGATTGAGGCAATAAGATTTTGACGACAGTTATTTTTAAAATCCTATCGACTTCGGTGATGGGTGCAGATGCGCATATACTACAGTCCCTATGAAAGGCACTTGAGGGCAGCGAGGATGCAGGGGAGAGGGAGAGGGAGAGAGAGAGAGAGAGAGAGAGTGAGACGCAAATAGAAAATTTGAGGGAGCAGTAGGAGTTTAGTTATAGTTTATTCACAAAGTTAATTGTTTGATAAAGTGAGTAAACTTAGAGGAAGGGAGAAAGCAAGAGCAAGAGAAAGAAGAGGGAATTGAGGGAGAGAGTAAGCCCAAGCTACAGACTCCCCTCAAGTGATCAAAGGCTCAGCTCGAGGCACAAGTTAGTAGCTAAGTTGGAATAATTAATGGTTTGATAAAACTCGTAGTGGAGATGCAATCCAAAGAATTGTACGCTAGTAAATTAAATTGATCCAGATAAATAACATGGACTTGAGGAGAGAAGACTTTTTAGTATCTAGTTGCCATCTATAAACCTAGGGCCCATGGCACATCCCCCCTACACACATTTGTAATGCATACGAAACTAATTAAGTGAGCGAAAACTGCGAAGATCTAATAATAGCTGTCCAGTGTAGCTTCCATACAAAGGAGACTCAAGTTAGCTGGGAGACCCGTAAAGAATCTATAATCCTTTCTTGTTGTCCTCCGTCGATGACAAGGGTCGTAGACTTTGCATTCTCCTTCTTACGTCCATTCTTTAGCTGCACATCCAATGATCCAATTCGTACATTACAGCACATGCATACACATGTGTATGTGGTTCCCATACCCCATGTAACATTTCGGTATAGCATCCGGATCCAGTGGAGGAAGAGCACAAGTAGCCAAAACTTTGGCTTTTACATAGCTATGAACTTGAACGCTGCTCGGAGTGCACCTTTGTAACACTCCTTTTCAATTATTTACAGCCCGTTGTCATTTCCAACATCTATCCATTTCCATCTCCTCACAAACATTGAGCATTGCTGAACCCTCGTACTTCAATTATATACAAGCAAGTATGTATATCTATAGTTATGCCTCCTGTTGATATATGTTCCTCACACACTTCCAAGCAAATTGTGCAATCACTCCTTGTTCCATGTCTTTCTGTTAGCTTTGGAGTTAAATGCCGAAATCGTTGTAGTGTACTGTGTCAGTCCTCAAAGCTGTCTTGTAAGTTCATGTGACATGCATACAGTGCACAAGTCATGGAGTCACTCGCGGTGTCCTTTCAAAACTACTATTCTCGAATTAAAAACAACAAAATGAGTTAAATAATAAAGTATCCAATACCTTTAACACATTAGGCATGAGGGGAACACAAGACTCCCCACCAACACTTCCATTTGCAATCGTTCCTTCCGGGTTGGTACCAAATCTCGCATTCTGCAACAAAAGCATTGACGTTAGGGAACCTCAACCGCAGCAGTAGCTATATAGCTATAGGATTAGGACTAATAGCCGTAAATTATGCTGGCGTAACAAGGACACACAAATGATTTGTACTTATATTTAAGTACAGAAATATTTATATTAGCTTCTAAGGCCGCCAAAACAGTAGCATTTGCACTTACAATTATTAGTAGTGGAATTATTCGCATTTGTAAAAACTGAAAAGTCACACTTCAACTTTGTATATTTTTATAGAGTTTTGATCATACACTATAAAAACTGAATTTGGAGAAAAGTAACAATACAAATCCTTGGATAAGATTAAGTCAAAGTAGCGCACATGACATTTACAAGCTTGCAAGAATCCCGAAAATAGTTGAAGCAAAATATTCTAGGAGCATTTCCCTTTTTTTTTAAGCCCACTGCATTTATAGATAGATATGTGCAGCATTATAAACAGAGTATGGGAAAGGCCTGTACAGATACATAGCTCACATATGATGGCAGTAGCATGCATGTGCAAAGTGCTTGCAAGTAAATTTTGAGATTTCTCTGCAGCTGAAGGTTGATGGAAATTTTATCATCCAAAAAGAGAGCGTACACAATATGTGCTATAAGAGGGGGAAATATTCTTGTAAGAAAACCCCAAGAGTTTTTGCAAGAAAGTATTATTTACATAAAGTTGGTTCCTTACGAGAGCGAGAAAGTGTGAGGGAGAGAGAGAGGGGGAAAGGAAACCAAGAGGAAGAGAATTTGTGAGATTCAAAAGCACAAATACATTTTCCTCTTAGTTAGATATTCTTGGTAAACTGCATCTGTGAACGTGTTAAACAAAGTAATTTTGTTTTTGCTTCATCGCAAAAACCTTTCCAGATTTATGGGAATCAAAATCTACGATAGTTCTTACTACAGGAAGCAAGAGGGAGAATGCAAGCAAGTGTGAGACAGGGAATAAAAAAAATTCAAGGAAAAAACAATTTTAATAATAGTCACTTGTAGTTGTATCTTGTATCCCCTCACACAACTCCCATTTTAAAGTGTTTAGGTACAGTATATGCACTACTTTTCTATATATCCACAAAAAAATAGTCTACATTTACAACGATACTGGATGAAGACTGAGATATCTACAACAATATCACCAGTCACCATCAGTATTTCCAATGGAATGGAAAACAAATTCGTAAGGACCATAAATGCACCCGAATGAAAAAGACCTTAAAATAAAGTAAAAGGCAAACTCCACGCCATTCAAAACAAGACTCCACAAAATACGAGATATAGTCTCAAGTCTCAAGGTTCTGAGTGCATGGAGATTCCTGTAAGTTACAAGAACCGTATTGTGCTAAAAATGCACCAAGTTACATAAACATGTCAACATAGTTTTTACAAAGCTGGCTCAGCTCCCCGTAAGGTATCGTGACAGTTTTAAATTACAGTCGATCTTCAACATAAATACGTATCTAATTACGACCAGTACGGCCTGTTCCCCGCGCCAAAATATTCTTAGCTGACAGATTTATTTTAATTTGATTATACAAAGTAGAGGTAATTGATGTAGGGGAAAATCAAACATGAAATAACTGAACATATAGAGGACTATCACAGAAGAAACAACATACCGTAAACAATGGGGATCCATTGATGACGACACCTTCCGCAAATCGGACTCTGGAGGGGTTGCATTTTAATTTTGCTTTTTTCGCTGCACTCAACAGGGCTGACTTCCTTGACGACTGCGTCCAACATAAAAAAAAATTAATTAGTACCCCTTGGAAAAAAATTAATTATGCCAAGTTATAGTAAGTCTCGAGAATTGAATTTCAATCTTGATGTAATTGAATTCCTCAACTTCCTAAAAGCAATAGAGTTTCCAAACTCTTGGAAACAAATTACTCTAGGAATAATTGAGTTTTACGGCTATCCTACAAAATTTTACTGGCATATGGTAACACACATGCACACAATCTCCCATTTGTTTTTGACATCGAGTTTAATGGTATAGGATTGAAATGCCAGGGAGGATTTTTTTTTCGGAGTCCCATGCATGTACCCACTCATTGAAAGGTCGGACCATAGCAATAACTAATTGACAAGTTGGAACAATCATCGTAACCAGATGAACTGAAGCGTGCCGAACAATCACTTTATTTTTTTTTATCCCCAAAAATACAACTGGTATGGCTCGATTAGACTCAAGATTAACTCATCCATGAACCGTATTTTGATGACTAACGTAAAGGGACATTGGCTTTTTTCATCATGTGAGTTGGTTTGGTTCCATAAGCTCCACACACAATGCCCACTCCAGTACAACCCTCACATACCCAGGCCTCATCTTATAAGGGAGTTTATACAATCCTCGTCGGCTAACGAAGCAACGCCCTTTTACGACTATGTTTTTATACTTTCAAGTAATGCTCCTTGACAAGTCCCAAGATCCAGCAAGTACATTACACAAGCATTTATAAATCTTATCCAATTGTCCCTTATGTAAATAAATATATGTGCAAGAATCCTGGCTCTACAATAAATACTTATATAGAATTTGGAGAAATGTTTCAATAGTAGTTATAAGGCGTGTACTGTAGTGCAAGGAATGTCGGGTATTTGAATCCTATGTATGGAGCAAAGGCGGGTTGTATAAAGTAAGCTACACTACCTAAAAAGCCGCACGCATTGGTATGAATGGGTTCTTCAAAGAAACTACTCCGTCTTACATGTTTGCACAATACTAACACACTTTTCTTGATGAACTTCTACATATCCCTTCCCGTTTGCACATTGGACAATGCAGTTATCATTTCGAAAGTAGGAAATCCATTTATTGTATGAGAAGAAATACAAAGAGTAAGTACATGTAAGTTTGCAAATCACAACAAGCGTAGCATAAACACACGTCCTGGGACTCCATACATATTTACGCTTCCAACAGATTTCCCCACAATTTTCTCAAAAGGCTCTTTCTACAGCTCACTCGAAAGCTAGTAGCTTTTTTTTGGGAGAATGCACATTGTGAAAATAATGTAACAAATAGTCAAGACATGGATATTTCCCGATTGATGACATTCTACGGAAAGCCAGTCACAACAAATGACGCCACCATAAAGGAATCGAGAGTTTGCCCATCCTTCCATGAGCATGTAAATACATTGACGCGTTTTTGAAAGGTACGAGAGCGTATTCGTAAATGGCAAATGGTGAAGTAGGTAAGGCGACGGAACTTAACTAGATATATGTATAAGTATATGTTGTGTAATAAAATCTCCTCATGGTATGCTTGAATCTGAGAGCACACACACCACCCAAAGAGAAAGAACGCCGAAAAGAAGGTAATTTCCTTGTAGGAAAAATCCAAAATAAAAATATGCTCTACGGGAAATAAACATTCAATCTCCATAGCCAAAGAGATACTCCCAAGAACGCTGTCTCCCACGCTTGAAAGACTATTAAGCGAATCATAAAATGACAACAACACATAATATTCTTTAGTGCTTGGCTCCTGCTCGATAATAATGCTCCTGCACAGTCTCCACGGAACGTCCCTGTAAAACACTTGTCTCCCAATATATATCCCATCCTAGGAACATCAGAGTGTCAAATAAAGTAATGTACGCTGGATGGGCATATAGAAACAAGTAAACTTTGAATGGCTGTCGCGTGGCAATACTAAAAAGATGTTTTAAATTTCCCATTCCTGATCCCTTACGATGGTCTGGAACACCAGACCGTCAAGGGAGAGGGAGTGTGAAGCTTAGATGTGAGAATGAAACCCATTTTCCCTTTTCTCTATCGGTTTTTGGTAGATTGATCCAACTTTTTAAGTTTTTACCTTCCCTGGAACCAGCGGGTACATACGAGCATGAGATGTTCATGTGTGGGTATTCCAGAACCGGAAATAACGAATAGATTTTTTAGATGCTGTAGGATTCATAAAACAAGGGGTTGGAGACCAGGGAAGTAAATGATTCTGTGGTTTCTGTTTGCAGGGGCCGTATTATATGATAAGCATGGTTGGAGTGGATGGTAGCACAAAAAAAAAGTGGAGGAATTTGGGGCGAAAAAAAACCCGAGAACAAGCTTGTAATTGTAGCATGAACACATGATTTTGGGACTGAATGGACACGGTACATTGTCAAGTCTCTTGACGGCAGACCGTGACTTTGGGTGGGTGGCGTGTGTGTGTGTGTGTGTGTGTGTGTCTGCGTGTGTGAACAGGAAGGGACAAGGGATCAATAGAGTGCAAGGAGAAAATCAACTCACATTGTCCAACGGAGGTTGACACACTGTCAAATGCACGGTCTCTTTGCATGAGCGCACCAACTGGATGACATGTTCTCGCGGCGCCTTCCGCACATCTTCTCCGTTGATAAACCATATTTGATCTGCAGCCAAGAGTTTGTCCTCACTCGGTCCTCCTTCCGTTACAAATCTACACAAACGCACAGATAAACAACACAACTCCGTCAACTTTCTTGTTTTTTCCCGACAAATGTTAACATTTTTTTCCCACTCCCTCTCTCGCTCTCTCAATCTTCCCACATATAATATACGAAAATCTTCCCTCATTTCTCATCCGGCTCACACGCCGGAGAGTAAAACTACGTCCATTACATATGGACTCCTGTGTCTGTACGTCTACAGGAATTGTATAACAACATCAATGAACTTATAATAAGAAGGCTTGCTCTTCGTAGAGCTTTCCTCTCTATACCCGAGAGAAGAGTGCGTGCGAGTACACTCCTGGAAAGTATAGATCTGTATCTGGAGACGAGATAACTATATCTACATATGTTATTATTTGCACAATTTGTAGACACAATACAGCTAAAAAATTCCTCTACTACAATAACACATATGCTAGAAAATATGTTGTGTCAGGGCATGGGCTTACATACTTACACATGGACAGAGCAGACGGAGCCCACTACCCTTCCCTTTCCCCTGTAGCTTATCATTATCGTTATAACATAACAAGGGAGATATTTCACCCACGAAAATCCTTCGCTCTCTTTCTCCCTGACTCTTCTCAGACTTCTCCATGATTTTTCGGAAATCCTCTCACCATATATACATGAGTAATACAAAAATAGATCTTCCTTGATAGTCTGTATTTACTCCCTATTTACAGTGGATCAGAGGTAGGGTGAATATTATGAAAAAAAACGAATCCTCACATCAAGACATGAAAGACTTACAGAATTCGACTTGAAATCCCAGATAATTAATAATTCTCACAGCTCTAATCTGATTACATGCTCCAGCAAGGAATTATATGTCAAAGGGAATTGCAATAGCATTTTGGGTTACGAGTGAAAGGGTAAAAGTTCAGGAAATCAAACTATAAAAATTAGAGGGAGAAAAAAGACATTTGGTAGAGCTAGAGAGATTATAAGTATAGGTAAAAAGACACTGTAGATATGTACATATAAGTGACTACGTAGGTCGGGATATAAAAATAGAATTGTCAGGGTAGAATCAGATTTGGTAAAAATCAAGGAATTTTTCGGTCGTGTGGACCTGGCACGGAAGTGAAATGGCCCGATTAGGAGACGTCAGGTTGGATCCCACACAGGAGTGGAGACTTGCCTATGAACAACATACAAGAGATAGCCAATGGGACGGAAGGGCTGCTCCAGTCCCGGCTTTTGTCTTCACCGTATTAATGAGTATGCTCAATTAATAAAGCCATCCTAGAGAAATGACAGGTCTGGAAATTTCTCTTTTAGTGCTCCTCGTCCATCTTCATTAGTCAACGGATGATTCCACCGCGGAAGGAATAACATAGGGACAAGGGAGAGGGAGAGAGGAGTAAATGTAATGTGCGCTCGGATGAAAAGTTGACTATAACACTCATTGTCATTGAGACGATAAGGAAATCTCTCTTGCTTTCACGTCTTTTCCTCTGCATTTCATCGGTTGCTCTTTTTTCTTCGTCTCACTCTCTCTCTCTCTCTCTCTCTCTCTCTCTCTCTCTCTCTCTCTCTCTCTCTCTCTCTCTCTCTCTCTTCCTTCTTCTATCTTATTTCCTGGTTGGGTTTGTTATGTACAGACAGTATTCCAAACGGACTTGAAACTTTCATCAGGGACTACATACTTCCTACAGAACAATTTCAAGGTCTCTGTCCCTCCTCATACAACAACCATTCCCCCAACACACAACTGTCGAGCTCCACACGGCTAATTTAGGTTTATTACATCATTGGAAACAGAGGAGGAGAACGGATTCTGAGTTCTTCCACAGTATGTCTTTCGTCTCCATGTCGTTCTTCCTGGTCCTCGTGAAATTCCCCAAGTTTTCAACTTGTTATTCCTCCCGTCTTCATATCTTCTTCTCTCATGCGTCTCCTAATGCACTCACAAGACTGGCCGATTAGCTGGGACTCCAAAGAGTGCCAAGCTGACTTCGCATGGGATATATGCACACCCAAGATCAAACATCCCCAGTAACTTTACGTAGACATGCATTTCAGTCGTTGAAGGTTACTTTATGAAGCCTCTTCACACAAGAACTCCCTTAAAGTTTTCGCTACTCTCGATCGCCAAGCCATTACATAAGCCTAAACTATCTTCCCTACTTCAAATGAGGCTTCACAACAGTCATGCCAAAAAAAAGGAGAAAAAAGGAGGGATTGTATCACAAAATTTACAGGACTCAACACATTAAGCAATCCATTGCCTCTCCTTCACAAGCAAGACGAGGAGAAGATGATTGTTACAAGTGGAAGGCACGCTGGCGTGACGGCAGTCATGATCACTGGAAGATTGGGAAAGTCTAGGACCGCTTCCCTGAAAGCCCGTCAGAATTTTCTATTTATGTCCGATGGAAATATCAAGTTTTCATTGAGGAACTGGGAAGACAAGTAAGAAAGGAAAAGCAGTCAGATGATTCTGTAATGCAAGCAAGTAAGCCATTGGACTAGATCAGACCATTCCCTGCCTTCAGCTTATATTATAACATTATTACAACATACATATACACATCATCTGAAATTGGTATTCCAGCCGAATAATATTCCATATGGGCATCTACAGTACAAGCTCACAATATTTTAGTAAAATATATATTCCATAAACATATCTATAGATACTACAGATGCTCAAGTAGCATCCAATCCCTTCACATATTGTGACATAGATACACAGATACTACAGATATAGATTCACGAGGCCATGACCAGACAGTAACTAAAAGGCATCGTCCTCACATTTGATCAATATCGAAATTTCCTTGACCACAAAATGAAAGTTGAGTAAAACCATTGGCGTTTGAGAACAGGAGATGGATAGTGGTAAGGAAGGGTAGCATTACCAAAGGAGAAGTAAGTACTTGAAATGCAATATACTACATACAATAGATACGACTATGCATCTATTCCTGCTTATTTCACAGGATTTTAGGCATGCAGTAAACTCTGACCGTCCGTCTAACATAGGTAGAGCTCAAGTCAGAGATGGCCTGTTTATATTGAAAATGTTACTCGGCAACCTTTGGCAAACCTCTTTCTTTCCCTACACGTCCATTTACAGTAATTGAATATGGTTTTTCTCGTCCCGCTTCGTTACACACCCAAGCTGGACCCAGATCTTTCTCCCCTCAAAAATCACTTGGCACTATGTACCATGACGCTTTCCAAACTTGCCTGACTTTCCCTCACTCACTCCCTCACTGACAAGAGTCAGTCAGTAGTCAATGTCTATAGTTTTACTTACAACAAAAACTTGAGGCAATACTTCCCAAAGGTGGAGTGCTCGCACGTATGTAGCTTAGCCTAAAAGACAATAATATTAAATTAGGGACTCAACCCATTGACCTTAATTTCCAATTCCTATAAAACACTCCCCCTTCGAACCTCTTCCCCTTTCTACCACCACAGGGAAAAACTGTCTAATTACGTAACTTCTGGTCTAACTAATTTCTTAGAGATAAAATTCTTGACAGGAACCTCCTCCTGTCTCTACAAAATTATAAATAACTCCTTCCCAAATGACCCAGTAACTCCGAGGCATCATCCACCAAAACATTGTAGTTTTTATAGGGTACAAATTATGACATTCAGTTCCAGTACTTTTCCAATAGCAAGACATCATTGAGAGAGGGAATCACGAGAGCCGTGGTTTTATTTCATAAAAGGCCTTACCTAACAATAACTGGCTTTTCAGATCCGGCAACAAATCCAAATCCATACTCTTGATGTCGAGTGAGAACAACTTCTCGGGGCCTGGGGGAATCGTCCTGGGACTCCCTCCTCGGGTCGTCATAAGTCGTTGTTTTTGTTAAATGACTAGAAAAAAATTAAAAGATAAACAAGTTATATGACCATGCTCCACAGAAAGTCCACTTGAAGTTATAAAAGTTGAAGAATTCCCAATTTCTATATATGTTGAAGCCTTCTGTGTGAACTTCAATATAAGAACATACGCCTGAAAAAACAAATTTAAACTCCATGGGCCGACAATCCTCGTTACAGAAACCGATGTGAAAGTTTCAAATAGGATTTGAACTAAAAATAGCATCAGAGCTATTTATGACACAAGTTGATAGAAAGCCTGAAGGAAACTCCATTAAGGAGGAGAAAAGTTGGTGGAAAAAAAAAATTGTTGAAATTTAATTTCCGCGCAAAAAACTCTGTATTGATTCATATTTGCATTAGCTGGCACTCCCTGACTTTTTGTTTGACACTTGAAATGAGTCAAGTTGTCAAGTTTGTGGGGACAGACTGGGAAAATAAAGTAGGAAAGTAGACTGCTCCACTCGGATAAACTTTTCCTACTAACCCCAACCTCCAAGTCTTTCATGTTCTTTGTAATCATTGACGAATTTTAGACTTTGAGGAGAAACTGAACTAGGAAGGGGGTTGGGGTGGGAAATGAAGTCAAGGATACTTTAGCTTGAAAAATTGTTATGTAATAAAGTGGATTTATTGTAATATAATGATCAAGTAAAAAATATTCCATAAAGAAAAAGATAGGTGGAGCGTGCGAAGGTGGCATTGAAAGTTTTCAAAGTCATTCTTCATTAGAAACTATGGAATGCTACGGAGATAAATAATATTAGGAGAAATCTTCCCCGAAAAAAAAACTGTCAAAACTTTTCGTTAACACCCTTAAGAAGTACGGACTTGTGAAAGTAAGGGGCAGTTACATATAAACTTGGGGAAAGTATAAGAAAATCATATATCAAGTCTTTTTTTTTTGAAAAATCTCTCCATTTCTCTTCAACTGGATGAACAGAGAACAAGTTTGTAATATTTTGTCATTGTTTCTTGACAAATGTTTTCACAATTTATCTACTATTTACTTCAACCAAACACAGACACACACACATACAAACGATCCTTCTGTATGAGATTATATGTGTTTGTGTATGTGGAGGAAGACCCAAAAGGCAGAGTACATTTATTACTCCACACATTCCCCATACCATAGGCACATGAGCCAGAGAAAGAGAAAACTGGTTGGTTAAAGTTCAAGTTTTTTGTACAAAACCCATAAATTTTATAACTTTCTCTCTCTCTCTCTCTCCTTCTCCTGCCTGACCTCACTTGAGTAGATACATCAAGTAGTAATTTCATTTTAGGATACAGCCACCGTCATTATTTTGTTTTCTTTGTATTTTTAATGTGGCTTCAGAAGTAACGTGTAGGAGATGAAGCCGAACCATGTCGGGAGCCAGTATATTGAAACTTGGAGTTCCAGTAGTTCATATATTTTGAACAATGAGGCAACCATACATGTATCTTTATTTAATGTGGTATGTATACTGCCACTCTCAATTTATTTACTCCGTACGTTTTACGATCCTAAGATACTTTATTAAACCGTATTTTCCTACTGACAGTCACTAACTAAAGTCTTTGAAGAAGGGGAAATTCTGATGGTTCTGTGTACACAGAACACGCATGTAATTTCCCAGCTTCCCAGCTGTTACTATTATTATTGTTTCTAACCCATTTTTAATCGCGTATTAACTAACGTCCCTTACTCTGGGTGATTGAATTCTCTTAATTCTTTACACTTTAATAGAATTTCATACGGAAATGCTCAATGGATAAATGAATTCTTTTCAACTTCAAACAATAGTTCTCAAAATCATCAATAATTATCACATCTTTTTCATTCAGATCATAGACTGGGGCCCTGCTCCCACTCCTATTGGTCGGGCTCAAACTCGTAGGAAACAACCTGATTTATAATCGAAGATCACCATCTAACTGAATTTATGACTTAAAAAAGTCAGTACTGTTTTTCTTATTATGCAGGCATACGTCTATCTGTATGCCAGAGTGCTTTCTCATATGCATGATCAAGTCTTTATCAGGATCAGACTGTTCAGACAAGACTTATTCTTGGAAAAAGAAATATTTCACGTTTCTCAGGGTTTTCATATATGCACTAACTTCTATCTAATTTACTACATGTATGCATCTCTGCTGTCAGGTTTTCAAAGTAGAACTATTTCTTGGCTGAATGGGTACGGGTATGTAATCTATAGGTTCTGAGTATAGCTACTCAGCTTATGGAGTTGCTATGGATAATTACATATAAACAGTAATGTAAATATACAGGAGAAATTATGAGGTTTGTAATAGATAACGCTAGTATGATATTATGGGTAACTATGTCTAAGTCTAAACAAAAGCTTCCATTTCTGGCTTCCTCTATGTACCTACATACATACGAAGTGTAGTGGAAATAATGATATAGTGAGCTTATGTATAATTATACGTAATTACACGTATGTACATACGTAGGCATGGGGTACGTGCGAGGAGAAAGTGATGAATATTCATTAGTAATATGTAAGTTCCTTGGAACTGAAGGAACTTCTCCGAGGTCAGATTATAAGCTCATAAAGAGTAGATTTTCACATTAAAATGTGGCGATAGATTCTTAGTTAGATAGGGTACGCTCCAGAGCAAGTTGAAAATTCAATTAAAAACCCTTAAGTTGAGCTATTTTCCTGGTATTAGAGCTTACAGCCGGAATTAGGCCCCTGCATATCCGTGTCCCCAGAAGTGTGACTTTGCATTCTGCTAGTACAATAGTGACTGCCACACGTAATTACCTAGGTTAACAGCATCTTAATTCCCTGTATCATATCTTAATCCTTCCGTTTGAAAAGGGTAACTCATGGAGCCACTCCAGACCATATACCCCCGAAGGGCACTGGCACTTATGAGATATCCACTCCAAGGAGTGGAAATCACTCGGATGTAGATAATACGCAGTCATATTTTCCCACATCAGCTCATTTTTTGTCACTTCACAGGGAATTAGGTCACATTAGAATTTATTAGCGAAGATTTCACGAGAATTCCGCTATCTGCATCCCAAAAGGATAGTTGAGCTGGGATGACTACTAAACCTATAATTTGTATCTATACCCTTCGGGAAGTGGGGAATGTGTCTTTTGATCTGGATTCTGCGGTATCTAATGGTAATGATGCGGTGAGTACGAAAATATAAAAAAAAACAAGTTTTGGAACGGAAACTCACTTGATATAGTAGTCCTTGCCGTCTTTGTCCGTGGCTACCTCCCACCCATATGGCATCCCTGCCTGACTCCCAGGAAGGTCCCAATTTGAAGGAGGAGGAATCCATGATGATGTTTGATTGGAGTGACTGCCAAAGACAAGAAAAATATGTAACCATTAAATACAATATTTATCCATAAATTACCAGCTAATCACCCGGGATTTCATTCGCAAAAAACCCTAAAGCCGTCTCTGTGGAATTCTGGGAGACATTCGGGGTCTCTAGTAACTAAAGTTTTATAAAATATTTTGAAACATCTGGAATGTACATATTATAAATGTACTTACACCACAGGCAACATCCCAAGTGAAGGGTACGTACCGGAATAAGGCTATATGCTAAATATAGTACACTTGTTAGGCTACATGTTTTATTCAATTTATTCAAAATATTATAAAAATACATATCTACTCCTCTCATGTTCCAGCTTTGCAGTAATAATTTAGTAACTATGGTATGCAAGGTAAATTCCAGTACCCGATAAGCAGAAGAGCAATTCATAATTATACTGTAGACGTACATACAATTATGTTGGGAATCGTATGTAGCAATTATTATTGCAATTTCATTTCACAGCGTTTGTTAATCCTTTCCTTCTATGAAACTGTTCATCTGGTGGTGACGTATTTATATATATATATGTCTACTTGAAGGCTCGTATTGTGAACCTACACAAGTTTTGAGCATCCGTTATAATTAGAAACATTGACCAGTTAATCGATACGTGGGCTGTGGGCTTCATCAGGACAGGTTTAAATTATTTAGTTACTTTGTACAGCAATACAACGTAGGGGTACCGGGTTCTACAATACATGTAAATCTATACGGACTCCATCGCTATGATTTCTGAGGCCCGAGAGAAAATAAATGTCAGTGCATTTGTTTTATTTTGTGCAAGGGAGGTAGAATACCTAGGGGAGAACGTGTATACATACATAATTACATATATCTATAGTTCGACGACAAGTCCTTGAAAGCTGAAGGAAAACTTTGGAAGTCAATTTGGAATGTACACCTTTGATTAATTTAAATCGGAACTTAGCCTCAACTTTCTAGCTAAACAGTGGAATTTCGTCATGAAAAATAAACAAGAGTTCGTAATTGAGCTGACTTGTTCATGTTTAGTTCATTTTGTGGGACATTGATCTGTAATAGCAATTATTATATAGCTTAACTCATCGCATGTTACCATGTACAATTTCCATTGAGGCCCATCCACCGATAACAATTCATCGTCAGAAATGTCACCTCTTTTAAAGTCAGCCCTGATTCCTTTCCATCCGCTCAGGAACGCTATGGCTAATTACAAAATAATCACAGCCCTGAATTAGTTTACTGAATCGTTCCACAAATATCCTAGGGCTAGGAATCCTAGCATACCAGAGAGCTGGAGTATTATTTGTGTATTACATCAATTTCTATATCATTCCAACTTGTTTGACACGTAATTGCACTTATTGTTATATTTTCCTACAGTCAAGTCAGAGGAGTCCATCGGAATTAATTTGATGATTTTCCTGGTTTACTGCCACATACATAAATCCCGGGACCCAAGGAAAGTAAAGGTGATGGACTCAGTTTTATTGAAGGTACACACTAATAAAATATCTGGTCCATGCTTCGTTACTCGTCCCTTCGGGTGTAGAATGTAATACTGGGGGCGTGCAAACTAATGGCAATAACTCCCTGTCAGAGCACACAAGAAGAGCTAGTGCATTACAAAAGTCAAGTTTTTTGTGGACTGACGTCAGAAGCGGAAATCGTTTTGGAAACCCGTAGTGTCATTAATTGCTCAGCCATCTCCCATTCCTTTAATAACATTAATCGGGAGAGCAAACCTCCTTTTGATTAACTCCACTGTTCCAACCCAAAGGCTTTCACTGAAAACTTATTTGCTGTAATAACTAGAATTTGATCCTTCATTGATGTTTGCTTTTAGTAGCTCATACAATTCCCAGTTACAGGTCTCCCTTTCCAATCGTACAGTAATCATTAAACAACAAACAAACAAACAACAGTACATAACTTGTTTGAATACAATTCAATCTGGTCTATTATGTTTCCGTTTGTTACATGCACACCTACGTCAGTCATTATTTAATACTCCTTTCCTCTTTTAAAGAGCTTGAGTGGACATGAGACTTGGAGATACGTAGATACAGACGGTTTCAGAGGCTGAGAAGAACTGAAAAACATAGTCATGCAGAAACTGTTTCGAGTTTTAAAACAACACTAGGAGCAGGAACACACGTACTTGAGTAACTCGGTGATAAAACAAGTGCTTTCCCCCACATGCTGTAATGACAAATACTTGCAAATTTATACAGCCCATTGTAGACGTGGGGTATGCAGGAAAGTGAGAGCGTACAAACTGATTTACAATAGCCTGCGAAAGGCAGAGTTGTCTTGCATCCTAATAACTCCGGTCCCTCCGAAGACCTAACTATATTTCAACGTTTCAAAAAGAAACAGATGAAGAGAAGACATTTCCTCCTTCCATATATACCCAGGGTGGGGAATATAGTTGAGGGAAGAGGATGACGACTGTGGGAGAAACAGAGAGCCAGAGAGGAAGGAAATTCTAGCTGAAAAACCTCCTACTATCTACATATATTTTGTAGTAGGGCTGGAATCCTTCAAAATACAGGCAGGGAATACCACAGGGTACAATACGGTCTGGTGAGTATAAAAAAGGTATTAGATTCTTCCCAAAGAGCAGAGAGTCAGAGGAAGGTATCAAACATGATGGATGAAAGGAGGACTTTTGTGCCGACGCCACACAAGGGCATATAAACAAGGACAACATTATAAAGTCATCATCATTTTTCATCATATGATTACAGACGGACCCTACCTACCCTCCACTGTACACAGAGTCTCTGTTTATTAAAATCCCACTGCACTTTCCTCTGGGCTTCTTAACTGCTGGTAATTCATCCGGATGCCCCTTCCGTCTCAAACTTGTCTCCAGACGGAAACTGCTTTCCCTTGAGGACTCCCTTCAACAAAGCCACACATACACAGAGACAGGTCCTGGGTTTCTTTACGAGGAGACTCCCCGAGTGTAACAATCCGCTGACAGAATAGTACTAGCTCCTGTACAGAAGGAAATGCCAGGAGGAGAAAAAAAAACCGAAAATATTTCCTTTCGTGTATTCATCTACATCTGTCCCTGTATACAGAGGTAAACAAAAAGGTACACTCTACTACAAGAACAAGACTAGGTAATACGTTCCACATACACGGGTAGTTTTATTTGTTTCCTGCAAATCCTCCCAGCACTAATGTAGCTCTTAAATCCTCTGATGCATGGAATATCTTCATTGTGTTACAATTATTATGATAGATACGACAATAACCGCCCGGACTGGTATTTGTCAAGACTTTCTTTCCCTTGAACAAAACATGGAATTGACTTGTGAACAACAGTTCCGTCATAAACATTTCACTTGACTTCATATTGGTACGGCTGATCTCTCCAACAAGTACGTAGTTAACATTTTATTCTTTTACCGAACTGTTAAAAGTATGTGCTTGAGAGCACAATATGACTGTTCTGAAAGGCTTTTCATATTCAAAGACAAGTGTACTCCAGCGTATATAAGGAATATCTACTTGAGGTACTATCAGAAGAATGTATGCAGAGTTGGTATAATTACGAGTGCCCTATGACTGTACACTACATTCCTAGAGCTGTACAAACACACATATGTACAATATGTATGAATAAACCATCGTACTAGAAAGTCACAGGTATACGCCCCTCCAATATGCTCACATATGAAAGAGTTCAACTCTCTACAGTAACCCATACATGACTTGTTCCATATCTGAAGAATTCCCTCCTGGCTTACTCATAGAGTTGCTAAAATCGGTGTGCCCGTTGATACACATACACATGTGCTATGCAAAATAGGGAAAGAGTGTACTCAACAAGGCAGAAATAACAAGGCACAAGGAGGCCCAGCTAGATACGCTACCTTCTTATTCTTCCCCTTATCTCCCATGTGCACGCACATGTAAAAGCATAACGTATCTATTCGACTGGCTGACTGACAGAGTTCCCGAAATTTTTTCACACACATACAGCCCCTAAATTGATACCTTTTTGGAACGCCGCTCTCCAGACAGTACAAACTCCACATGTGGAGTTGTTACTCCAAGACCCCTTCTACATGAATTTTACCAGACAGTAACAATAACAACAAGGCTAATAAAAAGTCGTAGGATTTTTTCCATTAGAGATAAAGGTATACACTTGCAAAAATACAAAAAAAAACGTTTTGAATCGTAGCCATTGAAAATATTGGATAGAGCACCTTTTCCCAATATCCGAGCCTTAAATAGACTCCATAGGAGTAATTCAAGTTTCCTCTGCATAGCATTTGAAGGAGTTACTCGATTTGGCTCAAATGCACATATAATTACATAATTATACATAACATGGGAGAGTATACAGGATGAGGTTACATTTTGGCATATTTACTCAGAACTGATGTCTTTAAATATATGACCTGATAATTCCTACTAATGCAAACATGTAATGTGGATGCATATGTAGACACACGTAGGTATTAATACATGTGTTCGCTTTGAGCGAGAGTTAAAGTAACCGTAGAAGCTTTTGAGTGCTGAGGTGGTTGCACTATCAACGGGACAAAATAAATGTCCGAAGAAGTGTCAAAACCACGGGGAGAATTCATAGGAAAGCACGTTTGGATTTGTCCATCTTTGGGAAATCGTATGAAAAAAAAAACCATGTTTTATTTATAATGAGAAGAGAAGCACACAGAATACCGGGATTGAATGGGCTGTGATGCAACTATCTACTAGTTTTCCATTTGATGAAATCCCTCAGGCTTATTTTTAGAACATGCTCTTCCACACATTACCAGTATAAGTAAGGAAGATTGTCTCTTCACTCTCGGCTCCTTCCTCGCCCTCCCCTCTCCATACTTTTTATGCCCACTTCACACGCGAAATAAATTCGCCGAATTTTCCTTCCTCGCCACTCTCTACTACATGCGTGTATGTCTTTTTATCATCTTCCACCAATACTCCCAATAGAAGTGGAACCGTCTAATATACACTTTTTTATCCTTCAATAAACTCTCTGTGTGCATCTGTAGATACTTATATGTAACCCTCTGTGCGTCTGTATTTGTACAAGTGCATATCCGTGGACGTGCTATTATATACATGTACAGGGGTCTGCTATAGACGAACATGCATACATACATTGATGCAGCTCACATTGTCTCGATGATGTGCCTGTAATACATTGTGGCTACATATATCTATACGATATTGGTTCCTACTGTAAACCAGAAGTAGCTAGCTCTCCGAAACTCGCCACTTGAGAAAGAAGAACAACAACCTTGTGAATATATGGAAGCATTGATTCTGTTTACGACCAGATATTCCTCTAAAAGTTTCACAAATGGCAACGCATACTCTTCTTTACTCGGCCGACGTGCGTTTATGTGTATTTGTGTGTGTTTGTGTTCACGAGAGTATCGAAGTTTTCCTTAAACCAACAACAAATAATGAAAGCGGGGAGAGCAAAAGAAACCCAACAGTCGGAAGAAGTACGGTCGGAAAAGTAATTCTCATCAACATATTATGTATTTTAAGTATTGTACATACCCGCCACTCAATCCTGGACGAGTAGAACTATCCGAGGGAACCCGCCACGGAAACTTGTACTGTAATTCTTCACTCACTTCCATACTCCGTGATTATAAATATAGATATTTAAGAACTCTCAATGTTTCCCCAGACTATATAGTCAAGTTCCTCGGCCCGAGGTTTATATGTATGTATGTACCTCGCTGTCACATACGGAACCCGCCATATTTTATTAAATGCAGTAACTCAAGTCAGCGGAGGATGTTCGGGATTGGAAATTCTTGCTTACTTTTAAAAACTTCCCGTTCCTAAGCACTCCCGTATATATGGGAAAACTAATACGGGATCTCCACAACTTACAGTACTACATGGAGCTATGTATGTTTACATATAAATACAAGAGAACACCCAGAGCAACAACTGTTTGCATCCGTGTGTACACAGTAGTAGTGATTCTCTCACATAAATATTCCTACCGGCCATCCTGTACCCTTATTTCTATTTCATACGTACAATATTCCCAAAAGCGGATATTTATTCCCTTCAAGCAGACAGGATCAGGCTTGGCCTCTCTCCTAGCAAAAACTCCTTTACAAGTAACTATTACAAGAGCCAGAGCCGGCAATACAAGGACGGATCCGTTCCCAAGCATGCTTGCATTTACTTATAGGTATGGCCGTGTTTATGTGTTATGTGCATCACATGTGGATAGATACAAGAGTAAATCTACACAAACCGCAAGCTCATGGAACGTGTTACAAGCAAATGCATACATATGTATCTATCCTTAAGTATCATGATTTGGGAGAGACTCCCGACTCTACTCTGTACACCAGCGATGTGGTCTAAGTCTTCTATGAGAAAGAATCGCCTGGTAACAGATACGCTGGCAAAATTGGCCACATGCATGAATGGCTCCTTATAAAACCGTTGGGAAATGGCATGTCCTCAGTCATTAATTTTCCCATCGGTCATGTAAATTAAACCCGGGCAGCCACGATCACTAGACGAATTTCGCACTTAATTAATTCGCACGTACTTCTCTAGAATGAAAGCTCAGTGGCACGTACTACAGCTCCTAGCTCAATAGATAGAACCCTGGTGACACGACAGCCAATGAGAGGAAACCAATAGCTACAGATAAACTACTATTTAACAACCTCAGGTTAACAAGAGGCCGTGCTCCAGCATCTTTGTACTGCAAGAAAGAGCTCTCTGACTGGAATTCTGAGTCTTCCACTGATGGGTGTTTTCGTTTCAGGACTGAGCCCAAGTTTCGTAGATTCCCACATGTTGTCATCTTGCTCTTCTCTCTGTAAAAGAAATTGTCTCGCTCCAAGGGAAGGTTTCCTTTGACATCCAACTGAAGAACCCCAAGTTCGTAGATGAAGTGCCGGGCATGGAGAGAGGCACTGGACAATACTTGTTGCTGGTATCTCTGACAATAGCTATCTCCCTATTGAGGCTTTCACTGAGATTCCATGAATTTAACTTGTTAAAGGTATTACCCAAAAAGCACAGAGAACTATTTATCAACACGGGGTGACATCAAGTTGAAAGGGAAGGATTATCACCGGCGTTCACAAAAAAATACTCCGAATCCATACAAAATATACATGAGTCAGTGGTTTTTTCCGCACGCTTTCTAAATTCCTGTTTCTCATTCAAGATGACTCTAGAAAAATTTTCAACACCAACACCAGCACCAAAAAAAAAATTAGACACGGTTCAGTGGTGTCAAGGAAGCCACTGGGAAGCGGGATGACTTACAAAGTTACAATATTCTTGGAGCAAATTAATCATGACGAACGACTCCCCGCAGAAGACGGGAATTGCTAGATAAAGAAAATAAAAGGAAAAAGTCAGATCGACGGCAGGACCAAGGTGGTAGGTGAGGAGAGGAAGAGACCGGGGGAGAGGAAAATCCACATTATGTTCGAATTTAAGGTAATCATCCAGTTAGAGTTCACCACCATGGGCTTTGAACGTTCCATGTTAGTCTTGCAAATATGTACATATGTAGGGCACCCTCACAAGTTACTCAAGCCCCAGCGACAGTTTACAAAACCGAGTTAAAAAACCAAGTTTATCAAAAAAGGCGAACGCACACACTTTTACACTTTACTTCTACAGTCACGAAAAATCCTTTTTTCTCACACCAGCGGACTGACAGGATGGAAACGGGAAGAAAAAGAGATCTTGCTTCTTTTCAACTAAAAAGATCTCATGTGAATAAAATGACTGTAGTAAGTAATATGTTATAACCACGATGAGAGGAGACGGATAAGAATACGAAAGAGAAGAAGAAGACCGAACAAGTAAGTGAGAGACTTGCAAAAATATTCTTGTTTCATATTATAAGAAAGAGTGCACCGAGGCGACAGAAATAGTCCCGGAGACTCACTCACTCTCTCTCTCTCTCTCACTCGTACACACATACATACATAGATACCTATACTAAACCGAGCATATAAACCATGTTAAGGAGATTGCTAAGTCAAAGAGGATACTAACCGACGACTCAACCCGCAGCTCCTTAGCAGCAACTTCTAACCATATTACTGAGAACAGAAGGGCCTCATCCCACAATTTTATTCCTAGAGTTCTATTAGGAATAAACCATAGGGAAATCTAAAGGACTGAAACACCACATATAGTCCCACTTCCCCATAAAATATCCCTTCAATACAGTCAACTTTAAAAGACCTGCAAAGATTCCTATACCTCAAGAAATATCACATGGAACTACCATCAACTACAGTACCTCCCTCCTCAAATGTAACTTTAGTCGCCCTCAAACAACCACGCATTTAATGTATCTATAGACATGCAAAACCCGAATCCATCTCCGTCACAGGACCCACGCACCAGAGAAAAAACTGTCTCCAAATCCTCACATACTAGAAACACTGACTGAGGCAGAGACACTGTAGTACACAATCTGTAGTAGCTTTACTACAGACACTATACCAATGGTACTGGGTACTTCTGCACGAAGTAAATACCTTCATAAATATATTTTCAAATCTGTTCAGGATTTAAACTTTGATCATTTCCTCTCTCTCTCCCTCCACTCTTTTCAATCCCCACATAAAGTATACCTAATAGACTGTACACATTCCAAAAGAAAAAAATCCAACTTGGTTAGCATCTCCCCCATTTCTCTTCCCTCTCTCCGATAATCATTGAATAGCGAATCCCATGTAGGACACGATACTCTGAATGATGATGTTCCCGCGGGTGACTTATGACAGGAAAAAAAACGAGGGAGGGAAAAAAAATCCCTAAAGAAGAGAACAAGTGCAAAAAGCCAGACTGACTAGTTCCTCCTCCTCCTCTACCACCGCATATTTCAAGGGAAGCAGGAAAGGAACTGCAGTAAGTATGACAGGTTTTAAGTGACATCTTCCTCCTCTATAGTACTACTTCCAGATAAGAGCGATCAAAGTCTTTACAAATTCTTTAGAGTTTTACTGCTTCCACGTTTCACTGCACCCATATGTAAGTATTCACATTATTGCAATGTTTTCATGTCCGAGTGCATACTCTGCCACAGTATCTGTAACTATCTGTAACATAGCATATAAGTGTGTAGCATATAAGGCTAAAAAGAGATTCCCACCAAAATTATTATTTACATGTTCGTCCACCTTCCATTCTCCTTCTGACATTTGTCAGATCGTTTTCTAAGTTGGGATGACAACGGCATAAATGTAGAGGCTGTCTCAATAACATAATATTCATAAAAAAGACATGAGCATCTCGGAAAAAGTTCTTAGAATTTTCAGCATTGAATGTGAAGTAGTTATTTACATTGGCCGTAAGGCAACCAGTAACTAAAAATCTACATCTACGTTAGACACACATACCTTAGATTTACAGTTAGTTTTACTTAGAATTGGTCTCCCAGCAGAAGTATGTGTATAGGTAGATACTTGTAGGAAATTAATTAATTTTATACATAGGGAAGGCTGGGAACGAGAGTGTAGTCTTTTCCATCTGCCCGTACAATACTTGCCAAATATTTTTGAACGGATTTGCACATGCATACGTAGATATGCAGGACAGAAACCAAGACCTAAGCTGGTCGTAACAAAGTGTGCAAAAGAGTTCAACTTGTCAAGTTTTAGTAGTTGGAAAGAGACCTCCCATTTGAATGTATAACTTGTTCTCTCAAGTCAGCTCCCCAATAGTCAGTCTCTATAATGATACGGAAAACTTGACTTTTTCATCCTCGAGAGCCTCACTTGTAGTAGGTAGTGCGTTCAAGCGTCAAAAGCGAGCCGGGACCGGAGTATCAAAACAAGTGCTGAGTAACTAGCTACATATATGAGTGTGCGACTGCACGTGCGTACATGATAATTAAGATGAACATTCAAAGAGTCCTTTACAGGAATGAAGAAGTTCAAAACAAATCCCAATGAATAGAAACCTTCCAAGGGAGACCCACTCATGTGGAAATAGACCCAAGTGGAAGAAAAATTGATTGTTCGTAATTTAAATCGTGTGAGTGAAAGGAACCCAACGGAATTATAATCGCGGCTCGTCACAACTAGCCCAAAGTTTTCAAAATCGCGAGATCAAACTTCATAATCCGACTTTACTATGCATTCCAGCCCTTGAGGCAGCTCAACAGACCGGAACGGAACTGATCTTAAAAAAAATTAATGAAAATTAAATGCTTTTTCAGCTTTAGAAAATTATACGTAGTTATGACAAATAATCCCCACTTTAGTTATAAACCATATAATTATGGACATTTTGGGAGAAATTAATCTCCGGGAAAATATTTGACCTTGGGTAATTACAATAATTCATCATGTTCAATTTATGTTCTCGTATAAATCTCTCCGCATGCATAAAGGTACCTCACGTATCTCCTTTTGTAGGAATCACATATGCATGCATAATAGATTATGCACACGTCAAAAATAATATCACGTATGATACTATAATTATATGTATTCTTACCATAGTCTGGCTCTACTTTACAAACAACTGTAAGAACGTACATATATTCGCTACAGTTGGAGTTGAAGTTTGAATCGTCAAGGCTCAAATACATATGAAAACTTTTGCGAACTCTGAGCTAGAACAGTTTTGGCATAATTACGACGGAAAGTGGCACTCTCTCAAAACAACATATCTCCTGGTGAAGATTTACTAATTTCCCTGCTCGCCCACATAAAAATCCCTCTCATATAAATATCGTAGGATGTTCTGATAGTTGAGGATAAAAATCCTTGAGAAAACACTTTTTCAGCCCTAATGTATCTCACACTTGAACGACAATAAAGTTACTCAAGAGAAGAATAGGATGAGAAGGAGAAATAAAGACCCAGACCATGAGGAAAGGTGAAGTCTAGTAGTAAATCAATATCCCATGATTTATAGACCAGTGGGAGAAGAGATCCTCACAGGAAAGAGCATCCTCCCACCAACAAACCTTGGGAGTAAGTACGTTTTATCAGGAAAAAGTGAGAGAAAGACGGAGTGAAAGACCGAGAGGAATTAATGCCCGAGATAATGTGATAGTTTTCCCAACTACAATTATACGTATTTACATTGTGTCACAATAGCAAACATAAAGCGATTATTACATCAACAAGAGAGTACCACGACCTTGCTCAGAGATCCCGCTTGGTTTTGTAACTGAAAGGATCCCTGGCTCCCTGCTGACTAGCAGGGATGCAAACTTGATATATAAGGGCAGAAGGAAGAAAGGAGTGAGCAATCTACTGGTGGAAGAATAAGAAGACCGTAAGAAAGAGCTGTACCGAGAGTTCAAGATATGAAATAGAAAGAAAATCTACAGCCCAAATAGGAAATATATGTGTGAGAGAGGGAAAAGACGAGGGAAAAAATGCAAACTCACTTAAAAACTACTCCACACGCTCAAAACCTCCTTCCACTCGGACCCTGACTTTTTCCTGTTTTGTGGCATGGAATTACATGCTTTCACAGGGAGCGGGACGGAGAGGGGCATTTATAAAAACAGCTAGACATATTGAAGCTATTTTATTATTGTATCGTTAGTCAAGTCTATGGGAAAGCTCTTGATGAATAATGCAGAAGTAGGAGTTTGCCAGAGCGTCCTCAACTCTCAACATTTCCTATCCCAGTACTTACACCGCCATAAGATATTCTTACACAGACATTCACATTACGAAAGAGTACAAGGAACCTCACCCTAACCCAAGCCTCAGTGGCGACTTCCAGTCGTAAGTATTTGTAGGGACATTCAAAATAAAACCAAATGGAGTGAAATGGTAAGAGCTTAACAATAGCTGGATAGTCCTTACATTGCGTCAGCTACCATTCCTGTTACAGCTCTTAATTCTTATTGTCTTACTATCCTTCGGTAGTACTAATGCTTAGCCCTGGTTAACGCTAACAACCTTAGTAATTAATTGCATGCTTCAAATAATCAGCTCCGGATTCCAAATAGCTCCCTGACACTGAATATTTACACGTAATTATTTAATTGTAAATTAGATATTACCATTTATAAATGGTGTCCCCTTCTGAAGAAAAACATGTTGTATTCATCCCAAATTGTAAACAAATAATCATCTCAAAAATTAAAATATCAGCAGAGTCTCCTGAATTTCCAAGGGAAGCTGGCGGGAGGGGAAACTCAAGAGAACTGAAACTGTTCACAGAAGTTGAAAGTTATAGAATCAGTTGAAGTTGGCTCAAAAATGGTTAACATAGAAAAGATCTAACAGACGAAGTGACTAAGAGCCTGAGAGAGGAACGATATGAGATGGGCACATTCCAGTGCATTTTTATGTCTCTCATATCACCCTGTCTTCCGGCCGTGTCTTAATAGCGGTTCATATTTCCAGGACTTATGGTCGTTCCTATTTCTAATGTTCTAGGAGCAATGTCTTCTATTCCAAGTATTCAAGTAGCTATACAGTCATGTTCAGAGTCATCCCATCCCTAATATTTTTCCCCTTCACCGTCATTCATATTTCACCAGAGGACAAATGTAATCAAGAATGGTAAATGATCTCAATGAGACAGAGGGTTGGGTGGCTACTAATATGATATCAGGCTATAAATAATTATTATTAACCCCAACGACGAGAGACAGGAGCTGCATTTATTTGAATTTCTAACCCCTCCCTGCAATTGAGCAAACCAAGGAGACATGGAATGAGAGGAAGAATTCGCTTTCTTTTCGGAATGTCACCGATAACAACTTATGTTTGTGTGTGCCTTGAAGTTTAAATGAGAGGAGATCAAGTGAGTTCCCAGTAAGGAGTTGGGGAGAGAGAGAGTGAGAGAGAGAGAGAGAGAGAGAGGGAGGGAGATTCAGAGAGTGAGTAAAATAGCATATAGAATGGTTCGCTGGCTGTTTGAAAGTTAGAGTCTGCATGCATCACTCTAGCTTTAACCAGTGTCATGTTCGTCCTGAAGAAGTTTCTCCCGGACAAGATCGGCAGAGACAGCAAAGGATGAAAAGTCGTATTTGACAACGTCCCACCCTGAATACTGAGAACAGGGAAAGTGATGATGCAAAGTGAAGGAATGCATCGATTCAGTAATAGTTTGATGTAGCCTGTAGACCAGTAGCCTTTTAGTGTGCCCTTACCACTCTCCATGTGAAAGGAGGCATTAAGGGAGAGAAAAGAGCTTGTCTTATATTTTTGAGGTTCGAACCGGTGAATTTATCGAATACACCCTGTTTCAGAATAGAACTGCCAATGGGATCCAAGTACTTACGTAGAATATGTACCTGCCTCTATCCATACTCAACACCATAGAATTCACCAGACCACTTGTTTCCCTTTCTCTCTGCAAACTACCAATACCCAAACCCACTAAGGTTTGGAGTCATACCTATCTACCACTGACTCAGCTTCCAATGGCTCAGCCCTTACACTGATACGAACTACACTGTTGTACGAATGCCACAGCTCCTGTCTGGAGAAAGCAATTCTCGAGAAACTACTCTACGTATGTATGACTGAAAAGATCTCCTGTGGCAGGAGCATGCCAAAAGTTAAAACAAGGGTTTTCTGCAGGGAAAATTCAAGACAGTGTTGGAAAGCTGGTTCTGGCCAAGCACAAAGCTACCATATACACCCAGACGATGTACTCTGAAAAATAAAAAGGAAGGAGTACTCCACCCAGTATGTAAACCTCCACTCAAGGGTCTATCGGTGTGTCCAGGAAAGCTAGTATTGTTACTGTAGAACATCGTTGAGTTAGCGTGAGTTGTAGTTGGATTGCCGCTAGCGCTGAATACTTGAGTTGTCAGTTTTGCCAAGTGTAGGTAGCTTCACAAAGAATGGTAACAACTGAGTTTGAATTTATTTTTAGTAGAGCTAGCCACCTTAAGCTACGGTATTAGGTTAGAGAGAGAGAGAGAGAGAGAGAGAGAGAGAGAGAGAGAGAGAGAGAGGAATATTCGAGAGTGAGAAAGCAGGGAGAGAGAAATTGCATTGAAAATGTATTTGAATTCAGAGCACTAAGGTCGTTGCAGGTTTCACGATATTGAGGCTCAGCCCCGCTGCCTTATTTACTTATAGCCAGTCCTTTATCAGCCTTTCTTGTCGGCAGGACTTACTAACCCTGTCAGAATGGATTGTCAATGATGAGATAGAACCAATTGACTTCACAGCGCTCAGCATGACAACTGACAAATAAATTGTTGGAACGGCCCATGGCCTCCATGCTAGGGGCAAAAAGCCAACTATTCTAATCCGTGCGTCCGCTCGTCCGGCTGTACGCTCGCTTGTCTGTCAACAGCATAATTTCCCAGTTATGCCCGAAGAAATTTCATACAGATACAGTACAGAGTACGTCAGTCAAGACTCAATTTGCATGTTTCCGACAAGTAGCTACTGCTTCATACTAAACGTGATCCGATAAAACCGCAGTCAAATACGAAGCCACCTACGGAAATATCCTAAAATAACAACTACAGTCGGACCTTCTCAATTTCAATAAAAATAGATATAAATGGCAAAAATTAAAGTGTACTGCAGGGATTAAAAACCATGAGTCAAATCCAACCAGGTTATTATTCCATTACAAACTACTCGTACACTCATCGGTACTTAAAATTATCATTATACGCTAACACAATCAAATTATTCTTTTATAACTAAACGATTGGCAAATGACATAATAACAGTGCATAATTATAATTATTACTGCCTACACAACTGAAGTATCTAAGGGTTCATGAATAAATCAAAACAAGAGAAATTAAATGCTTCAATGAAACTGGAGCTTGTTGCTCAATGTTCGCGACAGTTGAATTGAACCTGGATGCATTGCTGACAATGAGCCCCTACGTGAATTGACAACGCAGCGCCAGCACCGATGACTCGCTTTTCTACTGCCGACCGATCCGGTCACTCCAGAGCATCACATAACTTCTTTAGCAGCCATAAGAATTCTATTGGAAGGAGTTTCCATCAGATTATCAATTCTGTTGGTAGTGCTCGTCCCCAAATAGTTACAACTGTATCAGGCAGTTCGAAACACCGTTCAATACAGAGGATTCTTTTTCTCAATACAGGAGATGCCCAGTACAATACATCGTACTTGCCTGGGACACACTTTTTCCATAGCTATGTCTGTTTGGCCGATGATAAAGAGGTAGGACGACAATAAAGTAGTATGTACAAATGACAAGCTTCTGGGGGGAAGAAAACAAGCCGAAATAGATGTCGTGGAGGGAAAAAGCTGCAATAATTCATAACTCGGAGAATTTGTGTGGTGGGAATTGGTCTAAGGGATTCTCACTTGATTTGAGCAACTCCATGTCTGCTCGCGGGAAGATGATAGGGAAAGAAAAGGCTCTTTAGGATTCAGAATCCCTACATTGGCTGGGGAAGGGTGGGTCGATAGTGAGAAGGATGAGGGAGAAAGTGTTGGGAAAATAGAAAATGATGAGACAGATGAAACACGACGTTGTCACACAACCAATTCAACTGAGGTGCAATTTTGCAAATACCAGCATTTCCTCTCTGTCCTTCCCAAATAATGGCCTTCCTCACATGCACATATTAGTTTGTCACTTCTTTTGGACACTCGAGCATGTTGCAGCTGCTGCCCCGGAACAACTTCCCTCTCTCTCACCGTCCACTACCCCAGAGTCAGTGCACAAGCATCAATACACATTTTGCATGTTGAGATGCATGTCGTAATTACAGAGCACTCAAAAACCAAGGCCACGAGTATCACTCCTATGTTTTAAGCCCTGTCAAATAGCTATGATCCTCTTTGGTGAGGCTTCCCCCCCCCCTCTCCCAGTCATCGTCCCGATACATGGAGCAGTGCAAAAAAAACCGATAATATTATGTAGTCAGTTCGAAAATGCCATTAACTTAAGCTATCAGCATATGTACATGGACCATTCTCTAAGGTTTTTCTTATTGTGTGAACAACACTGGGGAAAAAGTTTCGAAAAGAAAGTTGACTCAATCGGGCTCAACTATATATACGAGAGGCTCTCACTTCCTAATTGCTATCGTCTCCTCCATCAAAAAAGGTCTTCCTGTCAACCAGCATCTATTTTTCATGGAAGTCAACGCTAAAAGCCAAATGTGCTTGGAAAGCACGCAGTGTGAGCGAGAGTTGAGGGGAGGAAAAAATAACATATAATAATCTCATGGACATTATATAGTCTATATATAAATATCTATAGATACCTATCGAAAGTTAAGTACCCAGTCAGGGGAAGAAGGAGTTTGACGAAGCTATACACTCCAATGGCCCTTATTGAAATCATCTCCAATTCTCACTTGATCTCTAACCTCAGTTTACTAGTGGAAGGCTTGATACAGACCAATTTTCATCTTTCCATTCACGACTCTCTAAATGATTGTCAAGGATTTTCTTCCGAGCTATTATCCTGTCACGTAAATTATTCCTGTCCTAAGATGGAACAATAGATCACAATCTAACCTCTTCTTCCTTTTTTCCCTCGCTCTTCACACCGACCGAAATTTATGGAGCATTTAATACTTTCCAGGAATGTGTATGCACGTCCCCATCAGCCAAGAGCCAGTATGAATATCCAGGCCCAAGCCACTACCTACCGTATACACCGTACCTATTGCTAGTCTAAAGTGGTAACTACAACGCTGAGACTTCCATTTCCAAGCGTTCTTTTCCTTAAGCTTGTAGCATTTGAAATGCCATTCTGCCTTGGTATTGCAATATTATATTCCATTTGAGAACATCTCAGAACATAGAATGTTTAGTAAGAATATTAGGAACAAAATCCCCAAACCCATTCCATAAGGTTTAAGACGAGCTTCCCTTTCCAGAGGTAGTGCAAATTACGTGAGAGATATGATTTCAATGTATTGTTTATACCTAGAGTACTGTATGTCTCTAGTATGCATTATATTTCAAGACGAGCGAAGATAGATGGGTAAACTTAGAAATGTTGTAGCCTTGTAGTTATAATGATTCCCGAATGAAGTTCATGCCGTAGATACATACATACCTACTATAGATACAGTATCTCATAGTGTGTATAATGTATTGCTTAAACTATGCAGGTCCCGTGAGCTCCCCCAATGTACACAAAACAAAGCTGGAGATTAATCTGGTACAAAATTAGCTTAATAAAATAAACGACTTTTTGTGTGTATGTGGTCATGTGCCCAGAGTAGATATTGGATATATATTTGATTTCCCAGCTACCCCGGAGGAAGCACTTTTGTTTAAGGAGAGGAGAAATACACAGTCACCTAAAGCGAGAGAAAGGGAAGGAAATGAGAATAAGAGAAACAGACTAAGAGATAGCTTCTACACTTCCCTTCCTTGACTCAGGGGTTCCAAAACAATCCGACTATCTCACAATGCAAAATACTAACCATTTGAACAAACAAAAGAACCATGGAGAGAACCATACACTATTCTTTGTTGTTCCATTTTGGTATCTTCCAGTAACTTTTTTCAACTTTATTTCCCTCTCGTAGAAATCTTACATGAGATAGCTAGGATGACGTCTAGAATCTATGGGTTATAGAGAAAGTGCATATGTATATCTACAAATATAATTATTATATACCAACAAATGAGATACCGTTGTGTACTTGTCTGTATTCAAAATCTGGACGAGAAAAATACTTTCACTACTTCGTGTAGCAATAGAGAAGTGCGAAAGATTTCCGGAAATACGCACTTTGATTATAGAGTACAGTAATATCTCCGCTCCTGGCGGGAACTTGGGATGTCAGGAGGAGTCACAGCAGGACTCAAATCACTCGCCAGACATATGGTCCCTTCCCATATAATCATAGCACCGTAGTATAATAAAGCATGGGGAGATGTCTTGTTTTTGACCATGTAATCACACAGAGACGCAAGGAGGTGCGGGTTTAAAAATAATACAGGCATTATTATTATTACTGTGCAGTATTATACACTTAAGTATCTATATTAGGCACATGCATATAATGTAATGTATATTTGTGAAAAAGAGAGGATAGGAAAAAAATACAATGAAAAACTGAAATTTCGGGAATTGAATCGTTAATCAATGTTTTTAGGTCGGCTCAGTTGCAGTTTGAATGGTAAGACAAAGGGCCGATGAAAATGTCCAAATGATAGAGGTTATCTCCTTATAATGAAATAGTGGAGTCCTAATCAAAATTCAGTACTTCAAGCTCTATCTTCTGGAAGAGATGAATTCCTGGCATTAAAATAAAATGCTTCGGCTTGAAATGAAATTGATTCAAGCAAAGATGGAGGTTTCCATAGTTTTTCCCAGAGCTATACATACTTATCTATGTGTGTGTGTGTGTGTGTGTGTGCATGTGCATGTGTGTGTGTGTGGGCTTTTGAAGAAAGTCCTTGCAGAAGTAATGCTCGAATGCCTGAGCTCCTATAGTACTATCCTCACTTAGGAAGAATGCTTTACTTCCTCTCCATCATCTCTCATCCCTCGACATTGTATCTGTGCATATAGAGTGGAATCTGTTAAAGCCTTGGCGAAGTAGATAATACATTGTCAAAGCTCCGGTTTTTGGAATACCTTCAAGTCTTTTATGTGTTTGCAATTTCCTAGTGAGCATAGATAGGGATCGGGAGAATACCTATAGACGTAATGGTAATAGTCAGAGTTACAGGGCTATGGTGGAAGGCTGGGCGACAGCGGAGAATACGGTTATCCATTGGAGAAAGTCTAACTTCTGGGAATTCAACTCCATCCATTTACCAGGATGTGCATATATAAATGTGGTACGTACATATGTACATACGTACCGATTCAAGGGATCCAAATTTCCCTCCCTCCTTTCTCTCCCCCCCCTTGCTCTCCCTCACCATTTACAATTAGAGATTATGACCTAAAGAATTCTGGGAGTTTACGCCTTTCCGAGAGGTTCGGAGACTGGGTAGACGTAGAATGGTAGAGATTTAGTCGATCATGGGAGCTGTTACCACAAAATTCATAGGGAAATGTGACAGGAACTGGAACAATAAAATACAACATTTGCAAATTTCTAAGATTAGCCGACCAAAATATATTTATTGTCTCGATGTTCCGAAGGATTTACGAGAGGGACTAGTAAAGCTGACATTGTGAAAGGATTATCAATAAACTCCATGTTGAGCATCACCCGCTGTTGGTAACTTCTCCGAAATGTACTGCGAAGAAATTTCTGACGGAGAGGACCATATTATTGACTCACCCTTGCTTTTATCTCATTAAGTTGATTCTGATTCAGAATTTCTGAAAGGAGAATTCACATCCAAGACGTCATTTGCTTTTAACAACCATCAACTACAAGAAGTTGAGTTGTGTAAAATAGTGTATGGGAAAGGGAATACTTAATTTAAAGTTTTCAACCCAAACTTTCTATATTAATAATACGATAGCTGCTCATTCATGCAAAAGCATACAAAGCTTTTTACCCCTCTGCAGTTATTATTCCTTTCTCTCAAATTGTAAATAATATCCGTGCCTGTAATATGTACCCTTCCATTATATATGCTGTCATGCATACCTCGATGGTTTCGACAATACCATATTGTGAAACAGGGATTCTCTCCCCTAGTACACACGACTCCCTTATAGATTCAAAAGAGAAAAACAATTTTGAGTATGTTTTTTCCCCTGGAAATCCTTTTGTACGCAAACTAACTACGCAACCAAAGCAGAAATGAAGAGTTGAGAAAAAACGGAAGCAACTTCTGTTTGAATTTCCTGACATTACAGTCTAACTCCGCTTTTCTCCTTTCCGTAGTTCACGAATAAGCAAACTAACTCGAGAAGTATCACATAACAAAATAATAAAGACACTCCAGAACTATATCTCCTTTGAAAACCTCCACGCGCGCAACAACTTTCTCCTCTTCTCTCAGCGTTAAAATTAATTCAGTTATTAAAATTAAACTTGCTTGTTGCAAATTTTCTGCCTTGTCTTATTCCTGTAGCAAACTATTCATTTGAGACAAGTTTATGCTCGTGTCCCTTGATCCTAGACTCCTACTTCTCCAGCCATGTCAATGCTTTCTTTCGAACAATTTTCAGTCTTCGTCCCCGGATTCCTTGACAAATTTTAGGTTTCCATCATATTTTATGCATAATATCCCATGATATGGTCACACAGAAGTGCTCGAAAGTCTTTCAATGTATATTTACATCCTTGCTTCACTTTTCAATTCAATTTTCAGCGGACAAAGAGAAATAAGAACATTACTTTCATGCATGAATCCCTCCAAAACCCCCTGGGTGCACAAATTGACACTGCCGGGGAACAAGAGAAATGAGCAATAAATAAACTTGCTGAAATATAGTTTCCTGCACAAGTCCCCCGCTCCATGCTTTGCTTACATTACCAAAAATCAAATACATTACTGAATTGGGTGTGTGTATAATTATATTAAATGAAAATCACTTGTAATGCTGTTTGCTTACAGTATGTAGTCACCAAGAGAAAAACCAAAGGCCTCGTGTGCACTTAATATGCATTATAGTGGCCTCCCCCTATATACAAAAAAACCATTTGACTGTACTCACAAGAGGGGGTGATTAGTAGCTGTGTGAAATGATTTCATCAACACTCCCAAGCTGTTATTTCCTTTCTGCAATTGAAACTTTCACACAGCCCGGGTAGGATTTTCTATAGCACTTGACGCTTACTCATTACCATATCAGCTCATTCCTCCTTCGGTGTAATGAAAGCTTTACACATCGGGGACAGCAATGAGACTGACAATTGTCTCAATGCTGGGCTTTACTCTCCAAAGCCTTTACCTGACACGGCCAGCAATGCTCGAAGTTAATAGCTAGCAGCTCGCACTGTAACAAATGCTTTTCATAGCTCTCATACAACCATACCAGAGGCACTCATGCAGCTTGGATCGTACTTGGCATTGCCGAACATCTCTTTCACGCCTCCACCCCGAGACATACTTACACACACAGACCAAAACCAAAACCCGTACTGAATTAATTTCCTACCTACAAATCAAGCATGTATGAAAAGTTTTTGCGTGAAAGGTCTGTTGAAACATTCCCCATATTTTTCCATATAGATAGTCAATAGGATAATTTCCAAGGATGGCTATATGCCTTTGGAAACTGCAGCCGTAGAAACTACTACAATTTCTAAGCAGAGAGGGTACCGCAATCTAATATTAGAGCATGGCAATAGCTTCTAATGTACAGTGGAGCTGAACCTCTCTAATAGAGCTTTGCTTTCTCCAACGATACTTAAGCAGGACTTCAACTCCAAGTGTACCAGCTGTATGTTTCCTCATATATGTAGGTATGTGTGTCAGAGCCTCGTAGTCATATAAAACTGGTGGCAGAATGTGGAGCACACGTTTGGAATGCAATTCAATGGACTCATAGGACTCCTTTGCTTGTATTATTGAAAGAAATTATAAACGTGTGATCTGTCCCTCGATTGAATGTAATGGCTGGCAATTTAGTGTAATACATGGAACGGAGGAGGGCTGATGCTAAAAAAAATGTACAAAGAATACAAACCTGGAGGGCGACACAGCTGCAACTCCAACTTGTGAAGATAAATGTTTCTTGGTACTGAATGTAAAAATTTTGTGCGTGGAAATCTTACTTCCCATGATTCCCACTACGATGAAACAATACGAGAGGAAACTTCAGTCAGAGTGAGCCATAATATATACTGAACTTGAGAATAACGAATGGGACTACCGTAACTCAAATCAGATTCATCCTAGTGTAGAATCATTAGATTATTATTATGTCCTGAAACCGATCCTGGTGTCAAGAAGGAAGTTTCATATTTAAGCAATAAAATATCAGATTCCGGAAGAGGAAGGCTCAAATTACATTGCGGTCAGGCTAAAACTTTCATCCTCATGCTTTTGCATCCCGCGCGATCAGCGTCTCCCAGGTTGTTGGCATAGAGGCAAAGGCAAAGGACCGGTTGGGAAAGTTATCGACCTCCAAGAGCATTTTCTCGGATTTCAAAGTAAGTACTCGAGTAATTCAACAAAAGACGGGGAAAGAAAGAGGAAAACTGCCAGAGCCAAGATAACACTACTCAAATTGCGAACGGCGTGGAAATTATTTCTGACAACATGATATCTCTCGGCAGCGTCATTGTCAGTCACACACAGATCCCATCCCATTTAATTACACTTTATCCCTCCAACCACCAGTCACTGTTGCTTCCAGTAAATAACAATACGGGAGCTTGAACTATACCCCAAAAGTATCTCACACAACTCCGCATGCAATATAACTGTGTGTGGTGATTCAACTGTCCAAATACTTGAAGCCTTCACAAAAGTAATCCACTTCAAGGTAAAATACGGAGGAGTTCCAGTCCTTTAAGTAAGTTTTCACGTTGGGCAACATTTTGAAAATGTAAATGGACTACATTTAGAATTTCCCAAGCACAAAAACTCACGGATGTTTTAAAAATCAAGAGGTTGAGATAATTCAATTGGAAACTCACATTCTGTAGCAAAAAAACTATTTGCATTTTATTGCGTGTCCACAGCCCCAAGTACCATGTGTGTACTGACACTTTACTAAAATTCCATTGGAATTAGTCACTTGAGGATGCAACGCCAGTTAGTAGCATGTGGTACAGGTGCGGGTGTGAGTAACGTCACTACATACTTTCAGAGACAGGAAATACGACTGAGATATGAACTGGTGCTCAGCATGAAGAAAACGTGCGGAGGAAGGTAAGCTGAAGAGATAGGAGGAAAGAACCGAAGAAGAGCATGATATGAGCTTTCTCTCCATTCTCTAACTAACCCAGCCGGATGTTTCTCTTGGAGCTGTAGCCCACGAAAGGAGTGAGTGAACTGGAGAGAAAGCTTGAAACAAGATGCAATCGCTGAGTTGAACTCTCACACTATAGCTTTTGCTCCTTCCTTGCTTCCTCTATGTGCTCCTAGTCATGCTCGAGCAAGGGAGATATCCTAGCCTTATATGCACTCCACCCGGACATGTTAGCACTGAAGAGCCGCGCATCCCAAAAGCCCCAACTTATATGGAGGGAAAACCTTTTTTACTTTTCGAGTCTGCAACTCAACTATTTAACAGGCGACTTTCCAATGCACACACACACACACAAACAAAACTTTTAGCGTAGAGGGAAATGGATTGTGCCTTGTTCCATAGATTTTTACATGTACATGCATGTGTGTCTATATGTTGGGTAGAGACTCATGCCTGTACATGTATGATATCCCTCCCTGCTGGAGTTTTTCCTATAACCACAAGTTTTCACATAGGGAAGCCAGCCATATTACCCATCAAGGGAAGAGCATGTGTCCCAAACTCATTTGCACCGTCAGGAGGACGTATTTAGCAGCTTTCTTCAACTCCAGGGTTTTTAAAACCATTCGGTTGTGTCTGCGGTGCGGCGGTCTGGAGTTCTCTCATGTAATTACGTGTCTTCTCCACTTTTACTGCAAGAGTTGTCTCGTTACCACCGCTCCGAGTGTAGTACACACGGAGTGTTCCTTACTTAACAGGTAATGGGTACTCGTGGAGTGTCTTTCCCGGCTTTATGCACACACACACACACACACACACTCCCATACCTGGCTGACTCTCTCCGAGGCCAATGAGAATTTGTACTTGCAGGTAAATGTAGCGTCTATTGTCAAAAAAAAGGTTAGATGTAATTATAGATAGACATACTTAGGACGAAGCTATTTGGAAGGGCAGAGCTGTTAGTTTTCCAGCCTGTAGACCCAAAGATGCTCTTGGAGGGTCTGTAGAGAACCATAAGAGTTAAAATCCCACCTGCAAATGCAAACACCCTGGAGGGCTAATGTTTCCGCACTGAAGTCAGCTCCTGCGAGCACAGATACGAAGACGTGCGTGACACGCCTGAAATTTAGTCATTTTAGTTGGCTAAGCCCATGTCCGGCTTTGACTACCACAAATCATCTGGCTTTTAACAAGCAATCTTGGCTACCGGCAAGAGCGGAGATTCTCAAAGTTTATTCCCGTCCGTGTCATTCATAACTTTTTGAGGACAGGGAAGGGAAAGCAACGAACATTCCTACGTACAGTGCCGAGGAAGTTGTGGTAACACTGGGACTACGAGTATCTACTTGGTAGAGATGCACGTTAGTGATAATTACAAACTCATGGGCTTCACAGGTGTACAGTTATGGGTCTAAATAACGCCTATGCATGAGCAACTCGTCTCAACTTGAGCGGAGTGAGCTCCGAGCTCTTACACAGAAATCCTCCCTTGCTTGGGACGAAACAGCTTCCTAAACACCAAAGTAATTACAAAAGCATAGAAGATGAAATAATCCTCCGACACTCAGAACACTTTTACTTTGGTGAGAGGAACTCCTCGGCTTCCATCAAACTAGAGTCATCCCAGGCCTTCCGATGTGCCTACACTTCATTCATCCGTCCAGCCACTTGTCATTCCTTCACTCACTGCCTTTCCTGAGGTTTATTAACGCCCAACACCATCATGAGTCTCCATTAGTGCTTGCACACACATAGGGTTCTTCCTAAATCAACTTTCTCCCTATTTACCGGCTTTCTCTCCTATTACAACATCCTGCCATGTATGTACATACGTCAAGGCGGAAGTATCCTCCCCAAACTATGCCCTGCGTCAGAGTTAAATTGCACAGAAACAATTTTGAAACCCTGAGATTTTGTGAATAGTATATGTAGAAACTAAGGAACGTCAAGTAACACCCTGGTGCTGGAAGGGAAACACATTTTAGGCACATCGGTCTGAGGAAAAACGGAGAATGAGGTAGACACAAAAAGCCCCGTAAAACTCAAGAGCTAATTGCAATGCTGAAAGGCACTTGAAAAGATAGTCTTTCCCCATTCAAGTATTAGCACAAGTCCAGTAAACAAATTAAATACTACATATTTGCGTACTCCTCCAAGCGGAGCTCCGGGCTTTTAAATGAATTAGATTTCATAAGGATACAATCAAAGTGGAAGATAATGTTAACTGAAATGCGGAACTCTCTAAAAATCCCAACTGCACTGAGTCGTGTAATTAACCGAAAAAACCTCACTACATCCATGTATCCAGACTCGGCCCGACGCAGTAGATGTGTAGTTCCCCTTATCCAAAAGAAAGTCTCTGGTGTAAGTATTCATGTGAAACTGCGTACATAAAAGCTTAAGTCAGGGTACTTCTACAACTCAAAGCCCCAAGACTCTCTTCCCACCAACTGACAACACAGGCGAGACGGAAATCACGAGCAATTACACAACTGAAAAAGCAAAGTCACTTGGACATGAATCTCTCCTCTTACCAAAGAATTACTAGCCTTTAGAAATCTCACCGACAGCAATAACAACCAGGCGAAGATTTCACAGAGTGAAATCCTCCAGTTGAACAAGTTGGTTAGCACTTTGAGACAAACCTGTATATTAAACTCCCTCAGACTTTCTCCCATTATTTTCTGGGAAGAGACGTACTATCTCCTCTCGTGATACAAATGACCAGCTTAAAGGATTAAGCTTCCCATCACATTTTATGTCTGCTGTTCTTGTCCTTTTTCATCAACTGCTCCTGGTCAACACGACATGTGTAGAGGTACAAACATGCATTTCCACTTTTCCCTCAATGTATCTACACATAACATTTAGCCGAGCAACAGAATTCAATCACAGTACACACACTGAAGCTCTTCCAATCCTGAGATTGCTAATACCTAATAATGTATTTAGCTCGACCTAACAATTAGTTTTCTGGAGAAGTGTGCTCCGGAATATGAAATGACACATCAAGCACATTCCTTCATTCGTTCAAAGCATCTTCAAAATCATTCCTGCTAAAGTTCATTAAGTTCTCAAATGGAATGGCGTTAAAAATATAAAATAATTAATTTCTATAAATCTTAAATGACATTCTTCAACGAGCTTTTAGGAGGAAATAACACAAGTGCAGTAATCTATATGAGAAACCCCGGGTAGTACCCGGAGAACACTGGAGCGCCATCTAGGTCGGGTCAGTCACACTTTTTCGGATCCATGTTTCCTGCGAGGCGCTTTCTCCGGGTAGAGTTACCGAGAAAACGTTTGCGAGACTGGTGAAAGTAAGAGAATCTTCTGAGAGATGGCGCTCTATGGTGTAAAGCTCAACTGTGGCCTGTGGAGCAGCAGAGCAGAAGATAGGAGCATGGAAACCAGCAGACGTTTTCATTTTTTTTTTCGTGTGCTTCTGCACGAAAGGCTTGCCTTTACATGAGGCTGAGATTGGGACGAGAAAAAATAAAGGAGAGGGAGTGAGAAGAAAAATCATTCGTAGAAAATCTTTTGAGTTTCCCAGAGTGTACAATCTGGCGAGAAATTGGTCTATTCTTTGTAAAACTTGTGTGTTTGTAAGTTCTATCGATAGTAATACAGTAAATATTGTGGGAGATGAAAGTATGAGGTTGATTGCTTCCAGCCGGGCTCCTTTCTCAATTTGTGTCAGTTGTTTTTATCGCCCATAAAAGAAACCAGGCTTGTTCTTCTTCTAGATTTCCTCCTTGTTGTAGCAGCAAGTTTTCCACTCCTTTTCTCTCTCCCTCTCTACTTTCCCTCCCTTTATATCACAATTAAATGATACCAGGGAAAAATCACGAAAACTATATCTTACTTCTTACTTCTAGGCCTTCACTTTCCCTTCAGTATTACTCCTCCGGACTATAATTTTAACAACTCTCTCTTTCTCTACCTCATCATAATTGCTGCTTCAAATTTCTCCACACGCAATATCCCTTTCGTCTCATAAAAATAATCATCCGAACAAAACTGGGATAATTTTGTGTGCGTATATAGCCCTGTATTTGAGAAGTAACTAACCATTTGTGCTTCCTGTCTAAATACATCTTCACGGCTGACTACATGTACCTACGTCACGGTAAGGAATCAAAAGGAGCTGGGACCTAAAAAAAGGAAAGTGGCTTTTCCATTGCATGGGGTAAGGAGAAAAGAGGCAGGAGAGAGCATAAAAACATACCGGCTATTCGATTTCCTCCAATCCCATAAATGCAATTTAACATGGAACGAGGCCATAGCTAATGACCATTCACATTTCGTGACCCTCTCTTTTAGTCATAATAGCAATTAGGCTCTGAGGAAACAATCGATTTGATCCAGATGATGGGAAAAATGATCCTATAATTTGATGTATCCATCGCCCTAAAGAATTCCTTCTATTTTTAAATCATCTTTGTCGATTAGGAGATCCAATTTCTTCATTCACACGCTTTCTGCCTCCCATTAATTTCAGTAGATAACATCCGAAACGTTATGGGTCGTATGTTTCACGACCAAGCCAAATATTGAAAATTCATACTTACAGCTATCTACGTTCGCATGGGTATGCTGTATAACTGTACAAGCACAAAAAGCTTCTCACATTATTATTTCGATGTCTTAGATAATATACAAAGCCCAGGAACGTCTTTTTGAATGTAAACGACAGCCAAAACTTTTCTTATTTACAAAACCTCTCCAAAATTTTCATAGAGACTATCTCTAGTCTGAACTCCTTCTAAACAAAAACATGGAGCAACAAGCGCTCACGAAGGTAAAGCTGTCAAAAATTATTCTATCCAATGTTTAGTTATTCCCACCAAGTTCCTTCCGTGTAAACGTGTTTGTATACATGAGTACCGCAGAAGTCAAAGCAAGAGTTGAGTACAAGGGCTACCTAAATGTACGAATGTACATACATACACTTACAGTTTATGCCTGCATCAATTGATATCGTGGCTTTTATAAGTATTTCTTGGAGTGAGACCTTTTGGATAAACAATTCAACAGTCAGCTGTCATACGCACCTTCCTATGGGAGTGAGTTTCGATGTGCCTTTTCTGCCTCTTTCAGGTATTGTTGCCCATCCTTTACGCACCAGACTTACGCGATATATACCCAAGAGTTGAAGATGTGAGTCGGAGCTGGGAAAAGCTAACATGAATGGACACTGGAAGTTAGAGTCAGAAGGAAAAACCCTGTTCGAAGAAGCTGCCAAGGAAAATGATTCATTTTTTACACGAGGGGAAATTACAGAATGACATCAAGGAAGAAGTAGATTTCTCACGGTAGAAAACATTCCTCAAGAGGTATTACGTATGAACCCTAGTCTCCTCGGTTTTGGCATCACACATATGGTACAAAGAGAGAGGGAGGAAGTGAAACAGCAAGTGTGTGTCTCAGATGAGAGGAAAACGAGAGAGTGAGAGAGAGAGAGAGAGAGAGAGGACAAAAAATACGGAGAAATTTTGGTTGCCCGACCAAGAAGAAGGAGTTGTGTGCATGTACATATGATATTTTATGTAATGTGTGACTATATATATATGACCGTTCGAACAACTTTCAGAATCGATCATGGAGTATCTAAAGATATGAGGTCCCAGCTCCCGACAGACATGGACGTACATTGATACGTCTTGAATGTATGCACAATTGGCGGAAGAGAAGTCCAAGATTCAACAAGCTCTCAAGGACGTAATACAGTTTCCAGGGAGTTACAATGATGAGCTTAATCCCATCATTGACATTCGTCAGTTGTCACCATAAGTATAGGAAGAAATGGTGAGAGATTGTCGAGGGAGTGAGGGAGGGGAAATCTCCCCTTTACTTTCTTCCTCTCTGCCGCTCCCCTCGTTTTGCTGAGGTATAATGGTGTGGGTGATTGTGGAACCATTAAATAACCAACATCTTAGGATATGCATCCCCACGCAATCAACAACCTAAGTGCCTAAATAAACAAGGAAATCTTGTAGGTATAGCCCTGTTGGTACAAGGGCTCTATGAGGAGAAAGTAAAACCAAGGCCATTCCTCTAATCTGCATTCATACACAGGAGGAACTCCTCAACGTTGTCCCATACATCAAGTCCCTTCCGCCTCAGATTCCTCCCAGCCTCTCACGTACATAGTTTCTCTCCGTAATTACATATTACATATACATACATAGGTACATGCATACTCATGCCACACACTAACACAAACATATGAAAAATGCACACGTACTCATAAGTCTACAATAAAAATAAAGACGAGGAAAACCCCAGCAAGACATACAAATGGAAGCTATTGGAACGACCAGAACTCCAACATGTCATTGGCACACTCTATAATTTCCAGAACAAACCACCACTGACGAGTCTCCAAAGTACCAAAACTATTTCTGCTACTTCATCTCTCTCTCTCTCTCTCTCTCTCTCTCTCCCCTATTTTTTTTCTCTTTCCTTTCCTCTCCGGACCTTCCAAGTCACTGTGGTATAACTATAGACTTCCAGATCAACTAAATTGCTCGCCTGCCAACTCTCTACTACAGTACCAATCACTGCTGAAAACTATACACAGAGGAACCACTTCACCGCACACACAAAAACAACCCACAGCCACAACAAACATCCACATAAAATACAATTCACCAATAACACAACAAATGCATATGGTCGGGCTGGAATCAACATATACTAACACAGCCTTATTATTAATCGATACACATTTTTTCCCCCTTTTCAACTCAACCCATATATGCACCAAACCATCTGGTAGAATTCCACAAAATAATCCAGAAACGCTCCAGAATAAAAGTAATTACGTAGATATACACATCCTCATCCGAGTTTTAAAACAAAACAAATGGTTCTGAATGTAGTAGGCAAAAAAAAGCAGTGTGAAATCGTTCAACACCTCTTACAAAAAACTCGGGAGCTCCCCATAAAAATGTGACTTTCTAAAAACAAACGACCTCTAGCAATTTTATGAGATTTTGCACTTGTGTGCCGAGAGGCAGGGATGTAAAGTTAGGATCTAATTAATGAGGTGCATTCTTAATTTCCAAGTTGCAACTGCAATGAAAGTTTCGAACAACTATATTGGCTTGAGGGGTTCCGTGTTTATTGCACGTGTACATCATTATGTGTGGGTTTGAGAGATAAATTTTGAGAACATAAATTCCCATGGAGACAGCCTGGGTTTTGGTTTCCATATCACAGGGCTAGTTCTCTTGTCTACTTCTTTACAAAAATATTTTAGAAACCATGCTTTTTCGGTTCGTTACAGCAATTTCTCTTGTCTTCCATGTTATTTGGATTTTTTTTAGTTTGTGGGGTAGTACACATACGGAGGACACTGGCAATGAGTAGAGTACTATTGTGGTATGTACATTGACATTTGAGAAAGGTTGGAAGCCAACTTGACTAACATCGCTGGCTGCACATAATTCTCAGCGTGTGGTTTGCTACTTCAGGATTCCCACCGTAATCCACCTCAGTGTAGCTCTCTGGCCAGTGAACAAACAAGTGTTTCCATGTACAACATTTTCATTTTTAGTGTCAACAGAGTGAAAGGAAAATAAAGCGAGATGTGAAAAAATCCATGATGAAAGTGTCTATTTAGCAAGCAACAACAACAGATATTGCTAATAGCTTCTCATGAAAAACAATACGACCCCTGGACAAATTACTACACGGAAAATTAGGATTTGAAAAGCATGCATGCTAAATGCTTTACAATATACATAAATTATTTCATGCAGAGTTTACAATATGTAAATCCTAGTAGTATTCAAAATGGATGGCACCAGAGGGCTGGCTACCTCAGGAAAACTTTAGTCCGGAAGGCACGAGGTAAGTAAGGGAGGCAAAGACGGTAAGAGCTACAAGAGCTAAAATTAAAATAATGGAGAAACTCCACGCCTCATGACTGGTATTGTCGAGACTGGGGATAAGAGAGGGCGGACTACAAGACAGAGAATGGAAGGAGCGTCCACCTGGAAGTTTCACATGAAAAAAATAAAGGAGTAACTCATCCAAAAATAATGTGAAATATTACCTCGCGTAATAAATCAAAGATGCACATGGGGCAGCAATTGGTTTGCTCCTCTCCGATCACTCCCATGTATTTTCTCTCTCATGGTTACGTTACATACTACTACCAGGAAAGCTTTAGCTATATACCTACTATAAATATCTACACTAGAACCAAAACCTCTTCCCTCCAAGTTTTCAAGTCGACTACCTTCCATTACCAATATCTCTCCAGACAGTAACCTAACCTACAGGAGGAGTCTACACATATACCAACATAATATACTTTCCCCACATAATTATATATACTCCCCTAGGTATCTACATCCACTCTCACTCAACATGGAATACATGATATCATATACATCTGAGAATATTTTGCACATGCACTCACATTCATCCATCTTGCCTTCTAGACACCCTGTGAAGTAAGCCCTCTTAATTAGAAACAAGTCAGTCATGTAGTACTTTCACACAGACAATCTCGTATCCAAAATGCATCTATGTATGTATGTGTGTGCCCCCGTCTGCTATGAATGTTGGACAGATACCCTGTATATGAATGGACCATCAGTCGCAGTAATAAATTCATACATCCGCTAATTGCACATAGAGGACGATTCCTACAAGGGGTGGTTCATGCGTGCCCACTTATTGTGCGTAAATTATATCAAATTTTGCTGGCAGGGAAAGCCTAAGTTTGTGTCCACATGTGTACCACCACATTATTCCAATTCCGCACGTAGAACTAAGTATGAATCATATCCTGCAAACAGTACTCCATTATAAGGACAATTAAGTCCTTTAAACAATACCTCCCTCACCCTCCGCGGGAACCTCCTACGCAGCAAACCATATACTAAATACGCAGGGACAACACACACACACACACACACCAGTACATAAACAAATAGAATGCTCGAGGACAGCACATTTTCCACACAAATTAATGCCGGAGTAAATCCCTTTAATACAGGGGAGCCATCCCTGATGAAAATATTAAGTGGATATTGGGTAATTCCTGCATTCCAACTAGCTCGGCTCCTAAAATGCACAATACAGTCCCGGACTCTTGCTAGTGCTCCGAGCTACTATAAAATTCCTCCCAAATTTTAACTACCAATAACCGGCTGAGTGCACAAGTTTAGCACAAAAGCGTGATGACATACACAGGAAATGTAAACAACCTGCACAATTACCACGTCCCGAAATATTTCAAATACAACTCCCACACTCAACCAGGATAGCACTGTAATAATTATTACAATCATAGTAATGTATGCACATGCTGTGTGCATGGTTTCTGCTGAAAAATCTAAATCCTGTTGGGATATTCCAGCTTCCAGCTCAGTGCGTATCCACCTGCGTGCATACTTTCACAGCCTCCCATAACTATGCATAAGCCACTCAGGAAGGGAGAAGCTAAGCTTGTTACAGTACAAGGTAGCCATTAAAGCCATACTACAAACCAAATTTATAGTTTTATGCACTGTACTAGTTGCAACCCCCTCAATTCATTCCCAATTCCTACTAATACTCAAATACCCCACCTAGCACATATGACACAGGCCGGCCTATAAAGGAAGTAACGAGCTTCAAACGGTTTGGACAGAATAGTATCTACATACACTTAATAATAGCTAAATCCCTACTACAGAGATTCAAAGAACCTGTACAGAAAAATAGATATAGGAAAGTGAGCCCTACGCTATAACGCAGCTGAAGATAACAAGCTGAGGCTGAGGGTGTAAATGCTCTTCACATACAGATTTCCCTACCGGCACATATGCAATTACGTTGGAGGAGGCAGGGAGACGGCAAGCGAGAGAAAGGTGGTGGAGCTGATGCATAAGCAATAAATATAATGATTACAACTTACAACATAACAAATGGTTTAATAATGTGGAACTGTGTAGCACGTACTTTAACTCCTCTCCCCTCTCCCGCCCGGCTTTTAAATGCATTTCTGAAAAGATAAGAGCTTCCAAGTCTCTGCATTAAGCATTACTCTTACATATGTATAAATCCTGCAAATTCCAACATCAGCCCTACACATCCCTCCAAATGAATGAACAACTTGTACACACTCCTCAATGCATCTTACAAGCAGAACAATAACAACGTATAACTCCACCTGAGGATTAATGCCCAGATGCTAATCACCACCGGATGGATTTATTTAATGTAACATTCAAATTCCATGCATAGTTTAAGCAACTACAAACATACAGGGCGATAGGGCCGATAGAGCGACTTAAGTGGGCAAAATTGATACCGGTAAGTGTTTAGACTGTGCGGACGTATGTATCTACATATGTACATCCATAGTTACGTGGGCAATGACAGTCCGGGTATGCGCAAGTGTGCATATTATAGGGAGATAGCTCACTCCGATAGAAACCAATGTTTACATAGTAAGATACGGAAGAAATGGCAAACAATGGAAGTAATTAGTATTAACATTCATACATGCACAAAAGAATAAATATACAGCAAGCCGTTAAATGGGAGGCCCAAATCCTGGAGTTTCAATAAAAGTGAGCGCCGACGGAGAAGAAAGCCAGGATGCAATGACGAGACAATATACATATTTATGACAAGATGAGGAATTAAAAGTATCCAACTCCTGACTTGAACCTCACTTGAGGAGGCGTGAGAATGTACTAGGGTTTTATAGTGTACTCTCTCCTCCGCTCTGCTTTAACCACACCACTAAAGACTTCCTTCCAGCCGCATCAAGTCTAGTGCGACTACTAGGACGAGCCTTGAGAGCCGCTGGAGAAGAGACGGGAGTTCGTAGGAAGTGAATATACACCCGCACGTAGTTATGTACCTCCTCCGGATTAAACCAAGTAATTTTCATGTAAGGCTGACTTGACTGGGAGGACGGAGCTCGAACGATAGGAAGAGAATGAGTGAGTGACATTGGATCCACATGAACCTGTAGTCGACAGAATATAACCGAGTGAGTGAATCTTGTCGTTTCCGTATTTCCTCAGGGGCCCCACACACAAGTATTACGTCTACGGATGTACCATGTGCTCCCTTCATCTTATAGCGTCACCCGCCCCATACCAGAGCCCCTCTTCACTCCTGCCATATCATCATCCGACTCCACACCGCAAATTGCCTTTTTCTCCACTCAATCTCCTCTCCATGCTCCATTCGCACCGTTATACTGGGACTGCACGCGTCATCAGAGTGTCTTCTCACCACCAAAGTTCAATGCTGCTGGGTTAATCAGTTAGACTGTTTTCGGGCTTTCCTCACATTTCCTACTTCATCATATCCTTGCCCTGTACGGAGCTGTAAGTAATTGCTTGTAGTCAGAGTAATAAATGCAAATTGACAACCTCTCGCGATTTCCTTTCCCTAAAAATTTATGATTTAACTTTAAAATATTTTGCCTGGAAGTTGGAACAGAGGTTTGGAGCATGTGAGGAATGTAAATGTGATAATGTCAGGATAATAGAAGGATTCAAAGTTGAATCCCAATTGAACCCTGCATTAACACATTATCCTTGACTAAACACTACCCCTATTATTTATAATGTGCAGTCGCCTTTATATGTATCTACATATGTAAGTCACTCCATGCCTGCATACTAAAAGTATGTACATGCGTGAACACGGAGAAATGGAGAATTATTAGCGTAATTTAAATACCGCACAGACTTTCCCGGCTGAACGGTTGTATTCTAGCAGATCGCAGACATAAATATATAAATTAGCTACCAGTGCTGGAGGATATTATTGAATGTGAAGTCTGGAGTTGTATCATGTTAGAGAAGGTTCGGATTACAAAATAGGAACAAATAACCCAGGTTGACTCTCGCGGGCTCAGTGTGCTGACGGATTTTTTCCTTGTATTGAGTAAAACACTGGAGCTAATAATAATATGAGGATATGAGGAGAGGAGCTCTCGCAATTATGACGTACCAAGGAAATCAAAGAGGATTTCCTCCAAGTTACACACTCGGGAGGGATCCTCTCCTGTAACGGCGGAGATATTTAAAATTAATTAAGGGAATATAAAACTGCAATAAAAGAGCAACAAAGTTATGGTCCAAGTGGTAATAAAATCCCGCTATTGGGACTGTTACTTTTGAGTAGTGCACACGGACTGGATTGCCCTACATGCACTTATGCTCCCATACATACATTTTATGACACATGTTTTCCCTCCACATAAACTACTAGGATTTAGTGCTACAATATCTGTAAATATTACATTACGCCCGTGCTTTCTACCTACGTATGTATGTACCCCCACTATCTACACAAGTGACGACGAACATATACGAACTCACAAGGCAGCCCATCCTCAGGACGTTCACATATCTATAAATACTAAAGCTACTACTACTACTGCACTCACACACGGAGAGCTACTTTACGTGTGCGGACATGTCTACATCTTGCATGTAGGTTCCTGTCATCAAGTAATGCTCAAGTAAGTACTTGTTTACACTGCCCTTGCTTCTCGTAGATTGAAAGCAATCAAACGACAGGGGTAAATAGTGCGCCCATCCTCATTCCAAATTCCACTTGGTGAATACATACGTGAGGACTGTAGGAGTATAGGATTACCATCAACTTACACCTATGTATATACTTGTGCGTAGGCAACGAAATTCACGTATATCCCGGTACATCTACATAACTATGCACATTCATACGTGGCTCTGTGAGAACACCCAAAGTTGTTATTTCCGCCTGCTTGTATGTACATACATATATCTATACACTTGTCCAGAAATAAAACAAACAATTACGTATATACTTGGCCATAGTATAAGTAGCCCGCTGAATGTGTACACAGGAAAATTCCCTGGTACATGCATACTTGATGGGTCCTTGTGCTGACGCTCTTGAAAACCGGCCAATAAATCCCATTTGCCCCCTTCAATATTGACCTTTCCTCCAAGTTATTATCTATGACAATGAGAGCAAAGCAGAGGAGATGGGCTGGAAATGCATGGAGAGATACAGGGAGGGAAGAGCAGGCTCATTGAAAATTTAAGCCCGTCTTAGTGCATGTAAGTGACTGAAGAGTAAATAAGGGAGAGGAAATCCATAGGATTTCTTACATTCAATTATTCTCCGGATATTGTTCTCCTCCCCGATCGTCCAAGTCCATCTGGAAATGTGTGTACCCTCCCTGATGGAGGAATTCCAGGGAGTATTTCTCAAAACTTCCCCGAACCGATTGACAGGAAATGTGACAAAAATAATTTTTTGTCACATTTCTGTGCCGACCAGCGGCAGAAGTAGAAATTCAAAGAGAGGGAAAAAATGAAAGTTATAGGATAACAAAAAAAGGATTTTGGAGAGAGAGAGAGAGAGAGAGAAGGCTTGTGAGAGAAATTTCGGAGAGAAAATCTCCTGAGGTCTGAAAATAGTGAAAGGACCCAGAAGATAAGTGGTATTTGTGAAGACGCTGGTGGACGTCGTTTTTGTCATGTCCCTCGTAGTGAGTAGCCTTGATAGAAGGAGTAGTAGCAGGTAGTATTAGTTACTACTACTAGTAGTACTGCTGTAGTTGATGCAGTAGGAGAGGGAAAGAACGACAGACGATTTTACACGTCTCCTGGGACACATTAAGAAACGAGAATATCAGAGTTTTTAGGGTGCTTCCAGCTTCTCGTCAAGTACTAGTGAGACTTTAGTCATAAGTTTTCCTTCGACGTTCAAATATTTTTTCCAACAGTCTCTTCCCTCCTACCAACCTCCGTCCCTATAGGAAGACAGCTCCTCAGCCCAGGGATAGATACATATATCCAGGCCCCCGAAATCTATAAGTGTTTCAGCTCCATCGTCCAGCTCTATATTCTGTGATAAAGTAGTGGTCGTTGGAGAGTCCGCTGTACAGAGAGGCCTCCCTCTCCTCACTCACAACCTCTCTCGCCTCCACACATTGTGTGTCTTAAATAGTCCTGTCGACAAATACTAACCTCTATTACTCCCATTGATTTCCTCCGATCCCAGTCAGCTTCTCCCGGGTCTCCGTTAAGTCCTCAGAGTGGCTAACTTGCCACCATTGCAAGTCCATTTCAGTATCAACATTAATATTGTCCCTCATGAAGTTATACCCTTACCATACCTCCCTCCGTAGTACACGGAAGCCCCTTCAATTTACCACCAATATTACTCCAGCTTTTACGTCTTCCTCTCCTCCTTACGAAGTCAAGTGACCTCCCAACTTTATCTATAGTTATTTGCACACCATGGAATCATTCCCTCTCTGCTGGGTCTCATCCAAGACAAACACTCTCCATGGAATATCTTTTATAATCAAACCAAACACCATAAAGGCTCGGGCAGCTGTGGGACCCGCTAAAGGGAGGACTTCCATTAAAATTTACTATTTGCGAAAAATTGTCAAAATCCGCACCAGTCGGGATTTATCCAGCTCTATAACTTCCACATTCTACGACAGAACAAACCCAGCAAATAGGAACCGCAAATACGGAACTAGCTGTCCAGGCAAGGCCAAGACTTGTACAAATCCACCAAAACCATACTTTGAGCAAATAATCAAAAATCTGAAAGGGAGTATTATTTATGATATAATTTAATAAATAATAAAAGACTCTGGAGCTGGAATGAAAGCTCTCCACATTAATACAGACTGTCCGTGAAGTCATGTGTCTTCATTCCGTTTACCATTGGCCCTGTCAAGATATATAATTATGTAATTTGCTGAGTTGATAGAATTTCGGAGGGAACGTGAGGGAGAGCAAGAGCGTAACCGTGCGAGAATGATTTTTAACTCATCAAGCAATGGTAAAAGGGATGGGCTAAGCGTCTAATTCCCACTCTGAATGAGGGGTTTAGACTAAGATTTATCATGAGAAATCCCCTCATGAAATCCTTCTTGTTTCTCGGAATTTCTCTCGAAGTGGATACGCGCTGCTCTCCCTTCACAATGAATATTTCCACAGTCTGATGAGTCCGTGAAGGTACTATTTGGGTATATATAGCTCATGGAACTAAGTACATGGAACTGATTTTCTCTGTAGTGTCCTATTATGCGGAATGTTTTTAAAGCCATACGCAGTGGTTGGAGTTGAGTGAACAAGGATGTTCCCAACAGCATATTATTCCTCGCTCCGTGCACTCTTCCAGTGACACGGGTTCTTCATTTAGTAGCGAGAAAAGGGTTCATTCCAACTACATCAAACGTGGAGGGGGTGTCATGCATAGTCTCTCCACTACATAGATGGTCATTGCGTGGCTATTGTAATTGTACTGTTGTAAGATCTTCATTTAGATATAAGTAGATATAAATACTACGTGCACGCGCCATACGCAGAGAGTTGCCTCGATAGCTTCTGTATTATGTAGGACATAGATTGTAGCATGCAATTCCTGAAGATTTCCCGGAGAAAGAAGAGCTTACACACTTATCAAAGCCAAGTATTGTATTGCTCCTTTCACTTTTGCTATTCAAGTCCCATTCAAATACAATCTCCATTTCATATAAGCCCATATTTTTTTTTACTTCTTGGGAGAAGCCACCCGGACCCAGAGGACGCAGTGTAAACTCGTACTTTAGAGTGGAACAAGTTCGTGCATGTAAGTAAAGATCATTATATTTACTGAATATTTCCTTTATACGCCCAGTCGTTCCAGGGATATCAAAGAATGTTTCTACTCGTTCAATCTATTCTACGCAGAGTTCTTACTTTTAAAAGTTACGCATTAACTACGCCCGCAGGCTTACTTATGTAGATACATGTTGTTTTATAGGTGATATATAACCATGCCGATAATATTATTAGCTGGCTCGTATTTATCACAAGGCTAATTGACAAACCATGTGTTTCCACTGGATTTTACCAAATCGTGTATGAAGAAGAGAAGACTACTAACAGGTCTAGGTTTCCCATTCACTTCCATTGCTTTCATCTTCAAAGATTATTCTTGAATTGAGTGAGCGAGTCAAAGAAAGAAGTATAGATTCTCATTTAATCTCTTACGGAGACCAGGATGCTAGTAGTTCCAACAAAACTTATCGAATATTAAAAGCGACAAAAATTCATTAAAATCTGCCGACAGTAAGCACTGTTCCCAAAATAAATTCCTTTGAAATGCCTGCAAATATTGACCAGAAGCAAGTAATAAAGTTAGCAAATTCCGCCATCAAGCTTAAAATTTTGAAATGTGACTTTGAAACATGATACTATAAATTACCAGGATTAACATAAATATTAATAGGGAAAATTCGGAGATTTTGAGTATGAAGGATACATAGACAGTACAATCAAAAATTCATAATTCACTTCTTATTGTTAGTATGAATAGAGATTAATGTACGGGACTGCTCTCTCTCTCTCTCTCTCTCTCTTGGCAATCACTGCAGAGTAATCTGTGCTAGTTGCATATCTATTTTCATTGATAATCTAAATTTCAGGAAAAAACCGGCATGACGAGGGGTAATGAAAACGATAGCCATACTTGTAATAAAGCTCTAAGTGGCCCAGACTTTCAATTGAGTGGCAATACATGTAATAGGACATGCATGAGTGCGCATACAGGATTTTCTTTATCTCATGTAGGTGCTCCGGCACTGCAATACATTTCCTTTGGCAGTGGTTTAGTGAGAAGGCCGAGAGAGAGAGAGAGAGGAAAAGATAGTTGCATATGTATACATGGAGAAGGTAACCCCTATCAAGTCATCTAATGGCCAGTGAAAATGAAATCCTGTGAGGAAATTTCTTGTTCATGATGATTCTTGAAGCTCGTATAAAATCGTCATAAAAACAATATCAAAAACTCATTTTTCACTTGAATCCGTAAAAGAATAAGGATTCACCTCTCTGACTCCCTCTCCCTCTCCTTTACTCCATCTTCGTTCCTGAGCCAAGTGGGAATCTAACACGGAAAGACAGGAATTGCTGCTCTATTTTCTCCACATCCGATTTAATACGCGTATAAGTACACATCTTTGACGTAATAATAGTTTCTCTCCTTTTTAGGTCTCACTGCCTCTCTCTTACACTCTAGCAAATAGTCTCTACTTTCATCCCTGTACATAAAGTTAAACCCCTATATTTATGGGGACATTACACGTAAGAGCAGCTGAGTCGTAATTTAACAGCACTATATGGCTTCTCCTTTTTTATTTTATTCATACAAGGAAAAATCACGAGAATCTCTACAAGACCGACACACACACACACACACACTCTCTCTCTCTCTGTCTCTCTCTAGCTCTCTCTAGCTCTCACCCCGCACACATACACACACAAAGTTCAACCTTTTTATTTACTACCAGGCCATAGTTCATCCAAACCTTATAAGTATTTACGTATGTATGTGTAACATTTCGCATCAATACCCACAATCCGACCTTTTATCACCCAAAACGGCTCCTACTATCCACTAACCAGTCATTCTTTCCTCTGGTATCCTTTAAGTGTCGAAACAATGATACGATTCCCAATAAAACTTTTATCGCTACAACAGTTATTGTTAAAAGAATGGCAACCCATGGTCGACTAGCGTCAAGAGCTACAGCATTACTTAATTGTTTATACCAATCGAATGATTATCTACACACAGACGTCCTCCCTCATCTGAGACTCTCCAGAATAGAAGTTTAGACTTGAAGATACTCCCTCATCAAACTCTAGTTTCTCTGTACTAACTGCCCCCTGGATACAGTCCATTTCCCAAGTAAGACCTGTGTAGAAGGGTCTTAGGCAGATAATTCACAGGCTTTCACAAGAGTTTAATTAATGCAAAAAACTACATGAGCGAATTCCACAGACCGAGCTGGGGATGATTATTAAAAGCTTCTTAATGAAAATGGGTTGAACACGTCCAGCTACAGTACAAGAGATTGTGCTACAAACCCTTGAGTTATACTAGGAGTGCAAGGGAATCATGTTAGTAATTATTTATGCATGCTAAAGACAACTGCAGTGAGGTAACAGCAATACACAAGGAAAGGAAATAGCCTCGTTTCGTTATCATTCTCACAGAATGGAGTACAGAAAGTAATTACTTGTATTTGTGAAATTAATACGTCAACTCAAATTGGTAGACAAACAAACTCCTGGCGCATGCTAGGGAGCATCCTGACCCTGAATCGAAGTGGTGCCCAGAGTTTATTAAAGTTTTACAGAACCAGGAATGGATTCTGTAGTCAAACTCTCAGGGCAGGTTGAATGTCCAAACTCGAACTTCTAATTAGTCCGCTATAAGTTATTAGTGGAATGATAGCCAAGACTGCCATTGCATCAACCCTTCCAAATCTCTAATTAGTTGATGCTTAAGGAAATTGAGGATCTTACTGAATCCTGCCTCTCAAGATCCTATAGACTACTCACATATGTTTTTTCATAACCTCAATCCTTGTAATCACAGACTCCTACCTAAATGCACCATACGGACATTTGATACCTATAGTTTAAACTGTGAAATGAAAATCTGGGATTGAAAAGCTCACAAGAGTCAAGCCTCATGTACAAATACAACCATTAACTTAAACACTTAATTGCGTAATTACATACGAACTAGTTGTTGCTCCCGTATCTGTAATAATAGCCGTTGCAACTGAACAATTAATACACGTTATTAAGTTGCAATGATTACAAAATCTCCGACACTGGCAGTAAATAACATCCCTAATTCACGCTGTAATCTTCCCAACACAAAAGTGTAAATGCATAAAGGGAGGCAGTGAAACTTGAAAGAACAACTCTAGCTTGTACACAACAAAGACCACCGACGAAATTGAACATGCCGCAAGAGCCCATCAAGACGGGCGGAAGAATCCCAGAAGTAAAGGCCTTCAAGATAAAAGTTCCCAGAGTAGCGTAAATCAGGGGACCCACAATGAAACCAACAAGAGCTTCAAGTGCTATTGAACCGGCACCAGAAAGCAAATTTCAAATTATAAATTCAATTCTGACGCAAATTTGAGCACACACAAAAACAGTGAACGATCATTGAAAAACGAATGGAGTCTTTTTGTATTTATTCCGTAAGGACTCCATTCCTGGGTAGACTACATGTATATTTTTTCCAGTTAATAAACCAAATACTCAAGTAACCTAGTCAGTGTCTAAAAGACATCTTATTTCCCATCCTAGACTAAGAACAGCGTATCTTTGAAAGTGTAAGATCCTTTGCCCGTGATATTGCTCAAAATCCATATTTTCAGGAGGAGACTTGTAGTTTTCAAGTCCGGGAACTCTGAGGGTAATCTAATAACCATTAAGTGATTGCCTTTTCAATAAATTTATCCATTCCTCAAGATTGCAGTAGGCAGGCTGAAAATTATCTGTAGCATGTCTCTCCTCGTATACGTATACGTTGATTATAGGAGAAGAAAAGAAATTGATTAAATTGAGAAACCCTCAAATGTTATAACTACTTAAAACCCGACGGACAAGTGTGCTGGTAATATACCCAGCCCATAAATACTTAATAAGAGTGACGAGACTGAACGCAAGTGAGAAGTGAGAGGATACAATACTCGAAGCGTATATAATCAAGGCAGAGACTATCCATCATTTTGTTGCGTTTGCAAACTGTCCTCACATGCGGAGCTCGCCTCTCACTCCGAGTATGACAAATGTAAAGCTGAGACCATGAAATCTCCTCTGGTGTGATAATAATGAGGAATATCGATCCTCCTCTCTGATGCGGACACTTGAATGTACTTCTGACTGTATTTATGCTTATGGTCCGTCTAAAACTCATCTAAACCCATGTGTGCAAATGTACGGGAAATGTACAGAGGTTCGTCAGATTGTATTAAATTCTCTCATTCCACTCCGTCTGTCTTCCACTCCCTCACTCTCCCCTCACACCCCACAGTCTCACAATGTATTAGGAAGACCAGTGAGAACACATGACTTCCTGTATCAAGAATTGGTTGACGTCCCGCTTTTAAAACCCAAGTGAAAACCACAGCAACCCATGAACCAACACTTATGCACCGCTACCAAAACCGCCACACAATCTTCTCATCCAATAATACAGAAATAACATCAACTTTTTTCGAATCAATCGGAACGTGGAAATGGGGAATTCAGTTCACGACAGCATTGTGACCTGACAGAAACCGATATTTCCCTTTTCGGTTCTGTCTCTTTCTCTCTCTCTCTCTCTCTCTCTCTCTCTCTCTCTCTCTTGCCCGTGGTTCTCTCTCAAAGTTTCCTTCTGGCTTTCTCTTGCTCTATGAGTCCCAAACCGACTGGGATGGGAAAGAGTAAGAAGAAAAAGAGTGAGGAGAAGGTGAAGTGAATGCAGAAGGAAAAGGAAGAAGCTCAAGTATAAAATTCAAATCACCGTCCATGTGTTGTCCTCCACCCACATGGATAACCGCATCCGTCAATCTTGCCAAATGCCTAGATACACAAGTAATAGGAGGATTGGGAAGGAGCTTTACTCTGCCACCCGGACCAACTCCTACGAGGTACTTTCTCCCAACCCATCCCCCCCATATACATGACTTCACATAGTCTTTAATACTGGAGCTTGAGTAGTGGCAGTGACATGAAGCACTCTCTTAAAAATTCAACCATCAATCTACCTACATTGAGGAGGACGACTTGCTACTACTAAAACCAGAGGAAATTCCAAATTCCTGTGTACGCAGTCAGTGCGACCAGACCCTATCAATCCTTCCCCTTCCCTCTTCCTCAAATATCAAACCCAATGCCCGCACACATTTCCTATGTCAAACTATTTGACACACTTCAACTTGTTTCATTTCCACCATATCCCCAGCAATCAGATGGTAACTTGACTCAGAGCATTGACTGACGTAGTAAGACCAACACAACTACCATGTACCTTGATCCTATCCACAAATTGCAAATACATACGCAATTCTGTGGTAAAAGACAGCAGTGGAGCGCATAACTTGAAAAATGTATGAGCCATGGAGGATATTCACAGCCCAGTGAGTCTCAACTCATGCAATTTTCACGACAAATTTTCTATTGGAAACTGTCTAATTCTAGTAAAAGCTATTTGAGTTTAAGTTTCCAATTCAGCCCAAAAACGTCAAAATCTTCTGTTTACTTTTCATCAATCCCTATTTCCTACCCTCCCTACTCTCTCTCTCTTACAAACTACATGTCCGCAGCAGCAACGGCGGAGCAGAAAAGTAACTCATCTTCCTGCTCCATCGAGCTATATCTAGAACCTTTACTTAAACCATATGGAAAGTGTTCAGGAGACAAACATTTCACCTCTTACCTTAAATTACACGATGATTCCAACAAGGTGATAATGTTTTAAAAGCATAGTCCCGCAACTGGAATGTGTATTCATGTGTAGATATGCCGTGCATATGCTGAATAGGTATGTAATTATATGTAATCACTAAAATAATACTTAAGTTGTTGACAAGGTCATTTCCGAAGTTCCACACTGCCGGTACCATTACAAGGAGTCAAGAGTTATACTAAACGTGAGGTAATCATAATAATAATAATAAGTGAAAAGAGAACGATCCAGACGTGGAGAAATCAGAGCTGCGGTTCCTTCCGAGCCTCTCCACTCCTCTCGCCGCTCGTGAGGGTATCAGAGAATTTAAGACCAAGAACATCATCAGATAAGATAAGACCCCCTCAAAATATGTTCTCACGGAGGAATGACGTTCTTCCTATATAGCAATTCCATGCAGTGGTTTAATCAAGCTTCATATTTCCAACTGGTTAACTACCTCATCAAATGGACAAGAGAGAGAGAGAGAGAGAGTTCTCATTCAAACCATCCCGCCTCGTCTAGAATGCATACTATAATCGCTCCCACTATTTTTCGCATAAGAGTATTACGTACGTGCCTTCGTGGTGTTCTCGTCGTCGGTGAAAATGGGATCAGGAAAAGCAAATGGGGTTAAAAATGGCTAGAGAGTGAGTCTGACACCGAGAGAGAGAGAGAGAGAGAGAGAGAGAGAGAGAGAGAGAGAGAGAGAGAGAGAGAGAAGGAAAAAAGGAAGGTTGAAAACTCCCACGTAATTTATATACATACGTGCATATTTGAGGGAAAAGAGCATCAAGATAAGAATAAAATCGCTTGAGTAGCTTTTACTCTCTTGAAAAAACTTACAGCATGAAAGGTACGCGTGCACCTGACTTCTGCACTTTAAGTCCATTTCACCCTTGTGCTATCGATTAAAACTACTGTTCTATAAATAAATTGCCTCAGTTTCTTTTTTCAATTTTATTGTTGCAAAAAAAAATCTTTTCCCCGAAAAGAAACATCCTTTAAAAAAAAAGTGTATAAAGTAAAAGGAGTCTTTTTTTTTATTGAAAGGTCAAACCCGTCTGTGGACGAGACGTGTTTGGCAGGGAATGACATTCTATTTGATGTACTGGCTTGAAAATAGTTCCCTCTCCTGACGCCATATCACATCGCTTAAATCAATAGCATGCAAGAAAGTTTCATGAAGTTTTATCCACAAAAAGTGATTATTCCTCCAGTTCCATTTCCCTGCCAGGACAAAGCCGACTACTCCAAGTAGATACTACTAGTTGCTTTTTAACAACCTTCAAGTTTAGTACTGGAACTTCCATAAGTCACTGTGCTCGCAAAATTACTGGTACCGGAGAAAATTCGGAGGAAGCTCACTCCTCTGAGTACATAACTTGGTGCAGTCCTTATCGATATGGCCATAGGAGACAAGTGCATATAAAAAAAAACCTGGGGAGAGTCAGGAAAGTTGACATGTACGGGGAGGAGTACAAAAGGAATCTATATGTGCATACCTGCAGTAATAAGGCCACATCCGGGTTTTCCACAAACGTCTTCCAGCTTCCATCGTGTCATTCTTCAACCACCAAAAGATCTACTCAATCTGTCACAAGTTCACATACACTATGTACTTTTCCCTACCCACAACGTCACATTAAAATTTCCTTCTGCTCACATTTCTTCCCTCTCCACATGCACACGATTCACCAATGACATACCCATTCATATATCAAGGATTCTATAGGAGCCTGTTCCTTCAAGTCCTAGCTTTCGTAAGTCAACTTCGGGCCCGACTTTCACACATCTACAGGTATAACCATGTACAAAAGATATGTCGGGTGCATACAACCATATGTTTGTGGTTTCTCATAGAAAGTCCCTGGCTCATGGATGATGGTCCACACAAGTTACGAACTCTCTCCGTCAGAACCTCCTCTACTTTATTATACCAGTTCTACTTTATTTTTCGGTGGTAAACAAGCACAGAGTATAGACTTCCACAAGGGACATGCACACTACTTCATCGGAGTATAAGTTCCACTTACATTTACCACAAGAGGATGTACATACTCTTACTAAGAATTTCCTTGATATGTACGGGGACGACAGACCCCGCAGACGCTTGAAAGTTAGAGAAATTCGTTACAATTTGAACTCATCATGTGATTGTAATTCCAGAGATTTGAGGTAGCTCCTTCTCCATTATTCAGACATACTCTCATCACATCATTATCATAATGATAGAGGTAATCTTGTATCTACCATCTCATTTGTTACCTCAGAAAGGTTGATTTAATAATAGCTTCAACCTGGACCTGGGAGCTCTCTAACTGTAGCAAAGTTGAGGTAAACACAGGAATGTTGTCAATATGAAGGAGCCACTATAGCACTAGGCTCTCCCATAAGTAGATCCTAGGAATGATGACGTTCATGGAGAAAGATAGGGAAACAGATGGGTCCATGTGGGCCCCCGCCCCCAAGAAATATGTAATTTCCTTCAAATTCCAACTTGTTTCTCGTTCCAATTTTCAAAAAAAATAATCTCCCATGCAAAAACTTTCCTGGGTTGTAGGCCAGGGAGGAAGATAGAGGGAATGGAGGGAAACCACACCTAGTTTTCATTACGCAAATTTCACTAAGTACATTACATGGTGAGTAAGTACGGACAGTGGAAGGAGTACAAGAGGTGAAGGAGGAAACTCGGGCTGGAACTTAGATCTGATTATTACACAAGTGAGTTTACTTTACACACGTGCCGCCGTATCTGACGCTGGAGAAATTCATGGAGATAGGAAGGAACACGGAAGGGAGAAAGGGAAAAGGTACAATAATCTTTCAGAAGAAAAGGTCCCCTTTTTTTCCAAGAGCAAAACAGCCGCTCTTAGTCTTGAGGGCTTTGAGGATTCTTCTCTCATGTACTAACGGCTCCGAGTGTACATGTCAAACTGACGATCTTGTCTCTCTCTCTTTACTCCACTTGCTTGCTTGCTCTTCACAAGAATTTCCTGGGAGCTTGACAGGAACACATGTAAACCCCTTGTGTTTATATGTGTGTCTCTGCTCACAGGAAATTCTCGCAAGCAAGGAAAATATTAACTCTGCAGAATTAAAATGAGCAAGGAGGCAAACACATATGTAAACAGATACAGGGGAGATGGGGACCCAGCACGTCCGATCATATCTCCAGCCTTATAAAACCCAAAATAGTAAGTACATCCCATATCTATGCGTTCCTGAAAATGTTGTTTTTCATTTCCAAAGAATATCAAATATAAGACAGGGTGCAGGGATGGACTATACCTCCAGCAAAAAATATATAACTTTATACAATTCTTACCTCCCTCCCAATTTGAATACATCTCATTTGTGTATCTATATCTATATGTAGATAGATGTAACGAAATATTATTTTTTTTAAAACTAACAAAAAAAATCATATAAGGAAGAACGCTACCGGTAAAGACATTTTTAACTCTGCCAACACACATAGGTACATAAGCAGATACAGCATACAGCGATACAACTATTTACATACTTACATATTCACATGTTCCAAGTTTACATCAGAGAGCAAAAAACTGCTCATCCTGCCCTTTACACAGTGGAGGTATAATTTAGGGCTAATTTTGACGAGCAGAGTTTGTCGACTCACAATCAAGTCTTGTCAACGGAACGGACGCTTAAATGGTCATCGCATCATTACATTATTAGACTTGAGCATCCCTCAACTCCTGTCACATTAATACGCCAAGTTATTCCATTTGAATATGCTCTCAGCCCTAGCCCCTACTACATATGCCCCTCATAGGTATACACACATAATTGTTGTGTAAACTATTATGGGACTATTTCCGTAATAAAATCCGCTTTACTTCTAAATCTTGGGGTTCACTTATGCCAGCCCAGCTATCTGTACAAACGTGCACCCCAGACCCCAGCACAGTAACTTCCCTGTACACACACACACACAAGCTAAATACTTGATGTTGGTGTAACGTCCTGAATGTAAGCCGTATGTAGTAATAAATATTAGAGAAAAGTGCATTCGAATCACAACTATGTATGGGGAAACTACCGCGTACTAAATTTTACATTATGAAACCTACAACAGTCTGAGCTTGAGGAACCCAGGCTGGGGTATATAATATCGAGGAGTGCATTAAAATTCCTGTGTACAGCCCTCACTGAGAGAGCAACTGGCTCTCCAGGGACGTGTGATTCCCTCCACTCCCCTCTGCTCCAGCCTCTCATCCCACATCAGTACAGTGTAGCATTTCCTTCCAGAGCTACAGGCTACAGCTGATGATGACATCGACCACAAACGAGGAAGACCAGGGAGGAAGGTGTGCGTGTCTTCGGTGGATCTTCTTGTACCTACACAGGACTTACAGGAGGACCTTCATCTGCTGCTGTAGGAGCTGAGTGTCTAAAGTTATAATTCGGGTGTATAATATAGTAATGTACGTATCTGTAGTACGTACCCATATGCACGGGAGTGAGGCCCAGGTCCTGACATGGATGGTTCACATGAAACCTAATCTAGTCATCACGTCCGCACTTACATTAGCATTACAGTGCGTATACTTAAGGTAGTCTTAAGTTTGTCACTCATCTCCTTTCCCCCTTTCCTAGATTATTATGACTCCCTTGTAGAGAGTTCCCTGTGCAGACCTGAGGTATTCTACGTGACAGTCTTATAGGGCCGGAGATTCCTAAACGAGAAGTTAGATTACCTGTTTTCACACACAAACGACCTCACCATGGTCAACCAACTTAGCTCCGAGCACTTCATCATAGGTCCTTGCCTCCAGACACAAGAGAAAGAGACGCCTGCACATGATGGGGCGCCGTTGAGAGAAAGAGAGGAGAGTGGATAGTAACATTAGCACAAGAGAGTCATAAGAACGGAAGACAGGGGAAATGCGTGTGTATCTTGATGCAATAAAGGTCGGCACTAGTACGGCTAAGTACACAATATTCATAATACAAGAGATGCACATTTCCCCAAAATTTCCATATCTCGTCGGCGAAGAGGCCAAATGAACTTGATGTACCAAATAGGATTAAAAGCAGAAGATCCATGTTGAGTGCAACGTCAAAAAAGTATCTACGGGCACTACACATTTAATTTGCACTTGGTTCATTTCCCTTTTAGTGAGGATTGTTTGTGGATTGTATGTGGATCAATTTACTTGTCATTCAAAATGCATCCAATTCTTTGTGTCTCTTCACCGATACGGTATGCTCCGCGCCGGCTACATCTCCCATTGAAATTAACCTCCTATGAGTTATAAAGCCAGAAATCAGGACTGTTTTAATGTTGCTTTTAAGCCCATTCTCAATGCTACGGTTCTTACAATAGGAACATTTACACATCGCTTGGAAACACGTGCACCTTGTTCCCATCCCCACATATGTATGGACATGATCGGAGTGGGCCGTGGAACGGTAAAAGGCTTCACGGAAGACGAAGATCATTCGGTCTGTCGTCAAGTTCGGAATTCTTGTAAACAGTGAATTCCACTAATGAAGTAGTAAAAACTAATCAACCGCCTCTCCCGCTACTGTAGATTATACTCTATACATAAATCCCCATTTAAACTTCTCCTGCATGCAATGATCTACCTACCTACATAGATATGAATATGGACGTACAAGGTAGGGCTCCACTTCTCAGTCAGTGTAGAGACATGACTTGTATAAACCCTCAATATTTGTGGAAAGCCAGAAAACATTGTATGCCTGGAGGGAGACAATGACTTGAGCCCCTACACACTACCACAGGGGAAACTCTTCCTCACAAGCAAACCTTGCATCATGTTCCCTTTCGTCGGGATCGGAATGAAATTTGTTGGGAGTTTATCCCAATGCTCCATCACACACAGAAGTTCTGTCATCTTGCCTATGTTACCTCCGCCAGGTTTCGACTGTGTTCAAAATACTTAACCGTAATTACTTGAAAAATAAACTCAAATTTTGAATGACACTGACTAATAACCGATGCATGGAAATTGAATGATATAGAAGTGAACTTCCTTCAAGCAGTTTTATATTGTTTAGCAAACCTAGGTTCAAATGTGATGCTAATATGTAGTGAACTCTCGCTAAAAGGGATTTCGGCTATAAGGAATCGTAACATTCTATCCCAACTCTCATTTATACAATACTTAAGACTATGTATGTATATTTAATTATGTAATAGATAATTTGTATAAGGGATACAATTTCCCAGTTCCTATCCTTATATCGAGAGTTGATTGTTCTATTTATAACTTGTGGGGTAAATAAAATAAAAGTCAAGGTATTTCTGCACTTTCGTATAATTACTAATTGATAGTAATTTAAAATTAGAGGCACATTTTACTGACTTACACAAAAATCTCAATAAAAAAAATTCTCGAAGCCAACTTGTCTCCTCTTTTTTTCGAAATAATTCTTTGCTACGAAATTGTAATTTTCAAAATTCGTACGCACTTGTCTCACATTTATTATTTGGCGTTGGCTTTCGAAAGTGATAATTTCTGGTGGGATTGAACCTGAGAAATTTTAAGTTAGACGGGTGTGCCCTTAAACAACAATTAAGTATTTTAAACTTCCCAAACTAAACCAAGGCAGGACTGGAACACTGGGCCAGGTACCTAAATTCACAAGAAAAACCCCGTTTCCGAGGGAACACGACACAAGGTTTGCTTGTCAGAACCTTGAAACTCTTTCATAGGCAGGGAGCTCAATTATGGCGGAAATTCCTGGAGAGATTCCTACCTCCCAGAAGCACACGAACTTCAAGATAGTTACCAGGCTGTCGAGTGTGCTATTGATTGTGAATTCCTCATCACTAAACTATGTACATGGAGCAGTAAGAGAAGTAGGAAAAAAAGAATGGAGGCGGACAAGTGCAAAGAGCTCATTTGATCAGTCCCCTGAGAGTCCGGGTTTCATGCAAATATCCATGAATCCGCGAAATGGATCCTAATATTTTCTTTCTTCTTCACTCACGCTGGCTGATTACAAGTTTTCATCTCTCCTAATCTCCCGTACCACTTCCAGTCCAAAACGTCACCGTCTCCGACAGACTTCCACACAGAAGAATATCCTTATAAGTACTACATGCCATAAACATTCTCACCAACTTCCCTGGATCCCACCTACAGACAATTCATACACAATATTCCCTGAATTGAACCTATAGACAAATCATATCTGCATGCTAAAGGAAATCACTATGGACTTGTCTTTCACTACGGGAGAGATAGCACAATCGAGAGAGAGAGAGAGAGACAGAGAGACAGAAACAGAGAACTGAAATGATACATTGTTGCTCCGAAGCTACTGTTGTTCTTCCTCCGAACAAACTAAATTCCAAAGCAGCACAAGCATCTATGTAAAGTTGTGTGGAACGTACAGCTCAGGAGATGAGGAAATTTTACAATAACTTACTCGAACAAAAGCAAACCGGGGAAACTATAGCTATTTCTTGACTTATACAAATACTAACCATATACCCGCACACATGTTCCTTCAAAGAATAAATTATTTCTGCTCACTACTCCAATAACGTGTCACGGACACAGACCATGAGGGAGTTAGAGTGCATACGAAGGAGAAGGAAGGAGAAGAATAAAAATTGTTTGAAAATTCTCTGTAAAAATCTCAGCAAAAATAAAATTCAATACTTTCTTTTCTTCATTTAATACTAACACCAATACTTTTAAGATATATTTTTTGAGTGCAGTACCTTTCTTTCGAATCAAAATACTTGATGTTGTCCTTTACTACTTTGAGAGAGAGAGAGAGAGTGGTGATATAACTTCGGAACTAACTTACGTTGACTTTATGAACTACTTATACATAAGGTACATATACTTTCGCAGCTTTTTAGTTTTTTTAGTTTCGATTTAAGTAAAACAAGTGCATATGCATGTATTGGCACAACTTTTATTGCCATCTGTATCTACTGTCCGTTGACTACTTGGTTCAAACCGAGACTACTACACCCAGGTATATTAGTTATAACTGTGAAGCTCCTATGCATACGGCGTACAGACCTAATAAGGATTTGATAGCTTCCAAGAAAGGAGTAAAAGGAGAGAGAGAGGGAAAGAGGGAAAGAGAAAAATTCGAACGAACTGAAAATTTTTCGAACGCGTCCATTATGGCAGGTTGAACAGAGAAATACACTCAGCCCAGGTCTCAGCTCTGACGCTCTCTCTCTCTCTATTTCTAACTCTTATATTGTTCCCATGTACAAGTTTCACGGTAAAGCTCCGCTATCAACTTTTGCGCTCTTTCCTAACTCAAGTAAATAAAATTCCATTTCATTAGTATTTTTATATATATATTAGACAGGGAGTAGTTCCTCCTCGACAGGAGCACATTACAAGGTAGGAGCATCTCTCAAGAAATTTTATTGGAAAGAAAAAAAAGAACAAAAAAAAGCTTTCTGTAATTATTTCCTCGGGTACCATGGGTACAGGGCCGACAGGAAACGGGAAATTTTTGGGAGAAGAGATTTGAGCGGAGAAAACCCTCTAGAATACTTCCTCTCTCCTTGCATTATTTCATATTCAAGGTTTGCTCATACATATCTGTACATTACATTTGATCGTAAAAAACAGAATTTGATTTGATTTAAAGCAACAAAGTAAGTTGTAAAAAGTTCTGGGAGTAGGGAAATATTTTATACTCTTTTAAATACATATTTCCATATCACTGGCCTCACTGGAGTGAACAGAACCCTTTCCTTTCCCTATGGGATAAAAGGCTAGGGAAACTACTCACACATTATTGTAAAGTTATTGTCCGGACGATTAGCTCTTTTTACCTTTTATTGCTCCATTCTGACTGACAAGATTGATTGGTGTTGGGGAAACAAATAGGGAGGGATTGGAAAATCAATTCAGTCCTGAAATCCTGCTGGGACGTCTCCCCATAACTTATGGAGAAAGGAAGAGAGTATTGCTTTTAATTGAAAAACCAAAAAATCCGAGTCACATTTACATGCCCACAATAATTCATGACATGTACAGTGGAGAAATTTGGGGGAGGAGGGAGTACAAGTCTTTCTGTAGGAACATTACGCTCTTTGGATACACACACACACACACACACACACACACACACACACACACACACACGGAGTAAAGAGACGCGTTGTGGTTGGAGTAGGAGCATTCGGATCCATATTGACACACGGTCCTGTCAGTAAATTGACAAATCGGAAATGGAAGGTCTGAGCTGAATGTCCATGGGAACTTATACTTTGGGGAAGCTTATATAAATTCTACTCCTGCTTTCACTTCAATCTTATTCCTCTCATCTCTGAAACTTTATCAATATGATACCCTCCAGGACTTATAAAGTCCCTGACGGGACTCATCGGATAATTTGACATTTTTTTCAATAACGTGCCCAACATCTCATAATATGTCAAATTCAAATAATAACCTTGCAAAAAGTTCATCAAAATAGGATAAATAAAAGGTAGAAGCTTTTAATTAATAAACGCTCCAAGGTAATGTTACATAGAGTGAGAGATTTATCCTTCTGGATTTAAAAACCTTGAAAAAGATATTAGATAATTCGTTTACCCACCAATTTCTTTGACTTGATTGTGAAAGTGCTAGAATCCATGTATGTACATAATTATGTAGATATGTACGTCGTACGAATTAAAATTTATGAGTGTATGCTTTCAGGAAAGAAAAATCAAACCGTTTGTATAAGCAATACTAAAGGGGAAAAAATATAAGAATGGGAAATATTCCAAAGGTCTACATAACGTGTGTTGTGCCGACCCTGTCTATAGGGACATGTTTAGCATAATACTAGCACATTTAGAGTATAGAGCTCCGAGGGTATAGTATATTGGACATTAAAAGAATCCTCTTTGATTCACTTAAAACAAATCTCCAATGGAATAAACTTGAGTAGGGAAAATTCTATCCGAAAGGATAACTTAAGCCTATTTGTTGGCAGAAAAAATTACAGACATGGAACTTCTCAGATGGAAGACAAGGCATAGTATGAAAAAAAAGAAGAAACTTGTTATTTCTTTTCTCTCTTTTATTTCATACGTATTTACCCCCAAAGACGGAAAAAAGTAGGATTTATACACTGCAGTAAGGACCTTCCCGGGAAGCCTATCATCCAGATATATACATGTCTATAGGACCCTGCCATAGATACTAGACTCCTTTGCATTTTTACATGCTCCTTTAGTCCTTCATATACTCGAAAATACTTCAAATACATTTTTACGCAGTCCTCTGTATCCACTCCCAATATAAGTCCCCCATATATAGAGCTAGACATCTCCTTCGTAGGTATAGATATATATATATATATATAACGCCTTGAAATCGCAGTGTTCCAAACGAGCAAGCATGTCCGAAGACAGAAAATGACCGGATCCCGAGGATACATATATACATGGACAATCTGGGGGTATCTAGAAGGGAGCGGAATACATTGAACAGGAGTCACAACAAAGTTTCTTTTATCTTTTGAGATGAGCTGGGCAACAGCTGCTCCTGATGTGGACGTTCGGGGAAAAGTCCAAAGGATAATCAGAGTACAGGTATGGAGTCGGATTTGGAATAAATATCTGTATCGTGTGACACGTGCAGTAGCCCGAATCCTTATAGATCAACCGGAGGAACCAGGTACATGAGAAGTAGTCGAGGAAGCGAGAGAGAGAGGGAGAGAGGGAGAGAGAGAGAGAGACAAAGTGGGAGAGAGAGGGAGATCAGGAAAAAGTACAAACAGATTTATACACTTCCGCTTTTCCCCATTCCCACCGACTCTATTCCAGGAGCAGAAGACAAAGTGGAAATGGTTTGTAATGTCATGGAGCTACCTCTACATCGGACACAATGCTCTTTGTCACCTCGAAACGTGCGTCTACTCCTATGCACAGCTACTTAGTATAAATTTTTAAAATTGAATTGAAAAAGAATTTTTTTTCCAGTAGGAAACCCCACCTTGGCCTATATTTTCATGCATATCTCACTGAGTCCCTCTTAATAAAAAGTTACAAATACGGGGTATTTTCCCCAATACTTTTTTTTCCCGAAAGAAGAAAGTGCAGAGAAATTTCTAGGGACAAAATCTCCCGCCCTGACTCCCCATTCCCGAACCAATGGGAAGGATGGAAGACAAACAAGAATCTTTAATCTCGACTTCATGCAGTATATTGGTACAAACGCAGTACACCCAAATGTCCCGAGAAAAAATCTGTAAAAAGAGGAAGGGAAAATCAAGTATTTTTACATTCCAGAGCCGATGAGTCTCGGAAAAGGTTTGTTGTTGTATCGTCAACACAACTACCCAAACTCTCTCAAGGAATGAAAGCTGAAGAGAGAAAGTTAGCAAAATTACATTTGCCTCCTATAACTTCACTTGAAAAAACTTGCATATAGCTACCCATACACACACACATACACACACACACACACACACGAACACACATCATACTAGTACATCATCCTATGTATCTACTTGGGAGGGGACGAAGCAATCGATCTGATTCAATGGGGTACTTGATTGAGCTTGAAATTGGGAAAAATGGTTGAAAACGATTTTCGAAAAGGGTAAATTGAGCTGAGGATGATGAGAAGTTTTTGAAGCCTCTCCTCCCTTCCTACTCTCTTAACTCCCTTCCACTCACCACGATATGTACGTCTTGCTTCTCAATCCCCCTCCACCTGCCCTCAGAAAAACGGAACAAACAAAATTTCCCCCCAACCATCCCATAAGTTAATTGCAAGTGAATCTTCAAATCATAAATTATGTCTCGAGCTCCTCCAGAAAATAAAAAATTCTAACTACACTTGCATTCACATATACAATTTCCCTCTTTAGTGGTTAGCATCTCTCCCAATCCCATATTAAAATTCCCACATTTCCATTCAAAGAAGCAATATGCGGCAAGAGGGGGAGTGTACAGCACCATAGTCCAAAAACCACACTATAAGATCCGGGAGCCACAAGAGAGAAACAGCACATGTACATACATACATGCAGGAGTTTGAGGTTCCCTCAAAGTCAAAACTATTGCATGCTCCGGTAGTACGTATGTATACATATGTAGTTACATATTCCCATACTTCCTCCAAATCTCAAATAGCCCACGTACATATATATTCTATATATGAGCTCACAATATACACACTAGAATTTAAATACAAATACTTACTTATCTATCCGCATATGAACCCAGAATAGAAATTGCCCTATGTACAAAGTACCTTTGTTCATCTCCCATGCAGTTACAACATCCTGTCATGCAGGTGCAAGTAGAGGCATGCATATTTATAGAAGTACACTGTACAAACAAAACAACCTCACCAAAACCAGACAAAAACCATGGCATGGAAATATACCTAGGAATGGTCCTCAATGAGGAGCTTTTTTACTTTCCCTCTCCGAGTGCAGTCCTACTACAACTTCTACTACTCCTTCCAACTAAAAAAAATGTACTGCTCCTAAGAGAAAGTTCCGTACGAAGCCAGTCCCTACAGAGCTAAAACTTAAATTCTAATAATAGAAAATCCTCCGCTGCTCTACACCCCCCATATCTACAGACGATACATAAGGTAATGTCCCATCCTTCCAGAGGCTCCGTATATGAGGAGCCTCCGTCATATATGTATACAGCACATACGAGCCTTCCCAAGTGCACACGTCCTTGTACAATTTCATGAGACTGTAAGACCTGGAAAAATTCTATGCTCACGCCTTATGGACGTGTGCAGTACCATGTACTTGCACACTTTCAAGAAAAAAAAAACACGTTGGTTTTCATACTATACATATTGAGTGTGAGGGGGGAAGGCGCGAGTGAGAGAGAGAGAGAGGGCATTATCGTTCAAAGAGAAGAAATGTGACCTGGTTAAAGGTAACCGTGCGTTATGTCTTCAACAACGTGAATTACCTACGGATATGGACAATATGTGTGTAGATCCATGTATGCACCTATTTACAGGGGCCAGACTCATTCCACGACAAACACGTGGGACCTATCTACCTATAGATATCTATACCTGCTTAAAATCAGAAGACATCCTACACCCAACGGTTCGATTGAGTGCCAGAACATCTACAGAGAGACTCTACTCGAGTTACTGGACTTGAATTCCAAACCAATACTATAAATTACCGGGGTTTCCCACCGCTTTTACATTTATTATAATTCCTTGCGGAGCATATTAAAGAACTATAGCTCACTTCATCGTCATGTATCATTTTCTCTTTTTAGAGTCATTTAGATATTGAGCTCCGCATCCCCTCTCTGCAGAGCTTCTTCCCCCAGAATTAGCTTCAATAAATTACACGTACAGTAGGTTGAATACACCAACGTTGAGCAATTTAACTGCAACTCCTTGTCCTTTTAACTTCTTACTATTGTCTACAACTTCCAATTTCCTCCCAGGCATTTAAATTCCAGCCGGCTAACCCCTCAAGTACATATTACATTACACTCAAGAACATCTAGGGAGTATTGTGATCACCCTCCGGGCCTGCTGTACAAAAATATATAATACTATACAACCTGTAGGGTGCAGTCATTAGGGAGCCGCATAAGTTCTATTCTCAAGATGACATTATCGTTATTCCGAAGGACTACACATGGATACACGTATCTATTTACAGTAGGGTTAATATCTTGAGACTTCCTGAAATAATAATTGATTACATGAAATATGTTTCTAGAATGATAGCTTAATTTCTACGACTTACAAAATCTTATGGTTTATTCACATGCAAAAATATATAGGGAATTTATGTGGCTGTACATTATTCCGTATGAATTATTGTACGTGTAGTGTCTACCTATAATTATCTAATCATGTAATTATATTATCTATGTTACTAGAGAAAATATGAAAATAGTAATTAAATTATGCTTATTGTAATGTATGGCCGAATGGGTGAGATAAAATTATTTTGCTGCCTGAGAGATTTGAATGAGCCGTGATTGTGTGGGAGAGAAAATGCTGATTTCGCACTATACGCAGAAACTTGACCAGGATTAATGCTATATTGAGAACAATGCTGAGTCAATCCGCTTGCCTGTAAACGAATACGCTTATCGTTAGTCATAAACTTAATACTTGGGATAGAAATAATCCAGAGCTGGAAGGACGAACGGAGACAGTCAGCCCATGCGATGCTCAGTGAGGAAACTTATTCATAAGCAAAAAGAAAGCTCCTTGGGATGTTGCCTTGTGGATGATATTTACGACTATTGCAGGTATAGATAGATATTATAGAGGAAGATGCTTATAAATAATTATCGATTCTATGCGTATGTTTGTCGGTGGTAATATTTAAGAAGACAATAATAATTAGCTTACTTGCAATAGTAAAGCCTTCCATCTGGAGTATACGAGACAGTCCATCCGTCTCTAAGACTCTTCCGGAAACTCCACAAGTACTGATCATCCCTGATCCGCTTCGAGATACACTGCGGGGAGGATGAGGCGGATGAGGAGATTACCTTGGACCGGGTCAGAGTTGAAGTTGACCCGGTCGTTGTTGTCGAGTACCAAGGGTTTAAAAACATCTACTTCTCTATCATTGTCCTTTCAGGGGGATTTCTGGAAATGCAAAAGAAATATTGTTATTTCGCTTCGCTGGAATTAATTCATTAATGACTGGGTTGGGGGTGACTGTGCAGGCAGTAATTATTTTTCTATTATATTAAATAATAGGCATCAACATTATTAATTCCTTCATCCGTGAGCTTTGGGATAAGACCCTCTAAAGACAATTATATCGAGGGTATTGACTAAAGCTGTAGGATTTCATATAATTATGTATGCATCATAACAAATACATGGGATGCTATACTGGGATTTTATTATTGCAAACAAAAGTTTGGAAGTTTTTCAAAGCCTGGCGCCACCAAACTTTCTCAAGACGAGGGTAGACAAGGGCTTGCCTGTGATTAAGAGCTTGTCAGCAAATTTGAAGGTAAAAGCCGCGTGTTGTTTAAACATTGCATTACATTTGATAGTGTTCGTCAAGGGTCACGGGACTGTCACGAGTGGGAAGGAAATCATTACCATGGAAAAGAAACTATGTAAATAATTTCCCCTCAGACACACGCAACTGACTCCAGCTGAAACTCAGGAAACCATTTCACTTTTGACGGCAGCTGGAGTGTAAACTTAAGTTTGAAGAAAGTACAATAATCAGCCGCTGTTAGGCTTCAGGTAATTATTAATTAGGACAATCTCTGCATATAAATAACATTCAGATTAAAATGCAGTAGGAGAGCTGTAGGAAATGGTCCTTACAAATGCAAGTAGTCGATAAACTTTTAAAGACAAAAAATAATAAACTGTAGGCTTTCTTGAGGTTGCGTGAGGACGAGGAGGAGAAGATCCCCATTGGAAGTGCATACAAGGCAGGGAATAACCAGACTTTTGAACTTGCTCTCCTCCGGAAGAAAGTGCGTGTGAGGAAAAGGAGGTTGACGTATAAATTAATTTGTGCATGTCAACATATCTAAATCAAGCGGAGGCCTTGCTTAATTAGCATTTATTTCCGTGTGAATAGTGCCCTGTCGTGATAGAGAGGGAGAGAGAAAATGCAAGAAATTAAGCTTTTGAATGCATTCCCAGCTCCTAATATTCTAATGACTTTGTAAACCCTCGGAGGAGGGGAGAGCGACAGGGTTTGAGAAACCCTGGAGGTGCACGTAAATTGATTTTCATTGACGCCACTACTACAAAATGTTCACAGGATTTGGTATCTTACTTCCATCATTACATTCACCCAATATTACTTCCCTGTCTCGGAGTTGGGAGCCCAAACCCAGGGATACATCACCCTGTGAGCGGCAGGGAAAGTGGGATGAGTTCATCCCAAAATGCCTTTACTCAAGGATGAGGCTAGATATTCAATGAAGATGCCTTACATATTTGGACAAAAATTGTTTACTCTCCATTCGGCTGACTTCACATCCTGCCAGTTGCAGTTGTATGGAAATGACCCGTGTGGAAACCAAGGAAAATAATATTAAGTTCCCTTCAATCACCAAGTAAAACCCCCCCGACTCCTGAACATTTACGACAGGTGTGCATGTCACAAGGAGACACGTTTCACTAAGGCTGTCTCTCCCCAACTTCAAATGCCGTTCTCATGCGGAATATTTTTTTTTCTCTCTTTTCCTCCCGAAAATGTTTACAGGATTATCCGACATGAAATGTGCTCAAAAATAAAATCCTATTTGCCTTCAATTGACTTTGAACCACTGCATGTAGGAATTGGAGCGGCTGTTGTTTATAGATATATATAAGCACTGCCAATCTAAAAGTACTTTTGCGGACAAATCGGTTCAACCAGAAAAATGTGATTAGAAATTCGACGTTGGGAATTTCCCGACTTCTTTTTTTTTCTCCCTCCAAACCTTTAATTTCTTCCCCCGAGAATGAGCCCAGAAGGTGCACATTAGGTTTGAGGTTGAGGGAGGAACAGAGATAAAAAAATGTTTTCACCATTCCAAACTCTCTCCCATCTTCTGTATTACATTAAGTAAAAGTAGGTAGGGACGGAAGGTTTAGGGCTTATTAGTACATAGCGTATGCATGAACCTTCCCAGGTAAGTACTACGTGCCCATATATAATTATAGGGCTTGGATGTAGGTCTCTATGTAGGAATATCCATAGGCCCATATATTATTCCAGGGACGCTCACATACATACATATCTACATACGGACGTAGGGAGAAGAAAGACTGGAGAAAGTATTGAGAAAAGTCGGACTAGTAGGAAAAAGAGCTTATCGGGAGCAAAAGGAAACGTTGATAAATGCATTAGCACCAGATGTGGGCATCATGAATAATGTATGTTATGTTAATCGTTACAAGGCCACTTGATTTCAACCTCATTCCTTGTACCTACTGGTATCTTCATACTTGCGGATATATTGTCTTGCCTCTTCGCGATTAATGAGCCAAACTTTTGTTGCTCTCTCTCTCTCTCTCTCTCTCTCTCTTCCCCGCTAACAATGGACTGTTCATCAAACATTTAACTTCACCACAGAGCCTCACACTACCCCTCACAGCCCCGCTCCGCACACGTTATGCAATTATGTGTGAGACACCATCAGACCCAGGGACTGGCCCAAGTGCCCTCTTAATAACTCAGGGTGAAGTAAAATTTGGAGATAAACGATTATATCGTAATAGTCATAACTGCCAGGACTTAAACCCGCACCAGCCTTCCCCCCGCGCTTTCCCTTTTCTCCGGACCTCCCACGTCAAACAGGGAAGACACACTTGGGAATTCTTCAACATTTAACTTTCACACAAAGAAAGAAATCGTGAAGAGATGTATTAGAAAATTTTATTCCTCCGAACAGATGACTGATGAGAGTCAGATCCCATTTCGGTTGTCAGTCAGTGCCGGAGGAGCAGGAGGGGAAACATGGCGTGGGAAAGTGGAAAAATACAAGTTTTCCATCCTTAAAACTTTTTCAATTTCCAGTTCAAACTATATACAGAAAGTACAGGCGGGAAAAGCCTTGTAAAACATGTTTGTCTATTTCCGATTGATTTAGGAACATCTTTAATGAGAGAGAGAGAGAGAGAGAGAGAGAGAGAGAGAGAGAGAGATGGGAAGAGGGAGTGAGAGGGAGATGGGAGGTGGAGATAATCCTGATTGTATTTTAACCTTCGTATATGGCATATTGCACTCTTTAGTTTCTATCATTGTTTTCTCCTTGAATTTGCTCTTTTTCCCAGTGCCTTCCTCTCCATATAGGTCTTACACATAAAAAAAACTGACTGGGTCTTCGTTAGGGAAGGATGTGAAGACTGTTGACACGGGACCTACCGGAGATCGATATCCTCACGTTTTCTCCTACGTTATAGCTCCTACTGACTACCTCCCGTCTTGCTTTTTGTACACCTTTTGAACTCCTTTTGCGGACACTTGCTTAAGCTCAGTAGAGATGCTCTTCACCCCAACACAAACAAATGTTGGGTATCCTCCATCCACTTCCATCCCACGGGGAAATTCTCAAGGCTTATTACAATGGACGCATTTACTTTTTTCTATTAACGTTCCACACACACACAGAATACTACAGTGATGGTTGGATTTCACCTACATGTCGACTCCAACTGTGGTCAAGTGTAAATACGCATTTCTGTACTTGTGTCTTCCCTATCGACAACTACTCTCCCCTACAAGCATATGGTACAAGACTATCAAATATAGATAGCTATAGATATCTACTACTACATTTAAAACACTCTGAGCTCTTTCACGGGAGGGGAATGTTTAGTGAAGAAAGACAGACCTGTGATTAAATTCCAGGGTTCCTCTTCTCTTTCACTTGTTTACTTTGTTTACAACCCAGAACTGAACATACAATTAATCCATTCCAGCCCAATATACAAAAAAAACTTTATTTAGACTTGCGCCCCAAAGGTGCTCACCACAGGTATAAGATTCCGTATGAAATTTTAACCAATTCACTAAATTCTGGAACGATGTCACTATTTTCACGTGGCTTGCACAAGACAGGCATGGATCCCAATAGGTATTGCGTACTCTACTGGATCCACAAATATTTAACGTGGTTATGGTTATTTCGTCACTCAGACTTTCAGGTCCTTTGCTCATTGTCAGTTCACCCTTCCCCTTATTTATTATATCAGATCACCTTCAATATATTCTCATGTAATACGATATCCAGGTACATACTACCTTGCACTCATGTGTTGTAAGTGTAAAACCGAACTTAGACACTCAATTGTAGTATCATTTCACTGTCAATGGAGGCGGTGTCAAGTTCCTTCCATAGACTTGTAAACAAAATTCTGAGAGAGGAAACTGATAAAGGGAGATGTTGTTTGATGCTCCTAACATTTGTCTGCTAGACCCCCGTCAACGAAATAGAAATTGGAGGAATCTTCTTGGGGTACTTTCCATTCACTAGAAATGTATGAACGTCCTTAAGTCAGGAGGCGTAGGATGAGGTTTTTTGTCTCTTACAATGTTTAAGATCTAATCTGTATAAATATCTACACTTAATATATCTACGTATCTACTTATTTTTGCCAAGACGGAAGAGGCCTTTGTACTTTCTCACAGAAATAACCCCGGTGTTGACAAGACTCAGTTCTATTTGAGAAGACCCTTCCAACAGAGCAGCCGGGAGTTTTAAACCCACAAGGAGTGGACAGGGAATGATAGTGATTAAGTTATAACAATGCCTCTCAAATCGAAAAGAAACAGCGAGGCGCCAAACTAAATGTAGAAGGGATGTGTTGCTTTTTGTCTACTACTGCTATTTAGGGTGGAGTGATTAGATGAAAATAAATGATGTACCGAGTGATTCTTAGATAGCTGGTGATTTGAAGCTGCAGTAAATTTTTATTAACTTTCCCATATATAGCTAATATATTTCCAGAACCGGGATAGCTACATTTATATAGGACTCCCAGTAAGTGCACAGTTCCTCCAGTGTACCAATACTAACTCAAGTTAAGAGGAGAAACGAAGAAAAGCTATTACTGGTTACTTTTTTCGGAAGGGATGAGGACACTCAACATTCTGGACTAAAATAGCACCTCAGCTACGGGGAAATTCATGGGAAACCCAGCTGAGGCTCCTTCCCTTCCAATTGGCCCCTGTCCATTGGTAGGACCACCCCAGAAAAGCTAGTATTACAGTTATTTGTGAACGCTCCTACGCAAGAGTGCGGTTGCAGGACTCCTGAGAACTCAAAGGAAGACAGACCAGTCATTGGGTAAATAATGTTGGATTACATCCGAACGTGCATAACTACTTCATGAGAAAGATGTATGGCTCAAGTGGTAAAGGCGGAAATGGAGTGGGAGATAGAAAACCAGGAAAAGAGAGTCCATGAAGCCCTGTACAGGGTGCCAAGAAATCATTCTTCTCCCCGCCCACAGCCCAACAGCTAAGGGAATAGAGAAACTGTGAAAGTCCCTTTCTCCTCCAGAATCCTACTCAGGACTTCTACACAGCTCGGTCAATAACAACCACGTCGGCAATTCATGAGAGAGTCAGTGATTTCAATGTACATACATCGCAATTACACGAAATCTTAAAATTTTTAAATAATTCCATATATTTAAAATTGAATTTACTAGAAATAAATCACTGAATAGCAAAAACAATCTTGTCAAAAAAGGTTCCAGCACAGGAAAAGGAAATAATGGGAGTTCAATTTCCTAAATGCTAAAATGATTGCAGTATCTACATTTGACATTGAATTTTTTATCAATTTTCGTCTGAAAATTATACCCACAAAAAAACCTTGACGAGAGTAATATTACCTATTACTGGGGATGAGGCGACGATTGGAAGCAACCCAGTATGTACTCAAAATGGTATGTGTATATATAAACATCTATATCTACCTATAGATATTTACTCTACAGATATCACTTATACGAACTCCGCTGGGGAGAAGACCCAAGTTGAAAATAACACAAGCTCCAAATCTTTAGTTTGCATTGTCTTGAGAAGGAAAACCCGAGGAAAGTCCTCCTCATATAGATATAGGTACACACACCTAGGAGTACGAGACAGCCCAAGAGAGAGAGAGAGAGAGATTTCATCCCATGAATGAAGTTTGAGTATTGGATGAGCAAAATCCACCCTGAAGACAAGGCATTCAAAATTGAATTACGCAGACTTGGAACCAATACATTTAAGAAAAATGTCAAACATGGTTACGAGTAAGACCTCCTTCCATTCCTCAGCCCTAGTCCTAATACTCCTCTGCCAAACATGACACGTATCTTACCAGTAGGAAGGAGAATCCACCAAATTCTTCAAACAACTTCCAAAGACACCTCCATACACACTACGTCCGTACTTTATCATATACTTAGATACATATACTCCCAGGGCTGGGCAAGTGAAAGGCATTGAGCGGACTAGGGCTCCACTCGGAGACACACACACACACACACACTCATGTAATTATATAGCTATACATCCGCGAAGAATCATTTCCAGCAAAAAGTGTGGACCAACTCAGGGACAGGGAGAAAAATCAGCAGTAACTTGTTCCTATAGACAATGTTGTCCTATATGGGTGGTGATATGAGTTGAGTGAGAGCGAAAGGGGAAAAAGAAAAAACTAACTTGACGGCCCCAACAACTCGAGAACAATCAACACTTGTGCTCGTCCAGAAAACTAAAGAGACTTTGCGGGTGTGCAGGAGAGAATAAAACCCTTTTTATTTGCCAAATCTAACCACACTTGTTATTCTATTACTATCAACCTTTCTTCCCACACAATCAACCGGCTACACTCTCAATTACGTTTATTTTTAAAATCCAGTTCCTTTTCAAAACAAGCTCCCTTTGAAATCCTTCGTTTACTTCAATCTAAATTAATTCCATTTTCCCTCCACCAATCAGTTACATTCCAAGTGGAATGGAACTTTCCGTCTATGTTCCACAACAAATGTTGTAGAAGATAGGGAAGAGGAAAGTACGGAAAAGTGAAGGACGGGGACAACAGTCCCTCTTCTCACAATAGCCGCGACTCTACTGTAAAGCTACAGGAACTATAGCCTCTTACGTGATTGGTAATGTTACTGTATTTTATTTAGTAGTTAGTTATATATAGATGCAGGGGGCCACGACACCTTCCAGCCTCCCCTGAGTAACTTGTACAATCCCGGGTGGTCAAAATAATCAATTCTTAAATTTTAATCAGTTTTTAAAAATCCTTCGCCAGAATTTTCATTATTTTTGTCACCCCACTCCTGACCTAAAAACTCAATACAATCAGGTTTTTCTCAAAAAAAAAAGTTTAAAAAAATTCCCTCCAAACCCAAAAATTGTTATAATAAATTCGATGTTTCGAATAATTTTAAGAACTTTGCAAAAACCGTTGCAAAATAACCCTGTCTTGAATGTTTTAAAAGAAAGGGAGTCAAAATTGAGAAGGACGGTTTAATTGATTCAGTTTCATAAATCGAAAAATAATATAAATTAACGAGGTATATTTAAATAGTGACAGTCCTACAATTTGTGGTCACCTCGTGACCCTTGACCTCACTTGAAGTCAGTGACATCCTGACATTACTTTACTGACTTCAATACATAGCCTTCCCACTAGATTCTCATCACCAAAATGGAGAGTTTCTAACTTTCCTCACATTACACGAAATGTATGAATACAATTTTTCTAGCTGTTTCCCGTGCAGAATTAACACTTTATGAATAGAAATTTGTCATAAAATTAACATTGTGCTGAATAGGAATTCATTCTAAAATTAACATGGCGCTGAATAGGACTCTGTTAGCAACCACTCATCGTCGCAGTCTCTGAACACTAAATGCAACTTTCTCTGAAATTGTCTTCTACATCAATTCCTTTTATTTTCCTGCATCCTGGACACCAAAGAATGTCACGAGTAAAACGGAAGCTGAAATTTGATGGTAATAGCCAAAGACGGTAAAAGAGTCAGAAATATTGACATAAATGTATGTCTCACAGTCATTACCCTGTAATGGTGCCTGAAGAATAGCATAGGTCGAAACGTTGCTGGTGCTAAATAAATAAATTTGTGAGTAATTACATGCATCTTCCAAAGGTATAATTACGTATACATGCATACAATATTTACATTGCTTCTATCAGTTTACTAATAGTACGGTCCTTCATCTAATAATTAAGAAAACGTATACCCATAAATGTAATTTTTATTCGACACACTTTAATACTGTGCCAGCCCCAGGTTACCAAATACCAACTCTTTGTCAACACAAAACGTTCCACTAGTCTTCCTTCCCTCCTAAATTCCATTTAAAAACGAAATCCCATCCTTGGGTTTCCACACCACTACTACAACCTTGGACTAATTCTAACATTGGAATCCCTTGGACCTCATCTCATGCCGAAAAAACCCGTCTTTACGTAGAATGTCATTGGTGCAAATACCCCTTTTAATCCTGACTTCTTGTTAATATTCATCAAATTATTTTCCCTTAATAGTTCCCCAACCTCACCTCACTATTTGTACGCAGAAACAGAACCTGGAGAAAGGCCGGGTGAAGGAACATCTTCAACTTGATCTTTTCACGTTTCCATCTCACTAACTACCTCTCCTTCTCTCTCTCTCTCTCTATCTCTACGACTCTACACCATTTTCTTCTTGATCTTTGACACATGCTAATGCCCTTTGGCAAGATCCAAGTCTACGAACCATGTTCAAAAGGAACCCTCTGGTGAAGATTCTCTCCTCCAAACTCTTCCACAGAACACTCCCTACTGAACGCATCCTTTTTTAATTAGTGAACTGCCCTCAGCCATTAAATGGCTTTACCAAAGAACAAAAGGATTCTGTGCTTGTATTGTTTTAAATTATGACACCAATTTATTACCAAATTATATTCAAACTAGTACTCCAGTCAGGCTAGCGCTCTTACAATGTGTGATCAAACAATTACTCTTTGAGGATTTATTCAATGATAATAATTACATTCCTCGGAATTCAGCTTACAAAATTTGCATGTTGAAATCTCCTCACATTCAAATACTACTCAGATCCTCGTCAGAGTATTTACTAAACCTCAATATTTTTAAATCCATCAAAATTGAAACTACGAAAGCTGGCCCCCCTGTGACATTCTTTTGCGTGACATAAAGCCTAGAGTAGTGCATCTTGGCTCCCTTCATATACCTTCATTTTTATCTCATATAAAAATTTTTCTTTACTTTTAGTGAGTGAAATTTTCAATCAATCAGCTTAAGGCATTACAGTAGGAATAAAACCTCCAATATAACAACAAACGATGAGAGCAAAGGAGTTTTAAATTACGGGAAAGAAATGTGGGAAAGATTACAGAGGGAAAAAAAATCACAGGGAGATTTCACAAAAGTACGAAAGGAAGAAAATTGAATTCAGACAAAGAGGAAGCTTGTACAAATTTCAATGACAAAGAGAGGATGTAAAGTACAGAAAAAAATGGAATTTCCACGTCCACAATTTATGCTACCTTTTACCAGTGTTACATGCTTTGTATACCAAAATTTTTCAAGACGTAACTTGAGTTTAGAGGAGACCCCTGTACCTATGTATAAATGTATAGGAAGGAAGAAAAAGAATGTGGAATAATTTGCCCTCTTCTCGCCCCACTAATATATCATGGACGTTAAAGTGGACTGTTACGAGACGGAACAGCCACTGGTGAAAATAGCTACATGTACTTGAGGGAAAAAATACATACAGTTAGATATGCGTGGAAGGCAAATGCTACTAAACTCCCAAACAAATACCTACTTGGGAGTATATTGTCCTTTCCTAAGGTATGACCATGGACAAGAGAGTGAAAGTAAATTTCTCAGGGTAAAGGAATGCTTCTTCGTGCGATCTAGAATGTATGAATTGTGTGTGTGTGTGTATGTGTGTGTGAGTACATAAATAGATATGCATTTATATATATCTATAGGATATGGGGCACCTAGCAAAAATCGGTTTCTTCTATCTCACCCATACAGCTGGGTGTCATACTTGAAATGCTTCCTTGTCTAACAATAAAGCTGGGAGAAAGTTGCTACAATATAAATGGCAAGTTATGCTCCCTTTATTCACTCTTTCACGCACTGCACTGCTACTTATCATTATCCTCGACTTTCTCTTTTTTATACAGTATCAAGGAAAAGAAAAGGAGAAAAAAAAGCGAGGAGTGAAAGTGAGAGAAAGGGAGAGATATAGGAACTGCTCAAAAATAAAGTGAGGCTATTTTGTGTAAACTGAAGAGTTTAGAATCCCAAAACGTATCTATCCCATACAGGAGTTTCTTTTATCCCATAGTAGCTAAATATAGGGGGCTACAAATATGGGGAACCCCAACATACAATTATACTAATAATACACGCCTTACCAACTGTACCACTCATGTTACACAAAACCACGGAGCTCTCCGCCGCCCACCGTCAAGCAGCACCAAGTCTAACCAACTTGGAATAATTTTTGAGGAGAAGGAAAGCAAGTGAGTAAAATTGAGTGCTGCACAAGGAATTGCACATTCTTTTTACTGACGCAGTGAACATAAAAGTTCTATTGAAATAAATCTGGAGTGAAGCAGCTTTTATTTCCACACGTCACATCACACGAATAGGATAAATCTTCTGGTCCAGTCTTTGAATCTCATCCCTTCTCTCTCTCTCTCTCTCTCTCTCTCTCTCTCTCTCTCTCTCTCTCAACTGCTTAACTCTTTCTTTGCTTTCAGAACACTTCGCCACAGTTCAGAGGGACAGGTTTCCATTTCGATTATCGACCTCATACACTACCACTTTCACTCTCACTAACGGCCACCTTCTTCATAGATATTCCTTAAATATATGGCTTCCAGGCCGTGACCAATGCACAGTTCATTGTGTTGGACCATGATTTAAAAACAACCCAGGGCCTTAACCACCCACATACATTACTAAAAAACTCCATTAATAATTCCTTCACTGACGGCTCAAAATCCAATATCACTTTTACCTACTTTCACTTCACCCCTTCCCTATAAATATTCACAGAACATTAAAATGCATTTCCGCACGTAGGTACATGACCAATGGTGTATGTACGATAGACCACATATGAACTCTACAAGGGCATGCCTCCTGCCCATACAATTATCCTTAGTGTACGTAAAGTTCATTAAGAGGTTCCCAGCACCACGAACATTAAGATCTTCAGAGGCTCAATTTCGAAAGTTACTTAAGCCGGAGTAATTATGAAGGGACTTGTGATTACTGGACATAAGTTCCCAAATGTATAAAGTCGCTCCCATGGAAACATGCATGACCCAGACAAGTCTTCACTTCGGATCCGAAACATTAAAACTACTTTCAGAATTGATGATCCAACATGTAAGTACACACATAGGAGATGTAGATACTCTGTTGGAATTTCTGAGAAGGACGGGACCTTTGGAGTGTCTATGCGTGTCTAAATAATATGTATGTTGTGTATGAGACCATATGCTGACAATTTAGCTCTTCTCCCTCTACAACATTTCCTCTTTCTCTTCCCTCCTCTGATTATTACATGGAATATAGAGTAAGAAGTGGACTGTGATTGTGTGTATAGTTAAAGAGCGGACCATATGTGCAACCTTCAAATCGGCTCCTTTGACGCTAATGTCTCTCAGAAGTATCGTCTGTTACACTCCATGAGCAGCACGTAGAATAGCTTTTCAGACTGATTCATTTCGCTTCTCTTTTGCTTCTTCGATTCTCTTTCTCTCTCTCTCTCTCTCTCTCTCTCTCTCTCTTTCTTCTTTTACAACTGGTTCCCTTTTCAACGATGAAAATGCTAATGATTCCTCCTTGGGTTTTCTCCCGCTCTCTTTGCCTCCTAAGACCCTCCCTTTTTAAACTCTATCCATTACGGGCCCATACATACATAGACACTCATCTCCCTTTAAATGAATCACGTCTCCTATCATCTTCCGCACGGGGGAGGTCTTCACATTTGTCTTATTCCCCTCCCCTCCTCTCATCCCCATCTGAGCTGAGCTTCCACTCATTTTCAATTCCATGGAGGTACTCCTCCAAAAAAAATAATTTCCACATAGAAAATAATACGGGGAATTATACCAGCAAATTATTCCAAGGAAACATTCCAGGTTCGAGCACGCTATAAAAACCTTTCGAGGATCAATTTGACAAGGTATAAGTAATCCCTCCAGAAAAAAAATAGCAAGGCATGGGATATAAAAAAAAAGAATGCAGACTTAAATCATTATTATCTCCAGGATTTAACCCTTCCTATTCATTTTCATGGACTAACATGCCCATTATATATACGTGTACACATATCTATATCTAGGTGAGAAAAACCGGGAGCCACCAAAAATAACATGTTTAATGGATGAGAAGCTTTTTCTAAGGGAGGGAAAGTACGAAAGCCCTTCTGTCTCTTAGCATATACTTTTTTATGTACATATAGATATACAAGGGCTATACATAGGACAAGGAATGTGAATGAATAGGAAGGCATCTAAAAAAAACCCCGTTGAGCATATAGATGATGAAATATTTGAATGCGGGGCTGACGGAGTACGAGAGTGAAAGTAGAAAGAGTGAGGGAGGGAGTGAGAAAAAAGAACTGAGATGAAGGGACCGGATATATAATCCACGTATTACAGAGTGTTGAACGTTTCAATAAAAATGAATTTTCATAAGCAAGGCATGATAAGGCTGAGGGTGGGCAATTTGGCTCCTTTCCAAACCATGCCCAAGTCCATAAAAAACCTGGGGAATTCCTTTCAAATTCACATTCTTCAACTAAACTTCCTCTAGACATGATGATCACTTTAAAATTTCTCCCCGCAACATCCATACATACTTCCCCTTTCTTAGACTCCCCAAGATCCTCTACAAGGACCTGTTTATTCACACATACCGTCGGCAAGACTACAAAGCACAGATGCATATACTCACAGTCACTATAACAAGATACATTGCTGCGCCCAAGGAATTATAATGTACACATCTGCATAGATAAGTACCTTTAAATATATAAATAGACTCACCCCAGTCGGCTCCATGCATAGGACCTATAGGTTTCACTTTTGCATGTCACATCATTATATCTTATACATACATACATACATACATACATACTATTTTACATGTCATTATTGTCAAAACGTATTTGAAAGCACATGTAAACTCTGGAAATCAGGGAAGATAGCATATCGAGTGTGTTGTGGCTGGCACAGTCAATGATCCAGCCCAGTAACAACCCAGACTATATTATTTGATAAATTCATATGATTATCTCCTCCCTACTCTTTAAGACACCCGATACCCGGGCAAGGCAGGGTAGTGAGGAAAGTTCAAGTTTTTGGAGCCTTTTAGTAATCGCTGTCTTGAATTTGTACTCTACACTATCGTTATTACAGAGGTAGCCGATAGATAGTCGAAGCCAAAATTAATAGCAACAAGCAATATTGTAAAGTTTCATCTCCCATTAAGCCCGACATGAGAGTACTTTGAACGGTAACAGTGGAAGAGTCTCCTTCCTGATCCCATTCCCAATTTCTAACTACCACTATAGTAGATACACCACAGACACTTACTCCTAGCTTCAGATCCTAACTGGGTTTGAAGTATTACAACTGTACATTATAAAAGCCTCAGTGTATACTGTATAGACATACATACATAGGTAAGCTACGGTATTACTACTGGTTCTATTAATTATTTCAGAAATTTCGAGCAGAGAGCATACAAAGTTTGGGTCTCTGGGAGTCAGAGCATCCACTTGATTTATTAATTCTTTTATTTTTTCGAATCCCCCCATGTAAAATAAAAAGTGTTAATGTATCTATATCTATCTACATGAGTGAAAAAATTAATGAAAGATCAGATCTTGGGAACAATTCCAATTTCCTATGATTTTCAACCCTATGATGAAGTTTCTAGGGAGGGAAAAGTGTAGAGAAATTTATATGTTGTTCAAGTCAGACCCATTTCATTTCGTAGGTTACTTGGGGCCTCTCCATATACAAGCCTTGAACTTTCACTCCTCCATCTCTCCAAATAATGTTTTGGCTTTAGTAAGGTTTCTCCTCCGCTGCCTCCCTCCCAAGCACACACTTTCATCTTCTTTTCATTATTGCGTTGTTACAACATTGCATTCTTTACCTCCCGTCTCCCTTCTCTCCACCACACGCACATATCCCGGTCGTCTGGTCTGGGATCCTTAATCCGAGAGTCACACTATTGTGTAGCGTATCATTGTTTCCACTCGAGCCACAGTGCCCTAGCTCCTGCTTTCTTTCACAGGGCATGCAATTCCAAGCCAATTTTTTCCTCATTGTCTCGTGGCCTGGGTGGTTGCTGTGAGTGTACATTCCTTAAGATTCCTTTCATTAAAACCATTTATTACCAAAAATATTTTGTATAGGAGAACCCCCACACAATAGGCTTCGCCTGGCTTTGAAATCCTAATTCATATAGCGGGTGTATGTATATGTATCTATGTATATACGGATGAATATTAATACTATTCTGTTCCGGGGGAATACATATATCTGTCTATTCATACATCCATTCGAATCCTACTACACTAATTTGCGTACATCTCCCTCCACATGAGGACCGTACAGATAAACGGAGGAGTAGATAGATACATATGGAGATACATGCAGATCCCAGGAATTTCTTTCACCCTTTAAACAAGACAACTCCAACCCCATTGTACTGTGTCACTGGAATATCCAGGCAATTTAGGAAGTTGGAGCTCCCTCCTAAAAAAAAATGTAATACTCACTAATAATATCAAAGTTTTTGATACAGCTGCCCTTTACCCTATATTTCTCGAGAGGAGCTTCCATGCCTATCTTAGGGATATGTAACCTTGTAATAATGATATGACTGCAACTAGTACATTGCATAAGTATAGGAGAGGCAAGGATATAAAAACAAATGAAGTCCGGGTGGAGCCTGGGCAGAGAGGGAAGAATAAGAACGAGCGGAAGGTATTTATGTTCTGTCATCTGCCATCGCATATCATCTTGTGCGTTCCCGGAGGAACGGGAAAATACAAGACGTGATGTAATACGAGCTACTAATGTGCAAGAGGACATCGCAACTTCTCCTTACTTAGTTTACATTCAAGGGAGATACAAGGAGTCGTGGTATATTTTCAAGGCGGATACTGCAAAAACCAGACCCAGTCCGGAGTAAGTATAGGAATATTTAGGAATTGTCATATATAGTGGAGGCATCGTCCGTCATAACAACCCCAGTATCCGAGGAGCAGGAGAGAAAGATACAGTCGGACGAGCCCGAGTCAGCTGAAAAGAAGCCTTCAAAAACAAGGGGAATGGAAAAAGGACAAAATCTCGGTCTGATTTGTTGCCTAAGGATAAATAAATACATTTTGAAAAATAAAGGAAGGTACCCTTCTTCCGAGTGTCTTTAACTATTTAAATGTAGTCGGAGGAAATGTGTTTGTGTGGGGAGACTCTATTGGAAGCTATGTGCACTTGAGATATGAAGAGTTGTAGGGATTCAACCATCATCATTCCATCTTTTACATGGTCTCCTCTAGAAATCCTCCTCTTCTGATATCCATTTAGCATCTCTATAGTATATTTACTGACATCCTTTCGCCTTAAATATGCTCAAGGATTGAGTGCATGGAGCTGGTGGGCAAATATTTTGGTTTTCTGTCACTCCTCAAGCTTCAATGTATGTGGGCTCGGAGAGAAGCTAAGTGTAGAATTATGATCGAATGTTCAGTCAGTCATGGCGTTGGGAATTGATTTTTCCCTCCGAATCGCATGCCTTTGTTTGAGTGTACATACATACTCACATTTGAAGGAGGTACAATTATAAGAACCATTCCATTTGTGTATTAGTTTTTTTTTTACATGTATGAGCATGTCCCAGTATTAATGTAAGCAAGTGCACCCAGACCTGACAATAAGTCTAGAGAAGAATGCATGAACTCCCGAGTATGAAGGCACCCGGAACTTTTCCATTTTGTTCCTCCGTGACACCACTTCGTGTCGGGGAGAGAATAGAAATAAGTACGGAGAGTAAACGGAATGCAAGGGAAAACTGCATATTCACTCAATATTTGCATATTCTCTCACGCATATCCCTTCCTCGAGCTAAAAGTGGAAGCTTGGGGTTTCCGCCTGTTTCATCTGACACACTTGTCATCATCACTACTTATATCCACTTGAGCTAGTAACTGGAGGCTAGCTGGCTGGAAAGGTATAAATAATCTTATGTTTCATTACTGCACCCATCCCGTAGCCTCTGTTGTCTCTGTGGGTGTACTTACTACCCGGTCTTTTATATGTACAAGTATACTCCAGCCCTGTAATGTCATAATATGATTGGAAGAGTTCCCTTTCCTGTCTCCTCTACTCCTCTCCCCTCAAAATCTTTACTTTTCTTGTGATTTCCCCGCATGTACATTCTTCTCGAGTGAATTACCACGTTTCATGCTTGAATACTCGAGGAAATCATATATGCAACTTTTACTCACTTGACAAATACCCTTAGATATGTAAAAATAGCCCCCCCCCCTCATCCAACTAGGGATAGCGAGTCAGAGAGCTACGTAAGTATTACTGAGTAAATTCATATATGTATATGTCCCTCTGATGTAAATACAGACAGGAAGCAACACCTCCAGTGGAGTGCGTACTATTAAATCAGACCATATTTTATATTTTATGGATTCCGCATACTTACCTTCCGTGCCCATGCTCCTTCTCCCTCAACTTTATGGATTACTGTTCCCTTCAATGTGATAAATTCTCGTGTGGAAGACTTCGATTATTTTTTTAAATTTCATCTCACTCAGAAAAAATAGAGAAGTTTCGGAACTCCACATTCCACTTATGGTATTACTATTAGTCAACTCTCATATTTTGGGCTGCCAGGGCTTCTGAGTGGTTGCCAGGATGCGATGCCATTGAAATGTACAAATTGTCTGCGCTATGATATATGTATGTAGAGAAGTCTTGAAAAACTCTAGATATTTCATATCAGCTCCAACTGAGAGGAATCCAGTTCAATCCCTATGATTCATGCTCATGCTCCGTTTATGATTAGTCAATACACCCATTGGAACAAGGCTAGAGTGTTTTAAAAACATGGATGTATGTATGTATCTGTGAAATCGAACAATAAGTATAAATGATGTGTGTTAATAATGATACTTAATGATACTGCCGCTCCCATAAAGGAACAACGTACAAGGCTTATTCCAATGTGTGTGTGTTTGTGTGTGTATGTGTGTGTGTGTGTGTGTATGTGCGGTAATATAAAAAGGAATGCTGACTACGTGGCAGTGGCATTACCATTTCTGGAAATTCTTAGCCATTTGATGAATTGCAACTTTAGCTTATTAGAAAGGTTACCCAGCCTACATCAAGGATGGAGGTTTGTATTAAACAGCAGCCTCGTCTTCCATATAAATGAGTTTGTTTCCAAGTAAATTTTTAGAATAGCAAACAGGAGTCACATTGGGTTGCTACTTTCTCCTGAAATTTCTCTTCCCCATAAAATGTTACGTGAGCACTCAGCAGCGCTCACACACACACACGTATAAGGAAGAAATGAATATGTACAAATGTCTACTCGCAAAAAATAATGACAATTTCACCTTGACATTATCCTTTCAGTATGCAAAATACAACATGAATTCCCTCTCGTAATATACTGAGGGAGTGCGGAGGAGTAAGTTGGAAAGTGTAAGTAGTATTTGACGAACCAAGAACAAGAATTACTGGAGTTCCAGTGAAGTTGTAGTACTATGAGGGTAGAATTACTGGAGTTTCCACTGAAGCTACACATTACTTGTGGTACGTATAAGTAACCTACAAGTGCGGGGAATCGAAACTGGTACGTCTACGAGGGTACGATCCATTAAATGACTATAGTAACGATAAAAAAGGTGGAGCTGTAATTACTGGCGATTTTGGCACATTGCTTACTTAACACATATTCCGTGCATATGTGTGTTGGATACAGGGACCATTTCTTAGCGGGAACACCCCTACACCCCCCAGTACTGCTCCAGTTTTGATCGTCATTTGGAAAATGAGTTGCCATCCTCCCTTTCCACATTCGCACTATTTATTTTTGTTAGGCTGGCCAAGAACACGTCAACACGTACGGGGTTAGGTGTACGAGGGGAAATTTTCAGATGAGCTCCGAGGAAAGCTTAGCAACTATGCATACTTTCCTATTTGGGTTTAACGTCCCCCTTCCGCCTAGCATTGCAGCTAAACTAGTTGTATGTATGCTGGGAGGTTTCTGTAAAAAGAAACCCCTGCTTTATCCGGAGCGTCGTACAAAAGTGGACTCCTGCATAGGATCCGACTCCGGACCAGTGAGTAGCGCTCTTGGCCCGCTGGAACTCAAGGAGAAATTGGGAATAGGGACAAACAGTGACAGAGCATGAGAGAAAAGGAGAAACAGGATTTCGCTATTAGTTTGCTAAGTTCCGACGTAAGATAATTCAGCGAGAGAGTCTTTGCATGCAAAAAAGACTCGTACATTCATGGGAATATGTATCGTGCATATAATTATTGGAGGTCCACACGTGCACAAGCATGGGTGATGGATATTGGAGGAAAGTAGCGTTGCAAAAGTCCGGAGCCCAGCAGATGACGACGAGAGAGGCAAGGACGGGAATCCAAATTATTAACTATGAATCAAGGTAGATGTCTACCCAAGATTTGGCTCAATGTTATCGTCATTTGGAACTCCGACTTGAAATTCCTCCTCAACTCTCTCAACCCTATCTCCTCCTATTCCTGTCCATGTGCTTATCTCCTGGAGCAAAAGCTAGGAAACAAGCTAGCTAGTAGCTAGCTACATTAGGTAATTGTACGAGTGCTCCTGACATGAAACCTTTGGTTTACCCCACGGGTATTTTCCTCATTGATAAGAATACAAGAGGAAGCAAGGAGAGAGAAAGGGAAAAAAGTTCCGCTCGATCGGCATTCAATTTCAATCTAATCTTGAAGCCTGAGTTGAATGCAGTGCCGCTTTTATTCATGCGTGATGAGAGACAGTGACGCAGCCTACTGAGAGAGAAGATATCTTTGGAGTAGTCCGTGGTCGATGATGCTCAAATGAAATACAAGTGCTTCTGATGTGATGCAGTCTGGACAAAATTCTCTCTCACTTTCCCTAACCTTTTTTTTCTCTCTCTCTCTCTCTCCCTGCTCCTTGCTCTCGTCTCTAACTTGTTCCTTTCTCCTTCCCTCCTCTAGCTCAACACCCTACAAACAGACACGTACTTACACTTTAAACAGTTGGAGATCCAGAGGCAACAAGAGACATACAGTCGAGCCAGGAGTAAGAAGCATGCCTTTTACTGGATGTGCCCGAGGATTTCATATTATGTAACAACTTCGTCCTACTTGTACATCCCATCAACCACCACCTTTTCCCTACTCACTTCCTTCCTTGCTATTACCTCTTGCGATGGCCAAGTGAGAGAGGTAGTGAGGAGCATTGAGACACAGGGAGAGAGAGAGAGAGAGAGGTAGAGTGCAAGAGAGGAAAAAAACAGATTTTTTCCTCAATAACATTCCTCTCTCACTCCGTGTGGCCAACAACTTTAACATATAAGTCCTTGTTATTATGACTCACTTTATACGTGCATACATACTTGCAGCCTCTTTTCATCATCCACTTCACACTGCCCATTCAGAGTTGAGTTCTCAAGTTAACGAGCTTGGTCTTACTAGACCGAATTTCTTCCTCACTTCACCTGACAACCACACTTTTTTCACCACAGATGCTTCTTCCCCTTTTAGTCCTTTTCTCTTTCACTCCTAGCTTCTCTCTCTCCCCCCTCGCTCTCTCTCTCTCTCTCTCTCTCTCTCTCTCTCTCTCTCTCTCTCTCCCGTACGCACACAACCATGTCAACTTTTCTCAGCATTACTTCCCTAAGTTTACACTGTATGTCAAGCTCCTTGCTCCCTACCTGCGCCAATAATACCGAGTAAATAGCTCCAACCCAGGCTGGAGAAATCTACTCTTCCAAGTAAACAACTTACATAATCTAAGACACCCCAGACGAAAAGGTTTTTACAGGTTTATCAAGGCTATGCTCTCCGTCACTATTACACCATTAAAGTAAAAAGAGCAACCCTCATGGAAAGAAAGTGCTACATGACGACGTGATAATGTAAATACGACGAGAGTTGAGGCATTATAATAAATCATTACATTCCATGTTTCCTCGGAAGAAATTTAGTGTGATGGTGTATCATGGACCCCGTCCCTGTTTTGTTTCCCTATGAGTCCAACAACATCACAAAACTGCGGATAGTATAGATGTGATGAGTGGGAGTGATGTAGTAACGTTGCTCTTTATGCAAATCCATTAGATTCCAGAACAGTTGGACATGCGAGGAGCCTAATACAAATGCAGGTTGGAAAACAAGGAGGAAGTAGTGAGTATAACGAAAGCGGATAGAGATGGGCCCAAAGAGAGAGAGAGAGAGAGTGGGGGGAGAAATAGGGCGAATGTTTGAAGTTGACAATCCATCATGACGACAAGAATAAATATTCGACTCAGGTCTCATGTTCATGGATCTCTTTAAAGACGTCCTACAAAAGGTCCAGCGAGGAGTGATGGCGGGAATGTAACACAACTCACACAACACAACTCTCCTTATCCGCAAGATAACGTGGACCTTTCTTCAGACGAAAATCAAGACAACCTACACAATCTAGTTAGGCACACACATCCAGCCATGGTTCCTAAATATGAAAAACTTATGTCAAGGGAGAACTAACAAGTAGCAGAAGGAGTGGGAGACTACGAAACCATGTATTTTTATACAAGGATCGATAACTACTTTCAAATTCCCAGTCACTTGTAAGTCTCTGTATTGCTCCTATCATCATCCTAGATATTCCATGGCGGTAAATAGATAGGGATGAGTCTACATACGGTAGGTATGCGCATCAGAAACTATACACTCAAAACTTGCTTACCACACTGCTTTTTCTCAGCCTCGTGATAACTAGATTCTCCTCCGTATTGCACATAAACCCATTGCACTATCAATAAGCCTCCCTATCTACACTTGCACATGCAACATACGCAAAACTAGTCAAATGAACCAACTCCAACGGCTCTGCCCTGTAAGGGGGTGGGGATCCCAGAAGTGTGAGACAAAAATAGAAAGGGAAATCAGCAACATTTCTACGAATTTAGAGTGCGAAGGCACTTTTTATTAGAAAAAAAGTTCCAAGTAAATTCCGGGACTGGAAATATTTTCAAAAAGCCTCCTTCCGTTCCCTATCCAATTTCTCCGTCGTCATGTTCTGACTGTAGAAACTAGCTCCAGTTGATTCGAGTCAGTTCATATATAGAAACAGTGCTTGTTTACTTCTTCCAGGTCCTCCAGAGTAAGACATGTAGCTAAATTCTATCCTTGTTGTTTCATTCGCGGAGAGAGAGAGAGTTTCCAGTGAAGTAATTTGAGAATATGAAATTATACTTAAAAAGAATACTCTCAGAGATTATGAGCACTTGGTTGACACCAACATCCAGTCATAGGAACTTCCGGAGGAATATCTACATACATCTACCTACACATATGACTATTTACATAATTACTTGAGTTAGGGCTGGAGGAATGAGAGTTGGCTGAATAAATGTAATGGCAATCTGAACTCCCCGTCCAATGTAAGAGAGGCATATGTGGAAGGGATACATCTTAGGGAGAAAGTGTTTATGGTTGATTCCCAACTTAATTCTCCCGTCTGTTATTGTCTGAGTGAGGATCCTGAGAAAATATGTCTAGTACCTATATCTATATGAATGGAGATAAGTAGAGGTATCTATATAAGCTTATGTAGATAAATTGAAATGTACGGGGAGCCCATGCTGGGTCCTCAGCCCACGAAGCAATACTGAGAGCGGCTGGGGGAAGGTACTCCTCCGGAGGAAGAGAGGGAGAGTGTGAGGAAGATAAGCTATTAGTTGGACAAATGGAAAAATGTCTCATCTTGCCGTCTCTGCCGCACTTCATTCCCATACCTGCACTTTCTCATCTTGAGTACTCCATTCCATCTGTTTCGACTACCTAGTCATTCCCATCTCTTGGCTTTCATTCCGGAACCGCAACTCTGAGGGAGTCATGTGTGTTATATCTGATTGCACTGTGTGCGGAGAAACAAAGAGAAAGGGAAGCCGAGAGGGGGAAAGCCATGTGGAAACGCTCCGGTCTCGTTGCCCATCTAACTCGACGGAGATAAATTGTATTTTACTGCTACTGGAACTGATACACACATGCACGGGAGCCCCAAAACCTGGTCATTATTACCTGTTTAAATAATGGAGCTTAAGGACAAAACCCATGGTCTTAAGATGCACGTTTGCTTATATTTTTACAGAATTTCCCCTCTCTCTCTCTCCTTCACTTTCCCCACCGCAAGGAGACACAAGTGCACACGCACAAGACAAGACTCAAAAACATGCTCCGACACACGCAGATGCTTCCTCTCACCATTAGCTCTGATAGGAATAAAATTGAAGAGAACCCTCTCCAACTCCAAGTTCAACGAGGCTCATCAAGGGAAGAATCTTTCAATATAAATATTTTCTTCATGAGGACGAACGTCATACTTATGCAATGCTCCTTCATTTACTACATTCCATAAAAGTGAAGGATACATAATAATATTTTTACTCCTGCCTTCTCCACTCTTCCCCTGAACAGCACTGCCAACGCTCAAGGAACCAACAATACCGTCTTCTTATTACTACTCGCCTTTCATTCGCTCCGCCAACAACGTTTACTATTACATCAGTTTGTAATTTAGTCGTTAAAAGCCTCCTGATATGTACTGTAATGATACGGGGAATGGACTAATTGTGAGATTTTCGGCATAGCACTACCACCACTGAAACCATCCTTAATGTAAACCCTATCTACAAATAACTAACAAGAGGCCCTAGTATTGGTTTACAAATGTATCTGAGCCGTAATGTCCCTATATCTTCAGTCAGTCTGGCTCGGAGTGCCATACCCATAGATATCTATATCGAAGGAGAGCTGAAAGCTTCGTATGAAAATCTTTCTTCGCAGACGTATTTTAAGCATAATTATACATAGCTGGAGATATGCACGTACAGAGTCAGTGCATTTACGAAGTACGCATGGATATGTAATTACGTATATGCACAGATGCACACCGCCGTAGTCATCCTACATACATACATATGTATGTGTCTGTAGGTATGTTGTGCCACCCTTTTTGAATATTCGGGACTCACTGTGTACCGAAACGCAGTCACCGAAAATATTTGAGACCAACTTAAATAGAACGTCTATGTAAACATTAGGTAGAGTTTGAATTCCCAGCTCTTCTCTCATTCCATTTTCTCTCTGCCTCTCTCTCTCTCTCTCTTTCTCTCTCTCTCTCTCACTGCAGTAACTATTACATGGGAAAGCTGGAGAAAAGTGAAAGGAAACTCCACAGCGGTTAGTGCTGGAAGCATGCGAGTACGAGAGGGTTGGTGACTTCAAGTCTTTTAAATATAAATGGAAAATCCACCTTGAGTACTTACAATCCACGACCGTTGTCTTTCGGCAAGTCCAGTCAAGGTTGCCTTAATTTAATTACAAGTCTTGCGCTAAGCGAAGTTCCTCTCTTTTCCCTCTCAGTCAACACGGTCAGGTCGTGTTTGTTACATTGGTCTCATTACTATTGCCCGTTCCTAAATTTTGATTCTCTTTCGAGCATCCCTCACTCTCTGTCATTCCGACTCTGTTTCTCGGTTCTCCAACTCGTGTAACTGTCCCATAGTCTTGGTAAGGACAGCGAGCAGAGTCATAAAGGACTAATTTTTCGGAGCGAGTCCTCAAGTCCTTCTTGATGTCCAGTTACATGCGAAAATTAGACTTACTTTTAGAAATTTTCCTACGTGCTCCGACACCAATCTCAATCAGCTCTGAAGGAGCAGGTACAAACAGACAGATAGAGCCCAGCAGTAAATTCGTGGATTGTTCTCTGCACTCCGACCAAATGGGAAAAACTCTGCAGAATTTGAAGCAATCCAAGTACTGTACTGCACATGGACGTGTCTATATTGTACTCAGTTTCGAGCCAACCATAAGATCTGTTTCCCCTGTCCAAACACTTAAGACTTTCCTGTGACTAATGTTCACGATAATAAAAGGTTTTAATCAGAAGGTTCCAGGGGAGAAAGTACACTTTTACCGAATCATCAGCTTTTCATTAAATTTATTAGTAGCTGTAATGCGTGATAGGACTATTTCCATGAGTGAATGAAAACTCATTGGTTTATGGTAACCAGGTTAGGTTTCAGTGTAAGGAAACAGGCTGTTACTGCTTCCTGAAACAATCCCAACCTCACTAGTGCATTCATATCAATTAAATATAAATGCTAATTTTAGTATATTCAGCATATTGATAGCAACCGAGCATATGCAATATGTTCATTATCCACTTCTCAAGGGATAAAGAAAGGAAACCTTAAATGACAAGTGTGATAAACCATCTTCACAAAATCAAAAGAATTTGATAAAGTCATGAAGGGAAATATGACAGGGAGATGTCAAAAGAGTAGGGAAAAGTGGAAGAATTTGGTAAAAATATATTGGCCCATTTTTCAGACAATTCATCATCCCTTCATTGAATGTATCTATATAGTTGGATTGTTACGTAATGGGCGAGCGTGATGAAATGGGGGAAATGCTAGCTTTGGTTTTATGATTACTTTTTCTTTGGCTCAATTGTTGTTATCAGAAAATAGGTTTATCTCCTCCAGATTCATTCTCGCTGGCCCCGTCCATCATCATCCTTCCCGTAGTGACTGCTCACACATAGATAGATACCTACACATGTATGTAGACCCTAGGATAAAAATTCCCTCGAAAATCCCATTTCCTTCCAGAAGTCTTTTTTTGAGCATGTACATACATACTTATACATAGAGTAGATACATGCCTATGAACAAATACTTGGAGTAATACACATAACGATGCATGGACCAGCAATGAATACTGTAGGAGGAGAGAGGCATCCGTATATACCTAGGTATACATTTGTGAGTGTGCGTACATCCAATAATAGTTTTGTAGGCCATCATACTTAAGAGAATTCTTGATCTGATTGTGACTGACGATACAACTGGGGATTGAAAAGTTGAGCAGTCCAGATTGGAGATACAGTCGACCTATGCCTCCCAATGCTTTAACATTGCCCAAGTAGCCAGAAGTAGAGTTTTTTTCAAAAATAAGATATTACAATAAGGTTCCAGAGGATTTTCAAATGACAGCACTAACTTTCCCAACTAGTCCTAGTTCCGTCCTGAGCTTAACTGCAGAAGAGGGAAAAGTTGAAAATTTTATGTTTGAATTGTCGTATGTAAAAAAAAAGTTTCTGTAAGTCCCTCCAAATATAGGTACACCAAAAAAACCATGTGGGTTTCTCTTCACATGGAAAAATCTCAAGGAGCTCCACGCTTCAAATGTTACTTCGGGCATGGAGGTGTGGAATCGAATAGGTACGCACTAAATATATTTTGGATACGTAAAAGTTTATGGTGGCGAAAAAATATTGATGCTCGTGGCAAAACTATCAATCATGCAAGAGCAGGACATTGCGTGCTGTAAATCTTAAGTCAACATGAGGCTGAAAAGAACGTCAAAAGAAACAAGTTGGAAAATTTTAATATAGTTGTAAAAACCACCTTTTTCTCCCACAGCACTTTTTTTATGGCGAATACACAAGTAACAGTCGAAGTAGTAGCTAGTTACAATACACTCAGTCCATCTTCCTTTCCACTTGCGTCAGATTCCCTTATGTTTCACAGACTGACTCAGAATTTTGTTTGTGTTTTTTTTTTGCAAAAAAAAATAAAATAAAACCAAAGGGTCTCTCTACTTGTGGCTACAAACTGCTCTACGAGGTCCACTTACATTGAATACAAAATCATCAATCTTTTACAAGGGTTTGATCCTGGTGTTTATACTTGCCAAAAATCTGGGTCCTCCGAGTGCCGTTCGTAAAAAATATTTTCTGCACACACACACACACACACACACACACACACACACACACACACACACACACACACACACACACACACACACACACACACACACACACACACATACTCTCTCTCTCTCTCTCTCTCTCTCACTCCAATTCTCAATAAGAACAGAGGATTGGTTTGGATGAAAAAATTAAGTATGAGAGTACATATTGCCATCCTACCCCAGGCTGGGTCCTACAAAGTATTGATTTTTTATCAAGTCACACTTGATCATTCCAAGACACGTGTTCTCTTGTCAAAGAGCATGATCAGAGAGGCAACAGCAGTCAACGGATTACAATGTAAAAACAAGTTGATGCAATATTTCTGCGGACAGAAACAGATCAAAAGGAAATTTCCCCTACAGTACTGCCGTGTCTCATACCCGCTAATACTTTTTCTACACATGTATCTTCCCCATCCCTATAAATCACCAATATGTTCCGCTGATAGGTCTTGCCTCACCAGACGTGAAGACAATACTCAGTACGATACAAGGCAGTCACACCCTTAAGACATGGTACTAATAGTAATAAGCCCTCATGCACTCATGCTAAGCTCGCACTCAGTCCTTCTACATAATAACTACAATTTAATAATTTATCTGGAGCAATTGGAAAATGTCAGAAGCTACAGGTTGAAAGAGCGAGAGAGAGAGAGAGAGACACACACACACACACACACAAACACACACACACACAGATAAGCGAAGAAAATGAAACGGAAAATAGACATTGACGGCAGAAGTAGATGAAGAATGATAAGGCCGTGAGAACCAGGCTAGATTTTTAGAAAAGATTGTGACTTGAGGAAAATACAATTTGTGCTTGTACAAGTATATAATATTCAGCTTGTACAATGACTTTTAGTAGAGAACCCCAAGAATGCAACTTATGGAGGCAGTTTGTAATACTCAGTTAGCATTATTCAGTCACTGCAGTGATATTACAGTAGGAGTCTCTTACTATATGTGCTTACAATTCTACGTATACATCCGTGCCGTCGAAATCAAACGCTTCCCACATCCCAAGCCCATTGTACATACGTAGAGTATTATAGATCCATACATAACAGTAACTGTCAAATGCTTGAAGAGTGTCTCAATCACAAGCGTCTCTTTATATTGTGCAGCCCTATCATTCTTGAGCCTCTCAAGAGTCATGTAGGAAGTACATGCTTTAACAAAGACTAGTCATAAGTAAGCAAGTCCGTCTACTATAGTTCCATTTTGTCATACATTTCACAGTCGCTCACCTCCTTGAGCACTAGCTCCATACTATACACAGTATGTCTTTGAATTTCGATAAGGAAGAGGCACGCTCAAGATATTACTTTTATTTAGGACTTGAAATCCTCAACTTTTAAAGGCACAAAAGGAGCACATCGAATGATGAGAGGGACAGAGAACAAATTTAATGAATGTTCAATTTCATAAAATTCAGTGCCTCAGAATTATTCAGTAAGGTTTATCCGACGGAACAGTATAGCTGTAAATATGTATCTACTTGTACACTTAGGATTTTAATAGCCATGGAATATCGGAGACAAGCGTGAAGCTTTGATTATTTTGTTCACTCGACATTCCATAGATATCAGCCAGCGCACTTGCTCTATCTCCTCGTCCAATCTTAATGCGTTAATTAGAAAGTTCATTTTTCTCAATGACTCCCTCTGACTTGAGGTTACATATGGGCCTAAATAAATAAATCATACAAACATCAAAACTAATTTCACCTATTCAAACTCTATAGTCAGGGATATTCGGGGCAAACTTATTAGCTCTCAGGAATGACACGGCCGAATCAATAATGGGAAATGGTAAAGTATTTCAAAGAGATTAAAAAATATGTATATGCTAAAACTTTCCTTTGGAAGGATTCCATTTTACAACATTGCCCCTCAATAGAAAGGGATTTCATCATTGGAAAAGTCATAATGATAGTTGTAAGAGCTACAAAAAGTATGATGTTAAAGGTAAATGGGAACTAAAATGTAATTTGATTTGGTTCTATTATTAATAACAGTAAAGGAATGATTCTGCCGGAAGTCACAGGAATTAAAGCTTCAATTCCGAAATGTACCTCTCTGAACACCACTTGAAATGTAAATCACGCTTTCAATTCAGCTTGAAGGAAAAAAGAAATCCAAAGGGATGCTCAATTGTCAAAAATTATTGCTCCTTTTGATACAAGAAGTTGCTCCTTTTCATGTAGAATTTTTTTTTTCCAAGAGAAAAATGAAAAGGGTATCATGCATGCTAAGGATTAGGAAAAGAGCGAGCAGAATTTCAATAAATGTTGCATTCAGGGTGCAATAATGACAGGAATGCCGTATACGTGTAGATATCTATGGAAAAGCTCTACAAATGTGGATTACGAGGGACGAAAAAGAGAGTTACGGTGCAAGAGGGATCACAGAGTCAGTGGTGTGCACCTAATAAGTGTCTTCAACTTGAGCCGTAACTTGCTTCCCTTTTCCTTTAAAGGCCAGCACCATTTCCAATGCTTGGGGAGACTCAGAGATGATAGGTGTAGATATCTACATACGTCCATAGTCAGACATACATACATACACACACAGGAGAGAAACTGGGTAATATTGTCTTATCATGTCCGCCATAAAATCTGCATTTAGTTACAACGACCTGTCCATTACGAATCCGCTCCAACTTCTGTCACAATTTGTAGGTCTGTTTTGCTCCTCTCCGTGTGAGTGTGTGTGTCTCTGAGAGTCTGCCTGTGTCATATGAATGTTAAGCTAGTATATGATGTACTTAGAAGGCAGCAGACAGGGGAATAAAGAAAATGTAAATTTTAAAAAGAAGACTTGATTTCCTCTCCTCTCGTCTCTTGCCTCTGAATCCTTTTTGCAATAAGTAGTTTATTTCTAAGTCCTACTGCACTATGGACGTATGTACCTATGGATGCACTGTGGATGTCTCCTCTGTAGGACCTTCTGTGGTAGGTCTATTACAAAGTACACTACACTCTCTATAGTCCGGGGAAAGGTATGTACATACTGTAACTTATACATTATTCTCCAATATTTTAAGTGCGAGCTTATACAAAAGCTGTCCAACTAATAAGGAACTATTTTCCCTTCTGCTCGACTCCTACTTTTAGAGCAAAACAATCAATGAGATTCCCCATATGGTATGTATTTATTTCCTTCTCAATCCCAGCACGCACTGACTATTGAAGAACCAATATGCAATATGTTGCACCATCTATAACTAATGTGTATCACATTAGACTTAACTGACTCGACTCCAGCCTTGAGTCTCTCCTCCAGGTCGGAAATATAGAAACGTCAAGGAAGTTACTTTTTGGGGTGGGTCGTAAAGTCGAATTATTGTAGACGCACGTGAAGTCATCAGTGCATAGTTTGATAGGACGACTTAAAGTTAGGGATATAATAGGGATTCTGTTCGAATCAACATAAATACGCTTACATTAGGTTCACTACAACAACAACTAGTACTACTGCTACTACTACTACTGGTATGGGAAACTTCCTACAGAAATATGTGGAGGTCCATTCCATGCCCCTGTCAGGACTTCAGAAATGGAAGGAAAATTAGAGGTGTAAGAACGGAACTTGTGAGAATATTTCATATTCATTATTATTATTGGCAGTGCATGCCATCATATATTCCTGTGAACGGAGCTCATTCCTTCATCATCATTATCATCAACATGCTACGCTCATCTAAGGCTATATATTATTGGAGTATGAAATAAAAACAAAGGGGGTACATTCGCACATGTTTTCCTACCCGAGTCATTAGACTCATGTAAAAGAAGCACATACAAAACATCTAGGTTTTTTACCCTCCTTCCTGACTCCTGCTGTTGTTGTAATAAGTGCTTATATACACAGTGCCTTAGGGATTAATTCATTCCCATCATAAAATATTTAACTTTTGCCCGCCTTCCCCACTAACGCTATTACTGGTAGTAGTTCCTCCTGTGTCTACACACACACACACACACACACACACACACACACACACACACACATACATACATACACATGTATATACACACACATGAATGCAAGGATACAATTGTGAATGAGAAGCGTGTAACAAAATCCTGTAGTAGTTATAACTGCAAAAGGAACATTTGCGAGTGCCGTTACATTCTTGGAAATCCTTTTAAAATAAAGTTCACGCCAATAAAGCACACTTGGTCGGAATCTATTCTATTCTGGTAGATATGCTAGTAGATTCACGTGCCCTGCTCCCATGCTTTATGTTATTATTTTTATTTCCCTCATTTCAGATTTTCTTTGGGAGTAAAATGACGGCTGGTTAAATTTTCAGCTATGTATGTACATTGACTACAATTTGGATTTTCCAGAGCATGCATATCGAAATAATTACTTATAGGCCAGGCGGTTTTTCAGCTTTGTAGATAACCCACATTCGTGGGATTTTCATTTGCCGTCGCTCTGCTGAGCATTCTTAAAACTTCCGGTATTTAAAAACAATTATTTTGTAATTGAAACCATCTCAAATACTGCCATTTCAAAGCTAACCAGAACTCCTAACGAGCCTGATTTCCCTACATTTTTCTAGACTCTTGCTGTAATACATTATTGTATGACAATAAACAATAATAAGATGTATTTTACAGACTCAACACTCCATAAAATGGAGTTTAAATAGAAACTAAGTCAATAAATGGGTGCTGGCACGGGGGTTGTAAATTAAATGAAAGCTTTCCTATATAGTTACATAAAGTAAGCATAATGATGTGTAGTGTGGTGTTACGAGGCAGTGAGGCCTTGAGAATATTAGAGTTTTTAATCTTTTTGCCAACCTGTCGGAGCGTTTACTGCCGTGGAATTGCCTCATGAGGGTTTTTTTATTCACTTCCCCGCACTCTTGTCAGTACTACACTATGTGTTATGTATGTATGCATGTACGTACATATGTAATATGTATGCATTTGTGTGCATACGTATATGTATGTATGTATATGTATGCTACTCTATGCAACTGCACATCTACTTTTCCTTCCGGCCTCCCTGACACACTCACAGCCATCTTTTTCCTCTCTTTTTCCTTCAGCTACTTTTCTCTAGCCCATTTAATTCTTAAGAATCAACTTGATGTCAGATTTACCGTACATGTAGGGGTCTACACAGCCCATTAAGTTGTTTTTCGAGGGTGTAAAAACGAGAAGGAGAGAGAGAGAGAGAGAGGGAGACAGAGATGAGGATAGTAGCAAAAATCAGTGCGGGAAAGTAATTTGATCTACACATTTATAGAAGAAATTGTGTTTTTTAATTTATAAAGGAGAGGAAGTATTACTCAATGTAGGAAATTGTGCACAAGCCGTTCTGGGAGAGAAGGAACGAAAGGAATTTACAGGACTCCCCTCATAAGCATTTATTGCCAGTGATTGAACTAATGTCTCACATTGGTAAATTATGCTCTTAAAGGATCCCATGTCCTCATCTCTTTGCCTGGACTGTTGCGTTTGTGACTCCCCATATTCCTCAATTCATTCCTATACTTGGCTTGAGTGAAATGAGAATTAGAGCAGGAGAAGTCGTAGTAGTGGGAGATGTACATATAGTAGCTCCGGAAAATGATTTTAGGGAAATAAGTTGGATGGGTCTTCATATGAAAGTTACGTGCGTAATTTTGAATGGAGAGACTACGGTTCGGATGCCAGGGAAGGATCTGAGGAGTGGAGGTCTAAGCGAGAATCAAATTTATTCCAAATGTATGAGTCCCATACGAAGGAAGGATACAAATAGGAGCGCATGGAGGGATCCCTGAAAATGTCCCATTTGAATCAATGCATAAGTATTATAATCCGAGAAAATGTTGTAACTTTCAACAACTTCGTTACTTTTAAATCACTTTGATTTAAAAGGGCCTGTCAGCACCGGCTGTTTTCTCCAACACGCTCACACACAATGCTCAGACTCCCTCCTTGTTTTTGAGGTTTCCCCTTAATCTGACAAAACCATTTCAATTCTCAACCTTTGATTTTCATCCATGAAAATTTCCTATTATCCAACTTTCTCCCCGTTATTTTTGCGGGAGTTGGGTTCATACCGTAGATGTAATAAGTAGTTCAGCTTCCAGGAGCAGAAGCCCCACTCCGAACAGGATCCTCTATATGTAGGATCCCTTTTGACTACATTACATATGTATACTTTTTGAGTGTACCATTACTCTCATTCGTGCAACTTCTCTGGCAGTCCTCATCTCAGCTCAGGCGTGAACCTCAGAAAATAAACGATCCAATCAAATTCTCCAGTAACATTGGTATATGATATAGCAGGACGGCTGGAAACCACTATGAGAAAAATGACACTTTTGAACTGCAGGAGCCATTTAATTGTTTAACGGATACCTACATTTCTGCAAGTAATTACTCGGAACGTGCTAAATTTCCTCACTCAATTACAAACCGCCATCCTTTTTAATGACTTTTCAAGATTCTAATATCTTGAAAACAAACATATTTATTACCTTCATCGTATTTATTACACTCCAGGTATTTCTTATGCCTCCCCTCACAAGCCCTCTCTCAAGTTTAGAGGTCTCTCTACATTATAAATCAGTTCCTTCCTGGATACCACTTCCCAATTTTTGTGTAACCTGATTTACGATATTTGCTAAACTTCATCCCAAAGACACACAAGCACACTTTTCCCCTGCGTACACGTCCTGGGGTAATACGGAATGGGAAATAACAAAATCAACTGAACGTCCCATAAGTCATGCCAGGAGCAGAAGCAATGCAAGGAATATTTTCCATGCTCGACTTCAGAACCAAGTGTTTAAAACGGAAATAGTTATTGCAGAGGCCTATCCTGATTTTCGCTATTCTCAACAAGACTTTTTCAGAACAACAATCCTGGAACGGAGATTTTTATGGTGTAATAACATTCGAGGTGATGTATCCAAGGGAACGTTAATAGAGGAGCCAGACAAATATGCAGAATATGAGGTACATCTGTATATTAATATACACACTGTATGTACTGCACAAATAGAATCCAGGAACATGCACAATGAGAGGCTCGTAGCTGTTCCGGACAGGGGCTATTAGTTTATAGAAATCCTGAAAGAAACAACTCCTCATATTATAGCATATATCTAATATCAAAGAACGAGAAGCCACTTGCTCTATGGACGGTTGAAAAACCAATGTGAAAACAGCAGTCGAATTGTAAGTGTACAGTATACTTGTATATGTGTAAGTGCTTGTACTGGGACATCAGAATGATATAACCCCTACCCGCTCACCTCTACCCGATATACGGGAATGACTAATAAAACATTTTATTGCCCTAGTTTATAGCAACCTTTGCTTAGGATTTTTTTAAATTAAATTATTTCAGCTGGGTCACTATTTGACGTCAGAGGTCTCATAGACGTGAAGTAAATTAAGAATTTTTCGGATTTACAATTATCATTACTTTTACTTACAGCAAATTTTACAATCTCCAGGGAGATATATGATATAAGTCTCACCGTTGAGACCTGTGGAAATAACCCATAAAAATAACAAGGTTGGGAGTAATTCGATCACAGAAGGAAAGTGAGAAGAATAAGCAAGCTGAGAACTTTCTGAGCTATCTAAAGAAGGCCCATAGAATTTTATATAAACAAGCGACGTCAAAACATATTCTTACAAAATTTCGTGTTTGAATAAAAAAATACTAATTTTGAAATCCCCCCAAATTCAGACTTTGCAGTATGTTCATGACCCCTGTGATCCAAAGTATTAACCCAGGTCAATGAAGTAAATTTTGTAAAATCTGGAACAAAATTTGCTACAAACTAGGTAATATAAAATATTTTATGGGTCACTCCCACATATGGGCTAAAGATGGGAGGGGATGGCAAAGTTTCTGGTCACTCTGTAAATGTATACACTCCAGTGTCTTAGATTCGGAGCCGACATAAAAGGAGAGAAGCTCAGAATGCCACAACTATGTACGCATGTATTTGTAATGCCTCAACTAACCTATGCCCTGTTACTCAACATGCTCCCCTGGCTTCTTCCTCTAAAATATTTGCATTGGCAAGGAGAATCAGTAGGATTTTATCAACTTGTTCACGTATTCACAGCCAACATCATCCTGGGAGCATGTAAACGCTCAAGTATCTAATACTACAAGCTCGCCTGAATAAAGACAGGATATAAGCACATGGAAACCACGAATGACAATTACTACCTGCGGAAGTTTTCTTCGTTTGTTTACACCAGAGAGTTCAGTTGCGTTAGGAGCCGCATACAAATCTACTGTGGATTGGAGTCCTGCATAAATACATGTACATACTTTTAAGTACGATCCCACTGCATTAGATAAGAATTGAAATCCATGCCAAGAGCATTAAAGTGTAGTGCAATTTAAATGAGTAGGAACAATAAAAGAACCAGGGTTATCACGATGGCACACTATCAGCAGTGCACTTTAATAAGTACACACACAAACACAGAGTCACACTCGTCCCAAGCACTACCGTATCTTTAACAATGCTCCCAGTAAGTACTACAGCTTTACAGATGATAAGCACGATTAGTGTGTGAAAAGTATCTGTACAAGTTGAGAACAAAGCTTGGAGAGCTTCACAAGGTAGTCGCTAACTCTTATTGCGTAAGTTAGTTTCATTTGATACAACATTAACCAGGACTAATAACATTATCATTACCATCACTCAAATCAGCCCACATTCCTTACTACAGCAATGGGATAATGACCATTTGCACTTTTGTATTGCAAAAGTTCCATTTCCAACCCCCTACAGTCATCTCTAATGGAATGGATTCTCAGAATTTCAATAAAAATATTGATTTGAAATCAATACAAGTTACTTATAAATAGCTACCCCTAGGAGTTTCTCATGTAATTTTTTTCTTGTTGCTTGATCCTATCCAGGATTTGTTGTCACACACGAACATAAATCAATTGCGATATTTATGTAAACAAAAATACTGGGGTTAGTAGTATTACCCAAGTCTTTTGTGATTCATGGGCGTGGGGCTGAGAATGTTATTTCATTTGACAATCTCTCTCTCTCTCTCTCTCTCTCTCTCTATCTATCTCTCTCTTACACACTTTCAGCCTACCTAAGTCTGAAAAATCTCTTCTAAATATAAACTCGGGGAGTGACAAGAGAAGTAGACGTGTCGTTTTTTGGAAGGATAATAGCTGATCAGGCATTAGGGACCGTAGGACTGAATTACAAAAGGCGTGTAGACATGTACATATGTACCTTTACAAAAAGGTAACGACGGCTCAGACGGATTCCAAGGAATGGGAGAAGAATCGTCCTTGCATGTGTCCGCTCTGTACGGAAACGGTACTCTTTTTTGGCCATTTTGTTATCATCGTTGTATATCTACACACACACACATACTCACACACACATACATACATACTTACACACACACATAGGTCTCCTATCATAGGAACAAGTGCAATTCACAGGAGTAGCTATGGAAAAAAACACCTGTTGCCAAAACCTAGGGCCACCGAGAATTTCCATCATTCGTTCCGTTTCACTGTGACTCGACAAATGTGTACTTATACTTTATAGCCCTGTTCCTTTCCTCGCGATTACTGCCATTATCTGTACGCTGTGATAACTCATGTATTTAGTGTCTCCTCTCTATTTCATGACATATGCGTTCAGCTCCGAGTCTACTATGTAGGAAGGTGTCTTCCTTCAGTCTCTTAGAGCAGAGAGTTGAGGAGCGAAAACCAGAAGCCAGAATTCAACAGAGAGGACTTTCTGTTCACTTGAATTTCATCTCAAGAGATATTGCTATTACGTATTATGCTCCCATCAACAATGAGTATGATACAGTGGCCCAAGAAGGAATGTAGTTAGGGTATAGGCATCTCTATCTATATCTATATCTAGAAGAGGCAACTTATTTCTCTCCCTTCTGATGGTCATATGTCTCTATGCCATTTTTTGACCGTCGACAGTCGTCGTCAAACTCATGGTGTGCATTATTACTATAGAATTTTATCTCATATTCCTACCATACAATTGGTTTCTTGCTCATTCCTCACTTTACAATCTTCTAAATTAACGCTCCCCATCAGCTAGCTCACTGGCTCAAGAATCTGCGCCCAGAAAAATGTCCCAGCATTTTTTACGAGACATTTTTTTTTAACAGCACCTCAGTCTCTCCACAATCCACCCTTGAGTTCTTTCCTTCTTAGTAATTTGAACTGTCCGTAGATAAATTGATTTTTTTATCTGTAGATGGGAGCAAGAGCACTGAAAGATCTTCCTATCAAGTATCTTATCTTCTAATCAAAACAATTATTTTTCCTTCTCCAAATGTAAAATATATTTTTAATATCTTCAAACCACTTTTAACCTTACAGACCAAAGTCGTTTCAAGGCTCAGGGGAAAAGCAAGCTTAAAATTCAGAGTTAATTCTAAAAGTAGGCCGGAGATTACTGCCCAGTGGAACTAAATTCAATAGTTGCGAAAGCGTCTTCTCCTTTTAGAAGATTGGGACAGGGCCAGAGTATTAGTAATAAACATCCAAAAATTTTCAGGACAGAAAATTAAAGATATATGGGAGTGAAAAGCCGTCAGAAACTAGAACCCTGCTCGGGTAGCACCAACTCTCATACAGAGTCGGAAACGAACCATCATGTACAGTTCCTTTGATAATGTAACGACATTACGTACACTCCAAGTTTGTCTTCCTCCCTGCCAAGCCTCCTGTGACTGGAGCATTTTGTATAGAAAATTACACAGGGAAGAGAGACTGACGGAGAGAGGCATGCTTTTAGATAAGACCATCACCTGAAAATGGAAACGTTCTCTACGGATTATTCCTTTGCTGAGTGACGTTGATCAAATTAAAAAAAATTGATCAAACTTGTACGACAGCTAGGCTTACTCCTTAGGAGTACCTCCCAATGACGACCACGTTGAACCCTGTCTCGATGAAACAAGTTGGATCTACCAGATGGATGGATACAGCGTACATGTAGATACACAACCCATTTATGTTGGTCTCATTTCTATGCAATGAGTATAAATTTAGTTTTAACCAAGTAAATAAATAGGTATACTCACAAAGTGCAACATCAACACGACTACTCCATGTCTGCCTCACCAAGGTGTCTACACGATCCTCGTACATAAACAAGTAAGATACGCAAAAACAGTACACGCAGCATAGCCGTTGTATCTGCCTCCACGTGGTAAATTGATGTCAATGTATCCCAAAGATGTAACAGTGTTGAGCAAGTGCACCAGCATGGAATCAGTACGGGAGGGCAAATAATTTAACACGATCACTCCTACTACAGTATACTCTGTATGTAGGTCCATCTGTACCTGATTGTGAGTGGTAGATGGATAAAGATTGGATAGAGATGGAACGACAGGGAGAAAAGTTTACCCAATGTGTGCATATGTCCGTACATATCTACTTCCATAGCTAACAATAAGTTACGGAGCACCTTCTACTTCTACACAATCATACACGTCCCTATACTGGCACCTATCTCTACATCCCCGCCAAGGGAGACTGTAGCTCCTAAAAGCTAATAGGAAAAATTGCCTGCCGGTCCCACCACTTTAGGTCGTACCTTGATGTAATTTTGCTTGACAGCAACTTTTTCATTTTAATCCAACTAAATTATTGTAATTGCCACGTCGGCGGTGTTTGGCAACTTATTTTTTTGTCGATAAAAGCTAGTTTTTTACACTCTAACCCTAACCCATTCGATTTCTTCTGACGAAGTTCCTCCTTATCAGCCGTCCTTTTACCTCATGCCTCAATCAGCCTCATTCTCTTCTCTTTACTCACATCCAGTATTTAGTTTACTACATTGTATAGACTCACAATCAGGGACTTCCAACTCACAACAACATCCAGGATGATTTTTCAACGTGGACTTACACACTACACTATACTACACTACACTAGCACTACTACGACTACTACCCTGTAATGTAAATTACTTCTTACAAATACTCCTGGTTTTTAACTGACTGCAATTCCACGGCCATTGCACCGACATTTCTTCATTAAACTCAACTTTATATTGCAGATCGTATCATACTACCGTAAAACTTGCGTTAATATCTTTTGTTCGCATTAAATCCCTCCTTAGTTTGATTACCTCAGAAAACTGCATTTTTATCAAAAATCAAACAAATTAGAAAATACGACTGACGGGGTTCTTACTCATTTGAAAATAAAAATTACCAGTTTTTTTATCTTAAAAAATGGTATTTAGAATTGTTCAGTTACTTATATGTATGTACATACATACATGCGTAGCATTAGAAATTAAAACGTAAATAAAAATTGGCTTGAGGAAATGAAGCTGACTAGGAACCTACAACCCTGACTACTACACCTTACTGAATCCCTAGAAATAAATGTATAGTGAACCCAAGTGACGAGTAAGGCAGGTTTCACGGTATTATCAAATATCCCAGCTATAATTTTGCATAGGTATATTCAGGAATTTAATTTAAATTGGGATTCGCACAAGTTGTAACTCGTAGACTTTCTCTGGTATCTCTGAGAACAACTGTATCCCACCAATTTCACGAAGCAAAATTTCCTCCGCCATTTCAGCTTTCATTTAGTTTCCTCATTAGATTTTGTTATTGTGTGAGATCTCAAGGCAGGCTGATTATTCCGGAGTCGATGAGAATGTGAGGACTGGAATTCTGACTACAATTTCATGATTATTTTGCTGATGGAACAATTTCCAATGAGATCATATCAATTCCGTCGTTGTTGTTACTCTGTATGCAGGGAATAATTAACGAGCTGTGTAGTATGTAGTTGTGCGTCCGAAAATTGGGCTCATCCTTAATTTCCCCTAAAAGAAGGTGAGAAGGAGCGAGGGAGGGCGGAGAAGCAGAACTGTATTAATTGTTCCTGGATGGAGATGCGTGAGAAAATGAGAATTGCATCTACTTTTGCATACTGTATTTACATCCCCTATGCGTGGTACATATATGTAGATATAGACACACTTACTATCACACAGGCCTCTCTCAAGGATATGGTGTAAATGTTTAGGAAATAAGAAAGATTTGGAGGATCCACAGTGGAGACTCCGTCTCCTTTGAAACTCCAACTCACGGATGGAATAAAGAGCCCCTATAGGTAACAGTACTCGAGGAAACGTTACATACATCTAGATACGCATAAAACTACAATTTTCTCCTGATAAAACAATTCACAGCTAGAAAGATACATATCTGGGCTTGTTTTTCTCGCAGTTTCTTTTGTATCTCTCGAGGAGCTCCCTCCTGGTTGGATTAGAACAAAGCGCGGGGGAAATAAAAAATACATTTAAACACTCTCATTGTCTATTGTCTGTTTGTTACCAATGAGAGGAAGAACTACTCAAGTTTACTTGGAACATAGCACACACAGCCTTACACAAAAACCTACGGCTGTATATTTATACCTACATTTTTCCTCTAGCAAAAGTATATATTTATATCTATCCCTCTTCTACAACTGCCGTCTGCACATACATACGTACAACCAGCAATAGATATAGACAGTAATTACCTTGTAGAAGTAGAAGAACATTAGTATGACTCCGGGGTTATGCACTTGATTCGTACAGCCAGGATATTTACACAGCTCGGAAATTCCCAACCTTTACATTAAGCAGGAGTATGTATACACATAGAAAGTTACACAGAAGGAATCCACAGATTGGTAAAAACCAGAAGAGCCGGAGCCTCTCCTATGAATCCCCTTCTTTGTACCCACTCAACTCTAATCTCTCATGTTCTCTCCGCCGGTTAGCAAAATAAAGAGCGTGATTATTCTAAAAAGTTTTATTTGAGCAAGGGTTCACCTTAAATCCCTCCCTGTCCGTCGATGAGTGCACTTGTTCGGGAATTCCTAACAATGACTCTAATTGTCAACACTACTGCTCCAAAACACAAAAAATTACAATGAGAGAGAAAAAAAAGCAGTGCGTGAATACAAAGCACTAGAGTTAATTTGAATTGTAAATGTATTTGCTTTCGTTTAAAGTATGTATATCTACATATACGTCGTCTTGTTGCTCCTACTTAACTTTACACTGGTTACAAAGAAGACGGCGCATTGAGACGGAGAGAGATCCTGAGAGAGAGAGAGAGAGAGAGAGAGAGAGAGGTTGATAATTATTCGAACATGTTACAGTTACCGAATGCTTTACAGGGCTTGACAAAACACAGGGCTGCTAAAAGTAAATGGTAACTATCATCAGGAAAGCAGAGCCAGACACTGAGAGGACGTGGAACAATTTATAAGGATTAATACAAATACACAGCAGGTACATAGACATACAGAGGCAAGGGTCATTAAATCCGACCCAGATATGTGCAGAGCCACGAAAACTTGAGCGTAAACCTAAATTTCCCAAAGATCTTCCCTTAAAATTAATTCATTGTAAAGGCCCAACGACATTCCAATAGATTAAATTAAGCAAGTGCTAAAAACTTGGAAATTGCAAATCCTTGTCTATGTAGGATTCCCAGTGTCGCTGGGAGTGTTAGCAATTAACCTCTGCCATCAGGCATGAAAGTACATTCTCACTCAATAATCAATTAGGAGGAAGAATATTTAAAAAAAAACAGGGTGGTAATTTATTTTCGAAGAAAAAAAAGGTTAGAAATTGTAGCTCCACTTTGTCCACACAACCAAGGAACATTCAATCGGAACTTGGCTTTGAAAGAGTACACCGAACACACGTAGTAATGATGATATAATTACAAACTTCCTGCCGACTGTTAAATACTTCCACATGTAATAATGATGGATCTAGTAAAACAATACAAAATATATCCTGTTATTACCTCATTCATCATCCGCACACATGAAGAAAAGCCGTCTCTCACAGTCTGAGCCAGCAAGAACAACAAAAATCTCAAAAAAAAAAAAAAAAAAAAACAATACACACGAAAAAATTTAATCATCCGCACTGTACCACGTGCGTATGTACCTTCACACTCAAGTCCGGTAGTCTGTGTACAGGTTCGAAGAATTGTCTTGGGAAATGATCAACTCACAACTTGTTGTATCCTCTCACTTTACCACGGTTACAGTTCCGACAGGGAGAGAGAGAGAGAGAGTCGATGATTGGCATTTCGTAGCGTTCTTACACTCTCATGATTCGACATGATTTGTGTCGGTTCGTATTATGTGTATGTAACTCTTACTACTGAGGGCAGTTGTGTAGTTCTAGCTCATTAAACTGTAACGTGATTAGAGACTAGTACTTACAGCCGGGCTGGAAGTATCTACATATGCTAATTGCACTGTAGCAAGTGTACAGGTTGAGCCTTCAAAGGTAAGGGGAGTGCAAGTAATTCCGAGCTAATGACTACTAATGACAAAAGGCTGAGAGAAAAACAAACATAACCTCTATCGGTCTTTCTTCTTGAGAAATCAGCTGTCATCAGGCTGAAAAGGGATATTTGCTGTACAACTGTATCATAAGTAATTACAGGTAAGGGAAAATAATAAAAATCCATGGAGACCCCATTGGAGAGTTTTAAATTGAGTATGCAAAATCAAGTTCTCACATAAATAAAGTTATGCATAGTTATTCTCAAGATTTGTCTGTTATTCATCCCCATCATACAGAGTCAGTCTACAGAGTTGCACTGAAGCGAGCCCAGGAATGTTTATTATTATTCTTTTTCCCTTATTTCGACAATAGATGTTAATTTGTTGGTGGTACCGTACGTAATGGTGGCTGAGCACAGATGGAAGAGTAATGATTTTCAATTGAATCTTGAGCTCGAGATAAAAATTACCATGACCACACAAAAACGAGGGGTTGGTGATTTTTACAAGGAGATTTTTTTTTCTCAAGTTGAAAGTATTTACTAAGATTTTTTGGCAACTACATTAATATTGCATGACAAGTCCGTATGCACGGAATGAGTAAGTGAGTAACCAGGCACCCACTAGTTAATGGTCTATGCCAAGCACTTGGAAGTCAGTTATCTCACGGTAAAGAGTATCAAAAGTCGATTTTCTAAAATGGAATTTGCAATGGATGTTGTATATGTACTCCCTTGTCTGGTCGTAACTGTTCTTTGTGGAATTTTTCCTTCTTCATTCCTCACTTGGCTGACTCCATTTCAATTGTTTCCCTCATTCTTTTTTTGTATGTCCTTTGATAAAGGGAAAATATTGAACCATGAAACTGTTCCAACATTTTATTCCATTACTATTCTGTTGGTGAAGGAGTGAGAAAAAAAAACTCTTAGTCAAGCCCCACACCACATACGTAACATTGGTACGTACAAACAAACAACACCGACCATTACCACCACGTACCGTTCCTCACGTCGACAAAATATCCATGAATTTTACCTGCCTACCATTATTTATCCATCTCTTCCACCCAGGCATAATCTTCAAATGAATAACGACACCTGAGTGTCCTAATACAATTGTAACCTATCACGTTACAACTCTTCCACGCAAAAGTAAACACATTACACAAACATGAGGAGATGAAGCTCGTACTCACTTAAAAATCTAATCTTCTTGTACCATTATCCCCATACCCATTTGTTCTCTTGTAGTTCTAGGTCAAGCGTTAAATTTTCAAGATAAAGGTTAGATATCTCCCCCAACCGTGACTCACGCCAAGAACATACATACATAACATACACAACTACTCCGTAATATAAACTAATAATGTAATAATTACACATTTATAATTCTATAGTAATTATTGTAAAACAGCAAATGAGTCAAGGTAATAAAAGATACACATATTTGCTCTTAAAGATTTATCCCTGATGATGCAATCTCCACAAATTTAGTAATCAGATTTGCTCCTGCAAAAAAAAATTCTCGCATCGTTGAAACGACAACATTTTTTGCAAGGTTCTACAGACTTGTACTAGAGAGCCAGACTCCGAATTTCAGGGACACCAAAATGGAAGAGAAAAGGGAAAGGGACATATCATCATAAAAATTTCCTGTGTAGGACTCAACCTAAACCATGTGGCTCAATTTAAATCAGGAAAAAACAATAGCGAATCATGGGGAAAATGAGAATAAATGTCCCTGCTCATTACATAACAGAGTAACAGTCCCACATTCGGGGATCCCCGAAAGCTTCGGGATGAACTTCATCCAATGAATCCCGAAACGGTGGGAAGAATAATAAATAACAATAAAGTATTGTTTACTTGGATCAAATAAAAATTCTATTTTATGCCGTTAAAACCAGCCCTCGCGGAAGACGGGAGTGGCGTGGAAATAAAGTCCAGGGATGGGATTGGATCCATATATACCAGCTCTTATTATAATTATATTCCTCCGGATGAATGCACCTACATATACGATCTAATGCCCTTATCAATTTAGAACTTAAGCTACGACACAATACTATAGACAGATAAGAACAAAGGGTTGTTAGTAGTGCGTCCAGGTAGTATGAATGAGTAATATTTTGTGAAACAAGTGATCCCCAAATCGCTCCATAACAATAAAGACAAAAGTGGGAACAAAAAGCATCATTTCATGTCAGATTGAATTGAAAATGATACGCTAAGGCAAAGCTGTCACAAGTTGAGAAAGATGAGGAGCAGAGACAAAGTCGTGTTGATGAGGTAACTGGTGAAATCATTCATGCAGTCGAGACCATCATCCCCAACGCTTCAATCTCTATCTCTCTACTCCCAGTCTTCCCTGGAGTCCCTGGCTTGAGTGTACAAAAAAATGTTAGGGAAAACTAGGAGAAAGCGGAGCGATAAGAAAAATAATGCTTCATCTGATCAGGAATACCTTTGAGCATGGTGTTAGCAGTAGGAGAGATAGGAGAGGTAAAAGAGAAATCCAGGTTCCTCCGTAAATCAATATGTGAAGTTGGAAAAGTGAGGAAGGAGATTCCTGGCCAATCTGCAAAAACACAGGACCAAACATCCATGGGAGTGGTAGCAGTAATAAAGAAAAGAGCTGGAGGAGAGAAACAGCTCTTTTTACACCGAACTCACAACTTACGTGGCTTTAGTCAAAAGCCTTGTTGTAGTTCTCCCGTGGAAGATCCTTGCTAGGAAGCCTTTAGTTTATACTGATCCATCGAAAGCAGGACAGTATGTGCTCCCATGTTCTCCTATGGACATATAAATACATACACCTCCATTGTCTCACAAATGTACGCCGATTTGAATGCAACTTTTTCTTTCGCAAAACACTTTCACTCACAAGCACACTCACACACCAACTTTCTCTCTCTCTCTCTCTCTCTCTCTCTCTCTCTCTCTCTCTCTCTCTCTCTCTCTCCAGCCTCACATCCGACCTAATGCAATATGGGCACACACACGCTTTCCTGGACGCGGATTGTGAAAAAGGCTTTACTCTTTTCCATACCAGTAAGTCAATGCACAAATACAAAGTTGTTCCATCGTATCCCAGCACGCACGACTACACAGTGGGATCGGCAGATAGACGGTCAAACAGACAGGGATTTTACAAGGGAGGAACAACGGCGAGGCACGGGAGTCCCGTCATTGAGGATGAAATCCGGTGAGAAACTACATTATTCCAATACTTGCTTATCATTTTACACATTGCATTGGCTCCTTTCAAGAACTTCCCCTCAGTCAGTACAAAAATAAACACTTGCATGAATGCCTACTTGCATGATGCACGGAAGAAGCATTACAAGACATCTGCTTAGAAGTCAGGCTTAGAGACTCTCCGAGCCTTATGTAACATACGGACTCTCCCGATAAAAGTCGCAATGGTAAACAAAAAGACTACTTGTGCAGCCCTCAAGTCAAATTGCGGATTGCGTAAATATTAGAGTGGAGATGCAGCATCTTAAATTAATCCACGATGAATACGATAACACGCAGAGAAAAACATTGCAAGAGAGACAGGGAAAGGCAGGGAGAGAGAGAGATAGGGAGAGAGAGAGAGAGAGAGTGAGCGAGAAACCATTGAAGAGGAACTGAAATGCTCACACCGCATTCAATCAAATCTATTTCCACTTGTGAGTCGTGCAAGCCATTCAAAGCATTATGAGGCACTTGAGGTTTCGTCATTCATACATTCTCTCGGGTGATTTTTCCCTCGAGGTAATCATTCTTATATCCTCTGGAAGAATCCTTGGGATGAAGCGACGGTGAAAAAAAAATCTATGGAGATCGACAGAATATGCCAATAGAAATAGGAAACGCTCCCACACAAAAGAAGATGATTCCCCGCTGGGAGACTAAGGACTAGGAAGAACCCAAAGAATAGGGAAAGAGAGCAAAAGGGAAATATATTAAAGTATAAATAAATGCAAAGCAAGATTTCAAGAGCTTTTACTATTCACATTCTTATTTTATACTGACTCCCAGTCCAGACCCACATGACACACACACATATGCGACAAGCATTCACATTTCAACCTCTCCCTCTCCACCAGCGCAGCATTGGGAAAAGCGAGAGGAAAAGACATTTTTGAGAATGAAACCTCTTCATTGAAAAATTGTCAAGCTTTCAGAAAGCACTTGGAAGAAATCGACGGGACTAACGCGCTAATGCCTTTCTTGTACTATTTATAATCATAATATTGGAGAGCAACGGGAAAAACTACCATCGAGAGGTATGCGTACAAGCCTAACAAACATAGATACACGTCTGCATACATCATTGTACAGAATGGGTAACTACAACAAGAGACTCTCCCACAAGGCACGCATACAGTCAAACCTGACATTGCACCAGCAGTATCCACATGTCCCAATATATATATATTTATAGCTAAATCTTTCGTACTATCAATGCCTACTCAACATCTAGATCCAGATGCTATACAGATTTCCGAACCTATCGGTGTCACATTTCTCAATGTCCTTCCTTCCGCCAGCTTGGGCCCGTCTCAACGTCATGTCATGTGTTGCAAGCATGATAAGAGAGTACCCAGAGTCGAAGATCTTAAAAAACCGTGGGAAACCTTCTGCTAAAACTGTGCCTTCCCAGTTGCTACACCACTCCTACGAAATCCGACTGACACCAGAAGTAGGTACATGAACGGGCCCTTGATATTGCATCACATTAGGACCGTGCGTGGATGCACGAATACATACATAACTTGAGCAGATCCTCAAGAATCAATTCTTTTTCCCTTCTCTTCTTTCATTCTCTTCTCTTATCTTACTCGAATGGCACTCCTTTACCCCTTGTCGTGTTCCATACACAAGCACAATTTTTTCCCCTTTAACCCTTCCCTCCACATGCAGAAAAAAAACTAAATAAGTACAGACGTACATATAACAACAAGACACATTCACACACAAATAAGTAACCAGCGAAAGGGAAGGGAGCTAAGCTGTGAGCACGAGAGCGAATGGAAGGAGAGACAGCAAGGAAAGAGTTTAAGAGAGGAGAAAGAGGGAGAGAGAGAGAGAGAGAGAGAGAGAACAAAACAAGAAGAGGAGAGAGGAAAAGTGACATCTAAAAAGGCGAGCTTCTCAATTGAGGATTGATTACCTTCTTTACCTTAATATTGACTAAAACGTTAACATCTCCAGAATTTTCTCTAATACCGCATTTATTTAGCCTCCTTAAAGCTTACCCTCCGAGCTGCCGGCCACGAGCCCGCTCTCAAAGTAGATAGTATTTCTTGGGAACAGTCCCCTGTAAGTACAGAGTCTGTTGTGTCAGGAGAGTATAGTGAGGAGGATGAGTGGGGAGAAAGGAAGAGAGCGATAGAATCACTACCAATTTCAAACCGATGAAAGTAACGTTGAAAGGGAGATGATGAGGAAGGAATCGACTCAATAAAATGATGATCCATTGGGATCCCACACAGAAACCAGCCGTTCAGCCTCTGTTTTTCCCAAACAGTTTAGACACCCGCTAAACTCCAAGTAACTGTCTGCTGCTGATATGGAAAACCCTTGAGAAGACCAGCTTTCGAAGAGAGAAAAACAGCTCATCCTTCCTGCTCTGGGAATGTGTAGGAGTTCTAGTACCAGAGACCAAGGTACATTTGCAAAGGAGTCTTTCCTCAGAAATAATGATGTAAGAGCAAAGGCCACAGATGAGCATCTCTTGAGAAGTAGATAGCAGGAGTTCATATATACCTATCTATAATTTCATGAGAGTTACAAGTGTTTTCAAACGTCATATAAAAGGGTTAGCATGAATTCTAGCTGCAACTCAACGCGCGTAGAAGACTCCTGCAGAATCTACAATAATAGTTAGAATGTTATACCCGGAATACTTCCAAGTATCAACCATTCAAGTTAATGCACTCAAACTATACTCACCATGCACGTATTAAAGGCACAAGAGACACACATACATACAGAGAGAGAGAGAGAGAGAGAGAGAGAGAAGGGGAGAAAGGGAGGTACTCCAAGCTTAGCAGAAGCATGACGAGCTCAAAGTGAATTTGCAGATACCAGCATTTTCTAGAATTCAAGAGTCTCTGTATGTTTCTGTCGGTGTGTAACCCCTTCTCTGTTTCTTTCTCTTTGCTTTCCATGCCGTAGTGAGTATTAATTTTGTGGAGCATTTCAAACCACATACACACATCTCCTGGTAGAATCTTGATGTGGACAAAATTGCTCCCAAATCGGTGATTACACCAAACGGGTAATGAGTTACACTTGATTACAATATTACACAAGTAGTCGGAACACTCTTTCTTCCAACACTTTTTGTTCATTCGCTCTCGCCTTTCACTATTTATTTCCCTCTCCCACTATTCCTCAAGGTTGCCGGTCCCACACTTCAGCCTCATGTGTTTGTTTTTCAAAGAATCCCATAAAAAGACTCCTAAAGCTAAAACATTGGAATACACTACTTGATATTGTTCTGGAATTCCTCACATTAAAATGTAGACTGTAATATAATCCTAAACTATTGAAATTCACTCCCTTACATACATAATACGTTTATCCATAAAAATATACGAACCACCCAAATGTTCCTTTACAAATGTCTTTACAAAGTGTTTTGAATTTTGGATGTAACAGACATCAAGGGTTATTTAGCCAGTCCCAGATTTTGCCTCAGAATATTAATAAACCTCGGCTGTGGAGCGACACTAAGAATTTTTTTCTTTTTAAAAACCCTACCGGGATCAAGTACTACTGAATATACTTAAATAAATACAAATGTGGAGTATGTAACATATAACATGTACTTATAGTTATAACTATGACGGGGCGCGTAATGAGTTGGAAGGAGAAAGGAGAGGTTGTCATTCCATCCCCTTTTACCACACACTCAAAATTGCTTTCTTTAGCCCGGGCTCCGATTAAAAATAACTACTAAGGAACTGTTAAGGAGCCAAGAGGTCTCTTCTTACTGCAATTGTCTTCAGTTGTCATGCGTCCTCTAAGCCAGTTATATCTGGTTAATTGCGTGTAAAAAAATAACATCTGCAATGCTCCCTGTAATATTTTCAAGTGTATTTATTTGGTAGTGCAGAGAGCAGACACTCTCGCAGAGAGTGTTGGTTCTGTGATATCCTATTAGCATTCAAAAAGCCACATATATACATAAGTACGGAGGGATACGTTTCGCCTCGCTCCTTAACCAAAAACAATTTCCTTTCCATAAAACACCCATAATTCTTGACGATTATTTTTTCGCCCTCGTCACCTCCACCGCAGTAAAGCTGTATGATAATGGGGGAGATGAGAGGGAGAGAGAGAGAGAGAGAAAGATGAGAAGCAAGAGGTTGGGAATAACTTGGAAAAGAATCCCTTTTGTCACATTGCACTCTCTTTCTCTTTCAACACTCAGCAGAATTATCTTGCTTCACCCATTCTTCTATGCCTCCTTGTATCTCTCAAACAGCAAAGGAGTATCATTGAAATGATGATGCCTATGTTCACAAAAAAGAGCCCACTTGCACTAAAAACCTCAGCCATAAACATTTCCCACGCAATCTTTACTAATTTGTCTCATATAATAATATTCCTTCCTTTCACTCACCCATCCCTCCCAGGATTTGGTGGCTATCCGTAAGCTCAAAAACCCAAATCATTCCCTTTCAGTTAACATGTCTACACACACAAGTCTGGTCTCATATAGATATATCTATGAGAGCAAAATAATTTGCAATAGCCATTAGCGTTATTCCACATAAATAGATTCCTTTCAGAATGGAGAATCAATTTCTGAGCATAGTCCTACTCGCCTATTACATTTACGGAGCAGAATCTTTTTTAACATTTCCTTCCGCCTCCTTCTGCTGAGGAATCAATAGCTCCCTAACTATTCCGATACTTATATTTTAGCCTGAAAACAATAACTATTAAAGGGAACATTACTATAATGAAGGGGAATTTGGACAAGAAAATTATGATGATGAAAAGACACAATATATGGCGTAATCATATTGGAGGATTCCCTCCAAGACATATTACTTCCCCGCTTACTCCAAAAAGTACGGATCTCGTCCACAACTCCGCAAATGCATATCATCTTCAGGGTAGTAAGAAGTACTACGAGTAGGAGCTCAGTCAGCAAATACTACTCCTTCCAGTTCCCTCAGCGGAAGGAAAATGGACTGTAAGTGTTTCCAAAATTTAATATAATTATTTTCAATTTTTCTTTTGAAGAGACTGAGAGCATAGGATTCAAATTCCTCTTATTATTAGTCTCACATTTCCAAAGTATACAGACATTTTGCTTCTTCACCCCCTGTCTGATGACGTGCAATGAGGGACTGTCTTCAGAAAGAGACAAATAGATACATATGTTCGCCGCATCCGTACCATATATCATAATAATATCCTATGGAGAGAGCTTCACAGAGAGGTACGAAAACAAATGAAAGTAAAGTGAAACACTGTCCTTTGCTCGCACTCATATTGTAAAGCTACACAATGTGTAGATACATGGGTATAATGCACATTTAGACCCAACCATCCAGTGTTACATTCCATATGTAGGTACGTTCAAGTAGAATGCCCACACTCAGGCAGCTGGAGTCGGAGAACAACAAGTTGGTAATGTCTCTTTATTTGATCTGATACTGGTGAATGCGCTTGTACGAGTAATTCGGGCATATATATAAGTATAGTACTTGTATAAAGTGCAATGCCACAATAGCCCTGTACATACATGGAGGGATAACGAGAGACTGCAGAGCCCACGCACAGAAACTCAAAGACATTTCATTTGGTGACTCGCCCATAAGACAATGGCATCATCGTATGAACTTTAAATAATTATTCCATTTCCCCTTCTGCTCTCTGTTCTTCCTCTTCTTCTTCGTCTTCACTCAAAATACTTTGTTCATTTAAAGGCGTGCTCACCAACTTGCCTCATTTCGAGAGCCACTATTAAGACGTTTACAAGGAAGACGAACTCGTGGGGCCCTCATGCATATGCTCTCGTCTACCACCGACACATACTTTGTATAATAGGAAAATGAAACTCGATTGTAATTCGGCAGTGCTTTTGAATTTACAATTTCTTGTCGCCCAGTTCCAGTAATTATTTAAAACATGGGTCGTCATTAGGTATGTGTACAAATGGAGGCCGAGCCCCACTTTCTCTCCAGCTCTCCGCCGTGGGCTTCCAAGTGAGCTGAGCACATGTGTTAACACGGTAATTTTACGTAAAAGCAAAACAGTTATAGGATACTCAGCGAGAGGCTTCACCCAAGACATTAACATGTATTTAATGCTACACCCTCTCAGTATTAAAATTAAATTCAAAAAACCTCTCCCCACTAAATGTCCCCTATGTACATATGTAAATGTCAAGCGCCGGGGAAGTCTTCAAATTTGAAATCATTATTTGAACAGTGAGAAAAGAATTACCCAAAAGCAACGCCAATCTCCAGCTGTCGAGGGAATCAATCCAATAATTATGGATGACGTGGAGGACGTTAATCTTTAAAAGGAAGTCAGGGCCTCTTCTTACGACTACTGGTGTCAAGTGGGAATTAGTACCTAATAAAACAACTTACGAGGTATTATGGGGCTCGGGGAAATTTCACGAGCGAGCTGATGCTGATAGAGATTATTAAGTAAAGGGAGAGAAAGAAAGGAATTATTATACGAACGTAATTATCAGAAAGCTACTAAGAGTCAGTTCTGTATCTACTCCCCGAGTAATTCCAAACGTGTGTGTGTGTACGTGTTCTGCTCTGAGTGATTGTGAATACTTACAACAACAAGCTCATGTACTGGGCACGTTTGTGGTACCATGGGAAGCTCGTCCTTGAGTAGACTGTAGTATCTAAATGTGTACACGGAAGGACTGGAGAGGTAGAGAGAGTACTTATGTACATAATTACATATCTACATATTCTGTAGATACTATTAGTTTTTGAATTAAATGCAAACCATTTAAGTAAATAAAACTTTTGAACATGAAACAAACCTGCGGGTTCTCATCCCCTCAGTCCTCATTCTAGTAAGCTTCAAATAATTCTTTGATCCAATCATTCACATTTTGTCATCGTATTATCAGGAGTATCTATCTATTGGGCATATAGGAAGACCTTGTCATGTCGCACAGTGACACTTGTGCACTGCCAACTACAGATAGATCCGCACTTCCATACAAGCAGACACACCCGGCCGTAAGTCTTGTTGAGACTCCGTATTAGAGATTCGATGCTGCTTGGCTGTTCGCAATTTGTAGGAAAAAGAGAGTGGATTCTGTACTCTATGTTAACCTCCCATCTCAGATTTACTTTTAATGAAGTCCTTACATCCTCGCATGTGAGAGTCACCAGGACAAGCACTCCCTTTCTCTACTGCTCCTGTGTGATGTAGATATCTCTCTCTCCCTCTCTCTCTCTCTCTTCGTCTCATCACTATCCTCCTGCCAGCACAATAGGTAGGGAGTACGTGCATCATCATGGGATGTGTAAGTATAATGAGGTAAAGGACTCTTAACAAGAGACAAAAATAGACCCTACATGGAGAAATCCGCTATGGTTGGATTTTCAAAAGTGAAATGTGGGTACATTATATTTTTCCATTGTGGTCCCACAACTCTGTACGTATGCACTTGAGTCGGTGCGTCGAGAGTATCCAGAGATCCAGAGTGAAGTGTGGTCGGAAAGGGGAAAAATACATGGGAAATGAACTCATCCAACCAATATAGGCGTCTAACGGCTATTCCACAAGGGGGAGATAGAATTCAAGGAATTCCTACATTACCAACAGCAAATCTCAACTTTTCCGGAACAATGTTTGGACGATTGCGCCGTAAATGTGCAGTAATGCACACATATTAGAGGAACCTAAATCATACCAAAGGTCATCGGAATAAATTCTCAGAAAAAGTTATCCCTATCTACTTCAAATGTACGACCAGCACCCAGCTCCAACTTACATGTATGATCTACAGTAAAAGCACTGAAGCCTCAACTCGGCGGTCACATGTAAAATAGCTTGAGACATCCAGAGTCCAAATTATACGAAAACTACTTTGTCGTAAAACTATTTCCAAAAACATAGCTATATGATATTTACAAAATGTAATAATTATCACCCCCAAACAAGTCTCCTGCTCCTACAAGCATATATTCATACAAGAAGATTATTTTCATGTATTTGGTTACATTCAGCGTAATTACTAAATCCACACTACCTAGTATTACACCTAGATATGGGCGCTGAAGAGGGAAAATGGTCTACATGCACATGCTTTTGTACAGCACTTGCAATTAGGCAATTTTGCCTCTTTAGCGACGATATGCTACGCAGATGTCTATGTCCACAAGTCTCTCTCTCTCTCTCCCATTTCATTTTTTATTTTTGGAATTAAATTATTTTAACAGGGGCTTTAGTACTTTACTCCATCAAAAACTCACTACGCCAGTAGCAAACTTCAAGGAGGAGGTGCAGAGTAGCCCGAATCGCATATACGCACTCGGTTTTTGAATCTTACAATTAGTACTGCTTAAATGGTAAAAACAGTAGGCATCTGAAAAGTTTCAATCTCTCAGCCATCCCCATCTTCCACCATGGATTCCCAAAACTCTAAAACTTCGCAGGAACGACACAAACTTTCAAGACTTTAAGTATGATTCTCATTCGAGAAAATAGATTACAACCAGGAATCATTTCTACATTTTAAATGAATGTCAACTTATGCTATCAACATCCTCAGGGGGTTCCCTCACTAGAAAACCACCTTTTCCCACTCTGCGCGCGCTTTCTCTCACTCTCACTAAGTAAGTGCGCTCTGAGCAAGTTTTCCAATAAGCACTGTGTGTTCAAACTACAAACTGGGAAAAACTTGCACTCACACCTACCATTTGTCACCCTCAATGAGAGGATTTCATTAAGAAAAATCCATTTTTGATGAACCTTTTCAAAAGTGAATGGGAAGTTTAATTTCAATTATCATCTGACCCGTCAGCATTTATAAAATAACTTTCGTATTATTACATTCATACACACATATAATAAATTCTGGGTGGGCCCGTATGCTAGATAGATACATATAGGTGTCTTCTGCCTGCTTTTGCGAAACCAGGAGACCCATCTGTATTTGCACTTTTCTCAAGGAAGACGTCTTCGTCAACTAATCTACTGCTCGTTTAAGTGTGTAAGTCTCAGTGAGTTAGGAGCAGTTGCTCATGTCAAGGTATGTGGTTCCATATAATTGCGTAATTTTTATGATGAGCTTTTGCACGTGAAAGATTGGAAAGAAGTTTATATACTACCTGTTCTAGGTATGTGTAATTTATTAGAATTTTCTAAGTTTACACACATATTTTCGGAGCTTCTCCAGTCAAAGGATCTTGATTGCTCAATGTGACTACTACAGTATAATACTACTACTACTACTACTATTACTACTACTTCTAGATTTTGAAATATTTTGAATTCATGAAAGTATAATTGCTGCACGTAAAACTTCCTTTATTTATGCATCTAAGTATACTCAGTGAGGATGTGTGAGAGAGCCTAGCGTGCATACATTACGAGAAGCTGAGTTAGAATGGTGAGTGTCAACACCATACGCGGACTGACTGGGGCCTGAGGCGTAAATCATGGCCTATTAATATGCATACGGTGGATGGTTGAAATCCCTGAGTGGCTTCATGTTCCCAGTAAGGCACACTCCCTTATAAATATATAGCTCCACGTTCAGAACTAGGCACAGCTACATAAATGCACAATTATATAATTGTGCATTTTTGTATGCACGTACATTCATATAAATTCATTATGTAAGTGAATAAAATCCCAGATGTATATCAGAACAAACAATATGTAGACTGTCCTATGTGCGTATCTACAGCCATCACTCCAGAAATGTAGTAGTAGTCCTGCCAGATCCACACTTGTACTCTTGGAAAGTATTTCTAATAATGTCTCCCCTGATATGTTTCCAACTGCTCTTCTCAATGTTTTCGAAAGTCCTCCTATTGTAATTTCCTGGAGCTCCGTTTCCCTCATCTCTGCCGCTGCTGTTGCATCAGGCTCTTCTACTTTTGCCGAAATGAAAATAGTTTTAAGGGAGAAAGGCAAGCATTCTTAAGTATCTGACCTACGACTACGACGCTATAATTCCGTTCAGCAGCCTTCTCTATCGCTGATTAATTGACTAATGCAATAAGTACGAACTCATTTCATTACGGACTCAATTCCCATCTATATATGTACGTTTCCAAGGAAAGTGGAGGGGACTTCGGGGTGTTTCATTTGATTCCCAGGCGCGATACCCGACCTTTACTCTCCACGATAATAGTGACATCAATACCTAAGAAGAGCCCAGAGTGTGTAACCCATCAGTTCAGCCTGGTCGGGAAAAGTAATGAGCTCTTGACTGGATTGAGAACTAACACTGTAAACTCTCATTGATCATCTCTACATAATTATTATACATACGCTGGGAAGTAAATTAGCCAGAAAAACCAGGCGGGGGCTTGGGTGAAATGAAGTTCCTCAAATTTAACACAAATTCAATCAGGGTTTCATAATTAAACCTCCAACTTGAATACTTACAGAAATCATGCCATTATGACTGGATCTATCTCTCCCTCATCCTTTTTGGTATCCACGGAAATCAACTTACTTGAACTGTCTGGAAACTACGAACGGCTCTTCCTAGAAACTGTAAGTACTTACTGTTTATACTTGAGTAGTTTGAAGTAACAACAACTCTCATACCAACCCATGGGAAATTTTATAGGACTCAGGTACTCAGGTTAACATAACGTAGTTAACAGTACCTCCATCCATGACATTAATGCAGTCGTAAATAAAAACCATCCCATTACGCTTGCACGCATCCCTTTCCGTTTCCCACACACTCATCCCATACCTATACTTTATCAGGCTCCTCCAATTTCTCTCATTCTGTTCTCTCTATACAGACATAATGGCAATTTAGCAATTCCATCCACAAAAAAAAATTAGCATCAACGAAAAAATTTACTGGGAAGTGCAATTGTTGTGCCCTCGTGTAGGTTAATAAAACTACGTGTAACAGTTTCGCTCTGGCACAAGGCACAGGGAGTTAACTTTTTTAAAACAAAAATTAACGATTTCTACAAAGCTGTGTGCTTTGTAAACGTAGGAAACCTCTGTTTGTCATGGATAAACACTCCTCAATGGAGCTAAAAGTAATAACAGAGGTTGATGTAACGTAACCTTCTCAGGGAATAAGCATCATAATGAAAAAATTAAATAGGTAGGTATAAAATTTCAAAACTAATATTTTCCTTCAAACTGCGCATCTATACATGTACATATCTATACTTACATGCAGGTCTAGACACAAAGTTCATCTCGATGAGTTTGTGGAAGATCAAAAGAGTGGGAATAACAGACGCCTGAAATAACAACGTTGGAAGTGCCCCCGCATAAATGTTACACTATAGCTACTGGGCTTGAACTACTTTCCAGAGATTCCTTCCAGGTTCAACGTAACAACAATGTCAAGTTAGCAAATGCTCAACTAGGTACAAGAAGTATACGGTACATAATTGTACACAGACAGTCTGACATAGCCCTGTATGTGTGTAAACATGGAACGAGAAAATAAAGCGAAAGAGATAGGAAAGGAGGAGGAAAAATTGGTTTACGACCAAGACGATATTTTTGGGCGACTTTAGATTATTTCACACACATGTACAGCATAACATGGTATGTAACCAGTACTGCCTTCACTCTTGACTCAACCTCCTAGTCATTGACAGTGAAGATACGGAGCCTATATACGAATGGATGATGAAATGTAGAGCCTTGAGATGGGTGCATGCCTTCGTCCCATCCCACAGCCCAGACTTCACATATTCTCGACCGTTGTTGTGTTTGTGTCATGATTGCTCCTACAAAAAAGGGTTGTGTTGCGAGTAAGTAATGTAATAACTGGCAAAGATATTGAATGAACCATTTTGGGTCGACTTTTCACTTGTCAACAAGAACGACCAAAAAAATCACACACGCACAAGACACAGAGTGAGAGAGAGAGAGAGAGAGAGAGACAGAGGGAGATTGAACAAGATACAGAGAAAAAGAGAGATGAAATTCTTCCTCCTACATTACATTAGACCTACAAAAATGCATGGAGGGAAAAGGGAAACATCGAAGAAATGTCTTAAGGATCGACTTGAGGCTCTGAGGCCAGTAAGTGCAAAATAAAAACCCACAGTGTTACCACACTCTTGAACCTGAGCTCTGATACCAGACACAAATTCGGCATCGGTTCCTACATCTCCCTCTCCCTGTCTCAAGTCATATAAACTCAGCCTCATATAACTGTAGATAAATATAGGAACGGGATGGGTGCAACTGCCAGGTGTGGTATTTATACATAAGTAGTAGAGTACACATAAATATTTTACTGTGATTCCTGAAAGCTTGCCGTCGTCCCGAATCTGTGTGAAACTACAATGTCGACGCAAATATGAGAAAAGAGCACTAAGTCACTCGGGTACGTCGGAGGGAAAATAAGAGGGACCCGCGCCAGCTAAGACATGGAAAAAGAGAGTACTGGGTGCAAGGGAGAAAGAAAAAGTGCATAAGATCCTCGAGGGGCCACATCTCCCTACGACTGGGACCATCATATCCTTGCTCAAGATCCTCTTTGTGTGCAGTTGTTGACTACATTTTGGATTTTATAAAATCAATTTCACTTTTCATATGAAAAAACGTGGAAAAATGGAAGGAATGACAAGGGGATTGAAGAGACCGAAAGCTGTAGTCAAAGTGTGGATAAGTCAATGTATAGGAAGACAAGGTGACAAAGTCTTTCTCTCTCACCAGTAGCCTCCCTGACTCTTACTCTCTCTGTTTCTTTCTCCGGATTTCACTGTTTAAATGAGCACATTTATAGATGCATGGTGAATTTTAAACATTTCACACACCACCACCCGTTCCTTACCAATGTCTTCCCCTCCCTTTCAGCAACGCTGTCACGTTTCCCATGTACCATTCACTCCCGAGTAGACATTGTCGCAAGAAAAAAACTTGCTAGGAAAATGCAACTTGCAATTCATCGGAAACATCGAACATACTTTCAAAACAATCAAATGCCCAAAAATAACCTAAAGTCACCAGCTGTAACTATTCAAAAGCAATAGTAAACATTCCGCATCCATCAAGAACTACTAATTCAAACCCGCCTTGTACTATCCACAATGCTCTTACCAACGTATTACATCGTCTGTTTGCGAACCTTATACTACTGGTACAATCTACCTTATATTCACAACCAATGCTCCATTCACAAAGAACCTACTTAGATTCAATAATATATATGTAGATACATACATACATGCTTGCAGGCCATTTCCAAATGTGTGACTTCTTAGCAATCAAGCTGAAGCAAGTTGAAATTCATGGAAGGGTAATCAGTCAGTATGGAAAAGAACTTGACAATAGCTCAAAAATGTAACTGCTTATTTTTTTAGCTCACCCCGCTTTCTTCAAATACACAAATACAAAGTGGGGTAACTGAAGGGACGGCCAAAAACACAGACATTCTTCCGCTTCCACAAGCGAAAAGTACTTCCAATTCTGACAAATTCCCTCTAAACTTGTGAATTGAAAATTTACTTTTTTGTTCGTACAGAGACAGGAGAGGCGGCAGGAGGTAGAATACTGACTGAATTTCTTGTGAACATTTCCACCCATCCACACACATGCATTTTGCTAACTTGGATCCAAGTTGACATATTATTGAAGTCTTCAAATTGATTTGCATTTCCTTCATATATCTCTTAAAACTGGAAAAGTTTGCTAAGGTAGAGCTATATGCAGGTTCAGGATAGTAGCACATATCTGGATACATTACATGTGTGTATATGCTATCTACGTAGGTGGAAGGTAAGCTTCCTCACTTTGGGGTGAGCAGTGTTGAGACATGTAAACAATTGATCTGTCGCTATCTCTCAGTCATCTACGTCTCTGCTTCTTTTGCTTTAGCTTCCCTTCAATATCTTTCCACTTATTTGACTCGCCTCCTTTTCCTCCCCAAAAGGTAGATTGAGGAACCAGACTTCAGGAGCAGTTGTTGTATCCGAGAAAGGCGTAAGGCCTGTAGTATAGGTACAATAGACATAGAAGTGCTCCGATAAGTGAGGGAAGAGAGTGCAAGTTTTACTCGACTGATGCTTGCACAAGTTTTTGAATCATGTGAATCGTCAGATAGAACACACAAGGATGAAAGTAGCGAGTAGGAAAAGGGTTCTCAATGCATAGGAAAGACTCCTTGTGAGGATGAGGATGCGTGAAGGAGAGAGGGGTCGTACCTTATGTACATACATACATTATGGACATACATATACACATGGAGGAACAAGGTTGAAAAAATATAAAATGCTACAACTTTATCTTTCCGTCCTGACATGCTCTCCGTGGAAAAGTTTCAGCCCTCTCCTTCGTCTCTGCTACTACTAAACTCTCACTATTTCTTCGACTTGTTCTAAAACAACTTAGAAAATCAGGAAGAAACTAGTATAAAAGTCTTCCACCACCGTCTTTACGTTTCACCGGATCTTGGTCTCTTTCTTTCCCCTCTTTTACTCGTCCTTCCTATCCCTAACTAATCCGTTAATTAGTCCTTCCTTCACGGTTCTCTTCCAAAATGGTTTTACTTAACCTGCTACACAGTCAAGGAGAAGTTTTTTCTACCTCGATTCTGCCTCCGTCTCTACTTACATACATACATACGTACTTAACCCTTCAGCAACCGTCCGTATAGTCACCTTTAGACTCCTATTGTCTTCCTTGCCTTCATTATCGGGATAAAGAGTATCTACGATAATATTTTTTATGCACGGGAGCTATACAGATAATTATCTACAGCAGGCATTATCAACAAGTCAAAACTCGATAAAATTCAATTAAAATTCTCGGGAAGAACCGTAATTAACAGTATGCTTTGTAGAAGTAAGGAAGAGTTGTTGCTCAACCCGACTGACGTGCCCTTCTGCCAGGCTCCTCATTACCCGTACTTAAGCTCCCTGACAATCATATTAGAATTTTCGTGGAAAAATAGTACTTCTGAAACAACAATGAGCAGGAGGGGACGAAGGAATGGGAAATTAAATGGGAACTACTATCGTCATTTAAATTTCGGAAAAGTAAGTAGCCCACGAGATTATTTCAAGCTAAGTAAATTACAAGAGGAGATGCTGCCATGAGATGTGAAAGAGATTGGAAAAGCAGAAAGTAGTACATACACCCCCCGATATGGGTGTTCCTTGTACTTTAGGATAGGCAAATAATGACTTTACATATGGAAGAATCTCGTCAATATGAGAATAGTAGCGGTATCGTGTGTGGCTTCCATCCACCAGGCTTTTAATTATTGAATTATCAAGCGTTCCTTTACCGTCTCTTTATGAAGCTGAGTTCCACAATGCGCTTACATGGAAAAGTTGGAGAGGAGAAGTGAATGAGAGTATAAACTTTGGGAAATTCCAGGTATAAAGAGGTAAAAAGTAAGTACAATAAAACCCCCAACCCAGCCCTGCCATGTAAATCTGTTACCATCAACTTACTAATACAATTATACATCTCTGCTATAGCTTCCCCATTGAGTCTGACTCTTGCGAGCATACATGCAGAAATGCGAACTTTGAACTGAATATGAATGAAAGTATAGTTGGTGAAGACCCTCATTCTGAAATACTTTGGTGGGGAAGAATATTTTTTGAAACATTTGTTTTGTAGTTTCCAATCCGGTCTCTAATGTAATGGGAAAAAGTAAAATGTGCTCCTGCAACATGCTCCGGCATCAGGTTCGATCCTCTCCTCTCTACTTTGTAGTTAGTTGGCTTTGTTTTTCCTGAGAATATACGGACCGGATTAAATTTGGTCTTTTTGAAATCCAAATTGCTTTTAAAGTTGTCTGTGTGTCTACCATGTACAATTAAGAATATACATATTATGGGAGCCCCTTTGTTCCAATTAATGACTCCACTGTTAACATGGCAAGAGTGAATAAAAAGTAATATATTAACTACCTATACAAGTAATTTTGCAGGGAAGAGACAAGGCAGACTGAGGGAGAGAGAGACGGAACAAAAGTTCGTGAATGTGAATCTTCCTCGCACACATTCGATCACTTCATGAATACACGACGAGGAGAAGATGGATTTGTGAGAAAGAACAAGAGAATTGGGAAGTCTTTGTGAGTTTTAGGCGACAGAGAGTGAGACAGAATGTGTGGGTGCCAGGAGAGAGAGACGAGGGTGACTGGTTTCAACGAAGTCTTCGGACTGCTGGCCCATTGTAACTCACAGATAGGAGGTAATGGATAAGAGTTAATCCTAATCAATAATAAGTTGGCAAACAATAGTTCCTAAAATATACCAACCAAGAACAACCCAGTAGCGTCTACTAGCTTGTAATAATTTATAGATATGTACGCACTAGAGCCGGAGTTCTACTCATCAAGCAATCAAATATAACAATATCTTATGTACACAAGCAGAGGTTATAAATTTACAAGAGGACAGAACTAGTCCATTTCAACTTTCCCTCTTGACAGTCTCAACTATTTTCTCCTCGATAATTATTCCATGTACATGAAAGGAAGAGTAATATCGAAAGTAAGCACTAAAGGTTTAGAGATTTTTACCCTTTCTCCGGTCCTTGAAGCACTGAGCGTGTCAAACTGTCAGTAAAAATTTTGTCGCTCGCCGGAGAGGATTAGTTATGTGCTGACAGGGACATCGTCCCTGAATATATCTTCACTAGCTAAACTCCCTACCGTTCCTATCAAAATATCTACCTACGGCATTCATTTACTTATTTCTTGTCACCAGAGCTTGTATATACACACGACTTGTAAATTTACAACCACTACCTTCTCCTCCAGACTTCTATAGAATTGAAGTTACCATAGTAGCATCCCAGCTTGACTGCATTAGAGTGATTTGCTACGACAAATATTCAACTCTGGGGAAAATACACAGATTTCTCCTTCTCTTTTTTGGCGTATTTTATGGCAATGGACTAAAATCTGGAGCAAAACCAAGCTTTTAACTCAGGGTGTACGGAGCCTCTGAAATTTCCTCCGAGTCAAAAGTAGCCCTGGAATCCAAAACTACATCTATATGTAGTTATACGATTCGGCAAAATAAAATCCACAGCTTGGTCCAGATTTCCGGATTTAGATAAGTCAAGTTTAGGGTAGTTTCGGGTTGTATAGTACCGAGCTCACGACCTTACATACACTGTACGAGATGCATTCAAACCATAAAATAACATTGATTCTTTCTAGCTCCCTTTACCATATGGACTTCTTCTAGGATTTCCAGTCAAGGTAATCACTTGTAGATAACTTCAGGAAAGCACAAACAGTCAAACCGGCACTTAAGGAAATTGTGACTCTCGTCCCTATCAAATGCGCTCCAAGTTCTCCAATAATAGTGTCATTCTAACAATAATCCTTTCATAACACTGATGATCACTCAATCAAGAGTTTATAGTGTGCCTTCAAATGGGCACACTTGTGAAGAAATTTCGAGTTAAACTTCCTGCTGGGATCTAAAATTCCCATTGTCTTCCAGAGCCAGGAACCGGGTATCCCAGCGTGAATAAGTGCAATTACATACGCCCTATCTTATTTTTACTTTCTCAAGGCCTTGACATGATAACAGGAGTTAACTGAAGCCGTCTTAATAGCCCGTTATCACTTACATGTACCTATGTAAGTGGATTTAATCTGATTTTCGTTATATCATTTGTTTAAAATTATAATTAATAATTGATTTATTTCCTGATAACTTTAAAAACATTTCCGTCAGTCATCGAGTGGAGGATCAAATGCTGTAGTTGGATAAAGACCATGAGTACAGGGATACACATTACATACAACCAATGGTAGAGTAACTAAAGCTCCAGGCAAGTTCAGTTTCTCAAAGGATGATCAAATGATTTTAACATGACAGCTTATGTGTACAACGGGGTACGTGTATCTACAAAAATGCTCGCTGATTCTCATTGAACAATGACATGCTGGCTGTGTAGTAATTATTTAGTTTGCTTTAAAATGATTCGGATTATTTACCTTTTCTGTAAGTTTTTCTGGTGGCTGGTTATCCAACGACGCGGTAGTGCCAAGTTGGCAAAAAATATCTTGACAATTTACTCCTTCGTTCCTCTCTCTTGCTCTCTGAGATTGATAAACTTTGAGCAGGAGTAGGAGAGATTCCGTGAAAAAAAATTAACTTCTGGTGTATAATTATAATGACTCGAGTGTTACTCACGTAAAACACATCTACCACAAGAACACGCACCGTATGGAATGACTTTTTGAGCTTGGCCAAATACTAATGAACGCAAGATATTTTCTAAAGTTTTGAGTTGTCTTCTAATAATGATTACACAGCAGATTCAACCAAGGGCTGGTGTTGGTGATATTTTCGTAGGGAGAGTATACTCAAGCTGGTTGGTGTGTACGTATGTATGTATGTATTATAATGACAACTACGTTAACAACAATAACAACCACGAGGGCAGTGACAGTAAACAAACACGTACGGAGTGTTCATATATATGTGTGTGTATATTTATTTAACAACCCTTTTTTTTAACACTGTGCAGGTATAATCAGAAACAGAGAAAAAAGAAACAAGCCCTGGAGAACCTTGATGGCAGAATTTCACTGCACTCCTAAGACTCGAACAATTTACTACAGTCATCTATGTACATCTGTATCTGTTGGAAGCAAGAATCTGTAGTCGCAAAAGCAGCAGCCAAGAGTACATAACGATATTAAAATCATAGATTTTTTTTCTTCTTTTTTTTTTGCGGTGGGATGAAAAAACACTACTGTATTTGCTCTTTCAGTCGGTCCTAGTCAACTATATACAATCCGGTGTTAAAACCTACGTACACGTTGCTTCCTACATTCCTATACAATGTGTATGTATCGTTGGTTTTTTAAAACTTTATAACCCCTCACTTACTACAGCGGAGATTTCACTACGGAATGAGTCGCTTGCTCCAATAACGATAACTCATGTCAATTTTTTGCCGTATACTTTAATATTAATTGTCATGTATGGCACGCGCGTATCTACACGACTAAGCTTCAATCAGTCACCCTCTATAATATGCACCAATGCTGGAAAGTAAGTAGAGAACCGTTGTATAGTTCCCAAGACTGCAAAAAAATCCAATCCTGTTATTTGCCGTCAATAACACACACTTCTTTCCGTGGATGAAACAAGTCCGACTTAAAACTCTTCCTCATTTTCGCATTCCTTCAGTGTACCATACCTCTTAAGTACATTTGCACACACACATACACACACACACTCATTTGCTCAACATGAGAATTCCCCCATGCAGCAAAAGTCAACAATACAATGCACTCACGCTCGCAATGTCAGTGGAGTTTTTTAATCCTTCCCTTCAGCCCCAACTTCTACCTTCCTCATTTGTCAGCCAGGTATTTAAACAGTAAACTTGACTTGAGACTGCTAAATTATGACAACGTTTCTCTCGATTTCACTTCCAAGGAGTAATGACATAACGAATTTAATAACACGGCTCAGAAACAAATGTGTGAGATGGTTGAGAGGCTATTATTGAATGGATTGAGTTTTTTCTGACAGATTCGAGGCTGTCATTTCACTGGAAGGCCTCTCACGTGTATCCAGCCGATATGTGAGTGCTTGTGGAGAGAGGGGCTTGAGTAGAGTGGTATGTTTTTTTGAAATCTCGGGGTGTATTAATATTCGGTTCACACCAGTAGAACATTAAACTGCTGGCCTTCAGAATGTACGTTGACATGGAATAATGTGTGAGGAAGATGACGACGACGAAGAAGTTAGTGTGGAAGGATGACTGTGTGTGTGTGGAGGCAAGAGGAACAAATAAGAAGAAGTCAAGAAGGAAACAATGTGAGACGTCGACAATTCTCAGCTTCACTCCGGCTTATCATATAGACGAAGTTGAGTATATGATAGTGGAGTGTGAATGAATAGGTGGAATAAAATTCACCGACAGAACCTGAGAATATACAACAACAAATCCACAACCATGCGAGGTGCAGAAATGGTTGAGACGAGTGCATGCGTTGCGTACAGCTCAGCTCCTGAATCAAGACTGAATAAACTTGAGCCAATTCATACGCAACTGCACCCGGGGCAAATACCCACAGGTAGTTTCCATGCTGGTTCCCCTTCCCTTATTCACTATGTATTCAACTGCCCTTCCTTTTTCTTGTGCATTCGCATTCCTATATTTATACCTATTATATTATTCCCTTACTCTTTTTTTTTATTTTAACACTGATTATGCGCTACATATGTGCAGTTAGAGGTGTAGGTCTGTATGACTTAGTATAGGACGTTGAGATGTGCAAATGTTTGAGGCCGTACTCATTGTGTAAAATTTTTGCAATGTATGCACTATAAGTGTCATTCTCTGTAGGGCTACTTTGTGTATTAATGGGCATTATATACATATATGGCTGTATACATTACGGAATACAAATAGCCATGCTTAGAATACAAAAACTATATGGAAGGGGACATGCATACGTCTACTGAACGGATCATATGTGGGCGAACGCATACAGAACCAAGTAAGTACTACCATATAGGCGAGTGCTTACAAATACATATGTGATGGCAGAGTCGTCACTTAAGAAGCAGAACGGGTCTCAAATCAGCGACTGCAGGCAGAATATGGATACTCGAATTTATTCTTACAAGTCCAGCTATTTTGGGGGAAAATGCTGGGGCAATAATCCAGCTATATCTTTGAACAGCTCTCGTCCCCGATCCGACTAACTTCTAAAGAGCACTGGAAGCAAATCAAAAAATACATATAGATACATACATAACATTAGACATGTTATGCTCTTAGCTCATGAAGATAGGTGGATTTACTTTTGCAATGACGGTGGAGATTTTCGCTGGCGAAATTCCAAAATACGCCAAAAGCAGTTTACGTTCCGATCTAAAACACAACAAATATAGATCCCTTACTTTTGAAACATGTCGGATTCACCATGTTTGGAGCTAATGCATTCTTGTTCTCAAGTCAAGGCTAGGGCTTATGGGAGAGGGGGTTCTGGGAAAAGTTACTGGATCTTAGAATCGGGAGTGAACTCAAATGCTTTTCGGAATCACGCTCCAGATTTGTTACTCCCATTTTCGCGTGTGTTTCAGCTCTTAAGCTGTACATATGCAAAATCTCTATGCAGGTAGGTGTGTTTCGATTGGCTTCTTTTTAGCATTTAAATGTAAACAGGGAGAGCTGGGAAATCCTCGGAGTCCCTGGAACCTTTCGTATCAGGATACCTGTAAGAAAGTACAAAATTCGTACACCTTTGGGTCGTTATTGCAATGCTACTCGCATTAGAATTGCTACTGACCGCGAGAGAGTCATACATGTTCAGAATACAAAAAAAAACAATCTATTGTGTATTGTAGCTACGTAATGGTTTAGAGATTCCCTTCATGCTTATTTCAAATAACGTTAAAAGTATATGGTTAGTACAGATTTTAGGCAATATTTCTTTACTGTAATGCAAGCATATGTTTGTATATGTCCGTTCACAAAATGCTGAAGATACTGACAACGTCCATCTCATTAAGCTTTAACCTGCAATGTTTTATAGCTATATCCAAACAGGCCGTTTCCTCATTGAAAAGTGAGCTCCTCTCCTATACATTGAGTACAATGTAGAAATAAATATAAAGGACAAGACACATTCATCAATCTTATCTAATCTAAAAGTTAAGAAATAGACTAGGTACTTCTTGGTAGAATACCTCATGTCTGGCTGGGTTGGTTGTATTTTTAATGTTGGGCTTATTTTGATGTTCATACACTTACATACACACAACAATACACATTTATTACGAGGGTTGGGAAGACTGAGTCAATTTTCTGTTATCATTTGCCTCCGCTGTTAGTTGATTCTATTGTCAATTGTGCATTATGCAAAAGTTTGTAAAGTGCTGTAAGAGAATTTCGTACTGATTGTTCTGTCTCCTCTGCCTTTGTTGTTGTTGCCTTTGAAATGATGATAACTAGTTTCCAGACGTGGCACAGAAACCACCATGTGAAAATCAGTTTTACACGGGTGTCGAGTCCACGTTCCCTACTACATTGTGATTGTATGCATCCAAGGTATAGATGTCAATGCAAGGTGAATTCCGTTGCTTGTGTGATGGTTATCATCAGATAAAATAATCATTTTAGTTTGTCCTGCTGATAGGGGCATTTTTGGGGTACAACAGAGGACATTGTGCGGATCAATCGATTCCTTTTGTAGTCATAATTTTGTTGTTACAAGAAGTTACAACAGTGCTGGAAAAGATGTTGGAGGAAAGGGAAAACCTCACCTACTTTACTTGCCCTATCAACTTGTAAACTACTACCTATAGTACCTACTACTACTACTATCTACTAGTGTATTGTACGCACCACAAGTTTCGTCCGGGTCGTCAAGTATAACTTGCTTAGCCTTGTTGGTGGACCAGTCGTGATCAGACGGGAATCGAAGTCCCTGCTTGTAAGATGTGATAATAACAGCCGCAGGAAGAAATTGACGAGGATCGTCCAACGGAGCAAAGAATCTTTTGAGAGGAAACTGTAGGTACATACAAGTTGGTTTCTCTTTCCCTCCTCCTCTTCTCATTTAAGTTATGAAAGAAGCTTCACTTTTTTTTAGACCTTATTAGAGCCAAAGCCTTATTAATACTGATATGGAAAAGTTTTTGAGGAAACCCTTTATAATTCGAGAGAGAGAGAATAAATGAGTTGTATATAGTCTGGGGGAGTTGCACATTTAAGTTGGATCAATGTATTTGAGCGTATTGAAATCCTTGAACCAGAAAGTAACATATAGATTTCTACTGTAATGGAGTATTTGCTTTTATCTTTACAGAAGATATCGTTTTTAGTGTGTATATTCATATGCTTAAGATTTCGATATGATCCGCCTCACTGGGCCCGTCCTTAAGAAACTGAAAACTGTGGATAGACGTGAACTTGAGTGTGCATCAGGGTTCTAACGGCAAATGAGAGGAGGTTGAAAACAGAAAGTGAGGGGAGTTATTCTTATATAATAAGTAACACTGCAATAGATTGGGATTGAGAGTGAGTCGGGTGGATTGATGAGGCAACTTATTGCACACCCTCAATGGGTAACTAATCTCAGAGAAAGTTGCATGGTGGAGGAATAAAGTAGAAGAAAAGTCGACAGACTGCATGGATGAGGAATTTAACTCCAGATATAGATATATTTAGAGAAAACTGACAAAATTGCACGGACAGAACAAAGAGACTTCCCTATTGCTCTCCATATCACTTGGAAACTTGTCTATACTTTGTTCTCGTTAGTTTTAGCAAACAGACTCGTCCATTCAAAAGAAACAACAAAACGTGTAATTATGTACAGTCGGAGATACACACAAGTTCTGTACCTTTATTTCCAAGGGTCTGTAGACTCCAAGGACTCATTCCCGGCTCAGGAACAATATGTACAATAGAGTCTAGATATACATATATGATCCTGTAGATTTTCAGAGGGGAAGTAAAGAACTAGAGCAGCAGGACAAAAACTTCTGGGCGATTGCTATCGAGAACAGAAAGTACAGCAAGATGATGAGTATACTTACAACATATGTACATAATTAGATGTACGTACCAATATAAATGGAGTTTCCAAATGTTTTATCGTTAGTTTTAGTCGTTTCACAGGGAAATTGCTAAAAGTCAATTCAGGTCCGGCTCCATTCACCCTTCAGTTAACACTGAGATTGTCCCAGGTATTTTTTTTTCTTCTGGACTCTTGGCCCACCTCACATCTTCAGTCTTCTTACATGGATGCACCAACAGGAAAAGTTTGACAATTATGAGAACGAGAACTGTAACACACCTGGACTGGAGGAATCAAAGGATCGACACTTTTACTGCATACTACTAGAGTAAGTATGCTAGGGTCAGTCCAAATGTCTCTCCATGGGCTATCCGTGTCTCTCCGTATATTTTCGCATGCGTTTTTCTCCGGAAAAACTTAAGGCATGAGTTAAAGTTACTGCTGAGATTTAGTATCTACTTTCCATCGGGAAGTTAGCATCGAGAGAAGGAGCTTCCTTTTCCTCAACATGTGCATACAATACAGAGTAGGAGAGGGGGGAAAACATTCTTGTAGCGTAAATGTACTAAACAGGAGGCTTTAGAAATACTTTATTCCCTCTCCTGGTACGACACGACACGTTCCCTCAAGTAACTAACAACAATGACCGGAGAAAGTTCATCTGAGAACCCAACCTATTCATTTGATGCCTTGTAGACTGTTCGCATGCAAACACATGAATTTTCTTGTCTTTCTCTCTCTCTCTCTCCCATCACGCTCGCTCAATCACTACCACGGGCATTACTGTACCTGTACTGTACATTCCTGGACTGTGTTTTAGAATTCTCCTGAATCAGGTATTCAACCGGGAGAAATGCGACAGTCGTTGCATTTGATAGTGCACTTGTACACGGCAGAGTGGTGGAAAGAGTTAACCGGATTTGCATATTTCCTCCCTGCATATCTTATGTTAACTCCAGTTTTAATTTCAAATCCAAGATCCAGTCCCGTAGGTTGGCACACAAATATGTGCATTGGCACTTATTTACTCTTCCTAGAAACACCTTCCAATTATATATGTGCAGCCAAATTTTTACTATGTACGGCATTGTCTGGAGCAAGTGACTATAGTACGGTATCATACTCCGTATACTAAAGATGGATTTAGAGCTACAATTTAATTTGAAAAGTCAGGTAGGATTGTCTCTAAAGGCTACCTACAGTCTAGGAGGAAGATAAGTAAAAGATATAGCCGGAACGAACCTCGAGCTGAGAGTTGGTCGTTATTTATACAAGATTTACTTGCTTTGACGACAAGCACAAGTAATTTCGGAGGAAGAGATTCTATCACGCTTTTACATGACGTTCCCAGTCTTCTTACAAATCTTCAATAACATATATTTACTTTTACTTGAACTTGGTCCTTTCATTTGTTTCCTACTTCGTACCCATTATAGGGTTTCCGCTTAGGTACCTAAAACTTTTTAGAGGAAAAATTTCTAGAGGAAAAAAAAATATCGAGAATTAGGGGGAAAAAAATATTTTCAATACATTCTCTTCTCCTGTAACTTTTTCTGGGCTTATTAGGGTTTATTTTTGTCCTAAATGAGAGTAGACAGAGCTGTTCATTTCAAGGAAATTGCCATGAAAAAGTTTCAAATGTTTCCATTTCACCTCTTCTCCCGTACACCTTCCTCGAGTTTGAATGGCGAGTCTTGTTTGGGATGTAACCTAAAGACGGGAGAGAAGTTATCAAGAGCAAACTCGAGTAGAAATTTCCCATGTAACCTGAACTAACTACAATGCAGTATATGTGTAAAATCATCTGATATAAAAACAAATTAAAATTCTTTTCCACTAACGTTCTTCCCTGTTATTGCATTTATTATGTAGGTAAGTGTAATAACTGGCTCTAACAGAAAAGTTCTTAAAGTGTTGAATATATGACGTTCAGGAGGGGAATATGGCCGCATAAGAACCCGAAAGGGAGCGACGGATAAAAACTAAAAGAGTAACATTTTCGAAAGTTTCCCTGAATTCCAAACTTAGTACCAACAGCAATTATAAATATCAGTTTATAATTACGATCGAGGAGATTCCCTCATATATGACTGCCTGCCGAGCAATTTTTAAGTTAAACAAAATGCTTTGTTGGAATTCATCCAATAACATATTAAACGCTTGTTTTTTTTTTACAAACTGGAATAATGGGGAAGTAATTGGAAATCTAAGGCAGAACCTGTAATGATTCCGGCCTCATTTTTTTTTTCTCAAAGTAAACAATATCTGGCCCGCTCTCAGCCCTAGTATTTTTCTCATATGCACTAATTATTATTGGGCAGCAAAGTTGCCCATACTATTTTATTAGTTTTCCCCTACATTTCACTGATATCAATCTACCTCACAAAATAATTCCAGTTAATTTGCTAGTTCGTTCCCTGAAATCTTACACACAGTCGAGTCTGTTCTAAAAAGTATCTATTAATTACGCCAGAAGTGAATCTGGGATTTCAATAACTATGATTTGTAAATACGAAGGCTGATCGTAGAACTCAAACATTCATGAAAATATTTCTTACATCAGGAATCTTGTCTTCATTTCTCGTATTCTTTAGATCAGGGTCGCAGGACAGGATTTGCAAGTCAATTGCAAGAGAGGTTTGGAATTCCACACGAAATTATTCATGCTTTGAGTGACCCAGTTAATTAGCAAATGTGGATACATTTTAGAATAACTAGGCAATTATTACAGACACAGTTCACGACGAAATTATTGAATTCCATACAAATAAGATTCAGAGGAGTGTCAACCAGGAAGTGAGGGAAGAGGATTCATAATTTTGTGAATTTTCATATAATTTACAGTTAAGTATTATAACGACTCTCTATTCCTGAAGCGACACTTCCTATCTAAGGACATACTCAGATCTATTCATGAGGTTCTAATGGCACATGTCAAATGATAGACTTGTCAAGACACTTACCTTATAACAGTACAAAATTATCATGTATACAGATGGAGAGTGTCTTGATAGCTAGAGTCGATTGTAAATTCCTTATAAATGAATACTCCACTTTTATTCCAAGAGTTGATATTTCACTGCAAGTTGGTTTCCAGCCCGACAGTTCCTGCCGCCCTCTCACGTCAATGTAGTGAAAGGAGAAAGCAAAAGAGAAAGTCTGGGGAGGAATCTTGTGGGAAACTATAAATTCCTTGAGCAGACTATATTGATTAGACATTTCCTACTCAAGTTATTTTGACTCGGAATCTGAACTCTTTTGAACTGTTTTCCAGACTTCGAGATTAGTCAAGGATCCATTAGTGCATTTAAAAGAGCATTTAATTTTTTTAAATATTTTACTTTAATACAGCTGATCGTATGGTCTGAAATCACAGGACTCAGGGAAGCTCCTGATTTTGGGTGGGTATTTTCATTATGTACTTTAAACAGTTATGTTCCCGATCCTTATTTAGTACATCTGCAATCCAACTTTTATACCAGTGGTATTTCTACCTTTGTAAATTTGTAATTTAGTTGTTGGTAAGCTCCGAGTGTTTTAGTGCTTAAGGGTGTCACTGAGCTAAGGGACGGAACAGTCAAACGAAGCACTGAGCTAAGGGACGGGACATTAAGGGACGGGAGGGGACAAATTTTTCATATGGGACCGGACGGGACATTTTTCTAATGGGACGGGCAGATTGAGTCTGAATAAAATGCGGGACGGAAGGGGTGAGGCAAGGAGTTGACTGAACGAGACAAATCCTTGACATGGACGGATCAGTGAAAGGTTATACTAAACTAATGGACAGGTCAGCAAGACATCATGGGAGGAAATGGGACAGTGTGTCAGAGGTCACGGGAAATGTTTTCACGGAACGGGTCACCGACTCAGGGGCCACGAGACGGGTCACAGCACATTGTAGGATAATTCCTGGCTCGACAAACGAACCAGGGATTTGGATAAAATGTGGGACCGGCGGGATGGCAAGATGAGGCATTACAATTGCAGGGCGTGAAGACGGTATGTATTAGTAGTTGACTCATAATTTAAATAATTAAAAGAATCCGCAATATTTTGTAAATCAAATTAATTACGATCAATCTTCATGAATAGAACTTGACATTTCTTCAGCACTAACAAAATAAGTGTCACACTCCCGGTTTGAATCCTGCCTTGAGCTCTTATGAAATCGAAAAATGAGTCAGTGTTTGCCTCGTACTCATTTAGAAGAAATTTTGAGTTCTGATGCAGTCCGGATTTTGAAAAACAATTTTCCCCAGTCCCGTCCCGAGAATTGGGACAGGGTTGATGAAGTTTCACACTCAATTAGTACCGAGTTTCGTGTTTCAATAAAATGTTTTTGAATGTTTAAGTAGTACTTAAAAATCCTGAATTTTAACAAGCATTTTGGATGCCTGAATATCAAATTATACTTTTTGAAGGTGGTTATTAATTTTTTGAATGTGATTTTACATAGGAAAGTCAAGAAACTGACTGTAGACTTGAAATATTCCTATATATCTCATCAACTGCTTTGAACGAAATACTTTGGAAATGCAATTTTGAAAGGCCAGAATACCCTATTACAGTAACCTACTTCAACATCCTATAGAGAGATTATTATTTATATATCGGCGGTGAAGGGACAAAATAGTTTAGATACATTTTCAATTAAAAACAAAGTAGTGTATTTGCAGTTTCATTGTAACAAAATGAACTACTTGTATTGACTAATTTGTCTCTTTACCGATGATATGCAGTTTCTCATGGTATAGCATAAGAGAAATATCTAAAGAGGTAAAGATACCAGATTTAGTAGGGTCTTTTTAAACAGGGGTAAAACACGTATCCCCCATCCCATTCCAAATATCTAATGGGGATAGTTTTGTTGTCCCCGGAACATTTCTAACTCGTGTTCCCTCGGACTTGTCTCCATTAGAACCGCTTATTAACTAACACTGAGGTTTTATTTATTAAAATAAATACGTATGTTTACGGTGTTCTCTCTGTAAGAACACCCCAAAGATAAAATGTGAATTATTAAGGTACACCTTACGTCACACTTTTCTCTCCTCTGCCTAAATATTCAAATTAGGGGTCTGACGCTCTGCTTTTTGGAAAATTCTTTTTAACGCTCCAAACGAGTGTCAATTTTTGTAGTTTTTGAAATCTGAGTAAGCTATTTAATACTTAAATAGTAGCAAGCAAATATTGTCTTGAATTGCTTTCGGTTCCCGGCAATCTCATTGTACAGCACTATGGTGGTTAGCCGTTCTAATCTAAAATTATGTATGTACTTCTAAATAGATGCCCAAATGAAAAGACCTTCATTGAAGCCTTCCAAGGCTAATTTTTTGAAAACTTTCTTCCTTCTTTCTACCTATAAATGAAGATTGGTCGTCATTATTTGATTTAGAAATCATTGCGGAGTCTTTTTATTATTCATTGTGAGTCAGCTGCGAGCACATACCGACTCCAATCCCTGTAATGTATTGTCTCATCCTGCCACCCCGTCGGTCCCACATTTTATCCGAGACCCTGGTTCGTTCGTCATGTAAGAAATTATCCTGTAGTGGGCTGTGCCCGGTAAGAAATTGGGTTGTCCCGTGATCCCTGAGTCGGTAACCCGACCCGTGAAAAACTATCACGTGACCCCTGAGACTTTCCCGTTCCGTTCCCTTATTTCCGGTTGACCGTTAGTTTATTGCCACCTCTCATTGATCTGTCCATGCCAGTGATTACACCTGTCCAGTCAAATCATTGACTCATCCATCCCGTCCCACAGTTCCGCATTTTATTCAGACCCGATTTTTCCCGACCCGTCCCTTTGTTTCGTATCACCCCTATTTAATATATTTTATTGTTTTCAGCACCAGTTGCTAAGGTAGATAGAAATCCGACATTTTAAGCTAAACACGACAAATGAATACATCAACCTGCAGTCATTTGGATGAGGACATCAATGATATTCCATTGGCAGATGACGATCCTCAAGGTATATTAAAATCCACCTTTGAAATATACTTCGTGCGGTGGGCTTGTTATTGAAATCAAAATTGTATTTATGGAGTTTACTTAGTGCATACTATATTGTTAATTTTATATGCGTAATTATTTTTACTATAAAAATTTATTCCGTCTACGCTTTTACATTCAACCAGTATGGAATTTTGATGTGAATTTCGTGGACATTATTGGTTCACCTAAATGGGGTGTTAATTTTGTACTGGAACACTTGATGTGGAATCTGATATTTAAAAATTATTTGAATTTTTCCTGTGCAGCAGTAATTCAAGAAGGAGATGGCGATTCCCCTTCGCAAGCATCGGGTCCAAACATTGCCGGACTGACCAGAAGTTTTGACTCTCTTCCCTCAACGTTTACAAATGACAGCTTGTCGAGTGCTGGTCCTAATAGTAACGCTTAATCTCTGGTGTCGTGTAATTCTTTTTTATCTAGAAAATGTAGAGGTCAATATTTTCTTTTGTGAAATCTAGGTTTAGATCCCGATGTGAGTCCAGATGAACAGGAGGAGAAAGCTAGACTGATAGCACAGGTTCTCGAACTACAGAATACTCTGGATGGTGAGTTAATAAAATTTTTGCTTATTTTCATTGAGATTTGCTTACAATAATAAAAATAAAGATGAGCTTTGTGTGATTCTTTTTCAGATCTCTCACAACGCGTAGATAGTGTTAAAGAAGAGAATTTGAAACTAAGGTCGGAAAATCAAGTACTTGGACAGTATATTGAAAGCCTTATGTCAGCGTCGAGTGTTTTCCAATCGACGTCTTCGAAGAATAAAAAGAAGTAATGAATTATCACTTATCACATTTAATTTGTGCAAACTTGAAACAATTGTGCTACTCTAGTCTAGCAACTGGATAGGAGCTTGCAAGCGTTTTCACTTCTACCTTATTTAATAATAATTACTAGGGTTATGTATAGGCAGATGGGAATTTTTCCTTTGTCATGGTATCAAAGTTGTACATTGCGCTAATTTGTACCCCATTTTCAGTTTTCTTTCATACTTTTGTACTAATTTGTTTGTACCATTTTAACGAAAAATATCAAATGAAAGATTTGTGACCATCACGGTTGGCGGCATACCCGGCGAGTCTCGATTCGGCCATGGCCGCCGAATTTCGCACACCATTAATTACCTTTAAAGTATATTAGTTGTTTGTACAATCGCTATTTAAGTTTTTTTAGATTAGATCTCAACTCTGTTCTCATAGTTTTGTCAGCTAAAACTTTACGAACAAAAGCTACCATTTGTTTTGGTCTCCTGCCTGATGACTCTTCATATTGAATTGAAAAAACCAAATATAACCACAGCATAACGCTTATATACACAAATAACTTTTGGCGTTTTATTTCTCACTTCTTTCACATTATTCACATCTTGGCACCCTTCACACGTTACACATAGTGAACAGTTCGCACAGAATGAGCTTTTATACGCAACATGTTTTGTACGACAAGTCTTGAACCATGTTATTTACATGTAAAAATAACTAATTCCACAGTAGTGATTTCAAATTAGGAAATACCTGACCACTGCCAAATTAACATTTCCTCCATTAATAAAGTTAGAACAGATTCCCAAGAGCTTGTGTAGTTTGACAAGATTTAAGCTTTCAACACAAAATATAGAGGAGGGTTACTTTTACCGGAGTTTCCTTAATCAATCAAGAAAGAAACGTACAACAATGAGTTAATTTAGAATGACAAATAAAATAAAATTGGATACGGTATACCTTTCGTTTTTGAAGCTTCAAAGATTATTGGTAACAAAAACTTAAATCGTGCTTGTATTTTCTCACAATTCTACATGAAGTGAAGTTCTGGCAACATTAGTAGAAAGTAGACTACAGATATTTTGTCTGTTTCGAATCTTCACAAATAAGGAGTACCAGAGCAAATTTAGTTTCTTGCGAACATGTCCAATTATTAAAATTAATATGGAACATCTGCCTGCGATTAGCTTAGAAAACTGAAGTAGCAGAATAATAAGCGGCATAAACCATTGAAAATCCGCGTTTCGAGCACGCAAACGGAAAACCTAAACAATTTTGACATTGTGCTGGTTAGATCCTTCCCTATTGAGGCGATTTTATCCTACCTACAGTTATGATCAGTAAATAGTGCTTCGTCTCACTGTAATAAAACTGAATCTCCACACTTTATTAACAATAACAACAGTAACAAGGCAAAGACGTTGAACGAGTGTAATCTACACATGTGAACTAACGGACCGATGATACGACAAAGAAATTAAATCATGTTCCACAACAAATAAATCTGAAATCAGCAAAGTTTAAGATTTGTCTAATGGCTTGCATCGACTGAAAATCATCAAAAGTGCTGAGTTCCGTCTACAGATACAATTTAACAGGAATTAATTAAAAGGCCAGGACCAGCAATAATAAATATCACACCTGATCTCATATTTTAACGAACTCTACATGGGAGCTACTTCTGCCCAACATCTGTAAGTGCTCCTAGTTCAAGCCTTTTAATAAATTACAAATATGGGTTACACGCTATATCATACTGTTCTCATACATTTACTAACCTATATGATCAAATCGTTGTGGCTTCATTTGCAGTAAGGTTAAGGCAACTCTTATACATATGGTAAGAATCAGTCGACCAGTTTATGCAACTGGAGCTTTTAAAGCACCAATGGGTCAAGCCCAAAAGAGATTTCACGTAAATATGTCCAGAGTTAGCCGAGAAATATCAAAATAACGAATCACCTTACTGTTTACACTTCAAAGGAGAAAACTGATATGCTTACTTCTATCATATTCCTTATGCACAAAACCCCGACATATTACCCGCGCTTTTGCTATTTCCTCTTTATTTGCTTCATACAAGCGTTATTTTCACACCGACAGTTTTATATACACATGTCTGTAACTTTCACTTCGCACTCTAGCCACAAATTTTTGCGTCCGATTCAGTGGTTACAGAAATCCCAAAACTAATTAAAAGGGTGCTCTGAAAATACTGCTTATATCTTAAGCATTGCATGCACTTCAGGGCTCCTGCTGACTACATATTACTGACAGCTATGAACATGTTTGCTTACTCTGAATTATCAATATCAAATTTATAACCAAGAAAAACAACAAAGTTGAAAGTAAAACTACTGTTGCAAGCTTAATCAATCTTCCATTTAAGTAAATATCTTCCCACATCAGGTTGCTAGGTTGTTACTACTTGAATTTGAGTCGTTGTCGCAATGGCAAGATATTATGAAATAATCAAACATTTTTATTCCCTCTTGCTTATGCTAGGGGGCTGGTGATATTGAATATTGAATTACATAACTTCGAGAACGATTTTTTCAGTAGTCTTTTCTTCCCCGAAATCGTTGTCGGTTATCCAACTGTTAGAAAAAAGAAAATGACCACAAATATTAAAAATCAGTAAACTAAGTTCGCACAGGAAAGTCACAATGTAAACATCTGAATGGCATTACACAAGCATCATATGAAAAACCGCCAACTAATTAATCTAAATTAGATTACAAGGAGTTACCCAAAAATTAATCGGCTTAAATATTGTTTAAAATACGCTCAACTTGAGATCAATCACCATCCATCATAGGGATTTAAAAATTCGTAAAAAACTACAGGATGATTTGTATCCCATAAAACACATGAGCCCCTACCCGCCACTCCTCACTGACTATGATCAACAGTACATTAACAATACCCTCATACTAATTTGAAATACCGTCTGTCAAACCAACGGTGCGTCAGCCCAGAGAGCTGACACCACTAACCATGACAAAACGGTACAAGCAATAACAATTCAACAAAAATTTCAACAAACACACAAGTATCCATTGTGCAAATGCTCCAATGGTTACTAACCCAGTCCCACAATACAAATCAAATCCTACCCATTCAAGCGTCCACTTTCTCCCATATCAATATCCCCACATATCAACAGTCCCACCAACAATTGAACACTTCCAATAAAAATCACTCACCAACGATCTCTTGCATACGAAAAAGGTCTGCCGAAGTGCGAGACAGTCCGGAGGAACCGAGCCATCATTGCATTTTATGCACTCTTGTAAGGATCTCTTGTGCTTCAAACCAAAAAACAAAATATACTCTATGTTACAAACAACCATCCCCCCTTGTCTAATTTCCAATCAATCTCATTCCTCTCCCATAATCTCCCCCCCCCCAAAAAAAAATTCCATAAACATCCATTCCTCAACAAAGTCAAACATCATTTTTTTCCCTACATTCACATAAGATCTAAAGGTCTGAACGCTCTTACCACTTGATGACAGTCGCTGGCAAGAAGACACGCTCTAAGGTCAGCTCTGGCTGACTCACAAGGTCTTTTCCCCACTGAGTCCATCGCTTCATCGTAAAACTGTTTCATTCGATTCCTCCAATCTGAAGAAGCGGAAGGGCTGTCATCGTCATTTGGTGTGGTTGCAACCATTGTCCCTCTCCGCCAATTCCAACTTATGAAACACTGAAATCGGAAAGAGTGATGAAACCCTTTAGTACCTATGTATTACCTTCCCTCTCTATCCCAAAGCCGAAGAGGAACCCCACAATCCCCAATCTTGCAAAGCAAAAGCAAACCATGTCCCAACTATACCTACATATAAGAGTATCGAGCGTCCCTTATATTATATTCCTCGATTCCTATAATACTGCGTTGAAACAAGCGTGTAGTCCAAGAAGCGTAGACGCAGCAGCAGCCATGAGAAGATATCCGAAAGTTTTCAGAAAAACTTTTATAAATCAAGCTCTCTCTCTCTCTCTCTCTCGTTCCTCTCCTCTATATATCCCCAGCCCTCTGTAAGTATATACTTGTTGTGTCTTGTGTCTTCCGTCTGTGTGTCTGTAATAATAATAGTAACCAAAGTTTTATTTTACATGGATGGCCCACAATATGCACAGTTGCACAGAATTCAGAATGCTCTCTCTCTCACACACACACACGATTCCGTTTATGCGTACCGCCTTCGCCTTCTCCCAAATCCTTTTGGCTATATTATGTCAGACTAATAAAACAAGAGTTGTACTTAAAATGTGTAGTGGTTATAGATGCTCCATACAATAAAGCATGCAGTCCGCTCTCAAAACCATATTGGGTACATTGAGTACATTGAGGAAAGCAGGATGTTGTGAAGCCGTAGAAAAGGTTACCGGCTTGTCCCGAAACAAAAATAATATGGCTAACCCTCACTCCGCACTAGTGCAGTGCCTTGGTTATGTATCTCAACCGACGCCATGTAGATGAGTGTCAGTTACCACTCAGGGAGTAAGTAAGTACCTGAGTATAAGCCTCCCATTCAGCAGAAGAGGACTGACTGGGAGCCGTATTTAAAAATACACATTTATGTATTATTAGTGATAGGAGTGCGAGCCTGTCAGCGTACATGTATACACGGGGAAGCTAATTATTATGCTTTACTGGGAAAAATCCATTGTGAACGGTAGTAAGCTCCTTATTGTTAGCTTGGGAAACATGTACGTCCGGAGATGCTTTATGGGAGAAAACACGCTCTTCTGCTCTCCTCTCCTCGGAGCCGGTATATACTAATGCTCCGGCTCCCAATCAGTGAGTGGATAGGTCTGTGGTGCTGCACGCATATTGAGAGCTCTCTGCGAAAGAGTGAGCGACGCGAAGAAGTGTACACGAAGATCGTTGACCATGCCCAGGTATATATGGCAGTTAAAAGTATGTTGTATGGGGTGATAAATACCCCAGGAATGAAAAAGTGTGAGTGTACCCCCGAAGGGAAATCTGCCAGAGACGTAATGAGTGAATGATTCCTCGGTGTGAGAACCTTTATGATGTACAAAAATAAATTATATTTTAAAGCTTACGCCATTTTACCTCTTCTTGCAAATGTTATCTTTCCGGAGTTTTGGGTAAACTGGTTCTGGCATATGCAATATAGCTGACTCGGCCCCTCCCACCAATCCCCATCTAGGAAAGAGTCGGATGCCCCAGTTGAGGGAGGAGTGATTGATTTTCTTCGGCAATGCAAAAGCTAAGCAAGAATAGCTTGTCCCTGTGTGTGTGTGTGTGTGTGTATATATAGGGATGGAGTGCGGTTACAACAACTGGCAACAGTACTGTATAGTTTAGAGGCAGGAGTCCGGAGCCAAGTATACATACAGGAGCCCCATATACCTTCCCTCCCTACTTCATTCATTCCAATTCCCGACCACAGAGATGTTGGGAAGTAGTTGCTAGTGGCACTCATACATAATATGAAGAGGAATAAAAGCTTGAGCCTTCACACATGTACTAGGAGAGGGACTACTACATAAGAGTGTAAGTAGTAATGGATGAGAGAAGTGTATAGATAGTGGGGAGAAAATCATAAAAATGGGACATGAAGTATATAAAGTTGGGTAGATGTACACGCAGTGAACTAAATGTGTGGAGTGGAAGAAGCTATAGGGTAAAGCTTAAAAATGGAGAGTGCCGTATACGTAGATCAGATATATGTATGATCACTGAGGCCCAACGGAATGCCCTTTAGCCGCCGCTCTTCTTCGGAAACGCTTAAGAAAGACAGGATGACTGTTTGGAGTAGAGTTGTTGAAGATATACAGGGAATGTGTAACATTAGCGGGAGGCAGTCCACCTATATAGCATCATGTATGCTTAGGAGTCAAGCGAACAAAAAGAAACGTTGGAGGTAACGAACGAGCAAAAGCAAGCAAGTATTAAGTAAAGGAAGAGGAGAAAAAACTTGATGTAATAATATTATATGGGTATTTTTTCCCTTTGATGCCATGACATGCAGTAATAATACAAGTATATTACAAAAGGTAGTCGAAGTCGAGAGTCGTACACAGAACAAGTAAATGTCTACTCTTAATCTATGGAACTACATAAATCATAGTTGATAACTAAGTAGTGCAGACGGTGACTGAATTAAAAAGTAATCAGGTAGACGTTTTAATTCTAATATCTGGTATTCTTGATAATAATTGAATTTCAAACATAATGTAATCGTCCATCAGGTAATTCAGTTGTGTGTGTATATATATGTGTTGTGTAAAAAAAACTATCACTTACTTTGAAATCGTTAAACAATAGTAATTTACATACTGTTCTATAATTTTCCAGCAAGAAATCGTTTTCTCATTTTGCCCCGACAAGAAACCAAAAAAATAATACACCATTATACCCTAGGAACCGAATGTGTGAAACATAATCGTGGAGTAAAATAGTAAATTGTAGTAGTAGTAGTAGTAGTAATAATAAACTGAGACCTATCCAGCAAATCAGCAAGTACAGTAGTAATAATAGTAATTATAATAACAGCTTACATATTTTGTTTGTATCTACCCTAAACAACTTTATTTCATTACTTCAGTATTTAAAAAAATTCATTCATAATTGAGCTACTTAATTAATGTAATTATTAATTACGTAACAGAAGTAAATTATTTTGTATATATTGTAAATATTTATTGTGAAAATATTTCACACACGCAGACCCTTATATCTACATGAAGTCCTAATGCACACACGAACAGACACACAAAATAAGTATTATCCTGACAAAGTTAAGAAGTAACATCATTTTTTTCTTCTCAATATAGTTGAACATTACAAACGGGGTAACATGCCTAAATCCCAATGGCAAGCACGAAACTTCCAAGGCATACCCAAAAGTGTCTTGTGTGTCGAACGCGAGCCATATAGTTCCTAGGAAAATCTGAGTAAATGTTGCTTGCTTTGAAATCAAATTGAAAAAAAAATAATAGTATAGTGTAGTCATAATAAAAAAAAACAAAAAACACGAAACAACTCAACGGAACCAATTTCAAAATTCGTTTAACTTTAAAAATTGTATTTTTCAGAACAACATGTTCTTTATCAAACTTATATAAAAGTCTTTGTAAGTTAGGGGGTAGAGGATGTGTAAATTCTAATGTTTTTCTTTTTTTCGTTATTTTGTATAAATTTCTTATCATCCTAATATACACAAAATGCAATACTCAGTAGAGACTTCACGCGTCATCTTCATCATCTTCACCCTCGCCCTCTCCTTCTCCGTCTCCTTCTTCATCTTCTTCCTCTGTTAATTATCAAAAAAAAAACAAATCTTTGCTTACCGTACGTAACCCCTCATGTCAATGCCAGTCCCTACCCCAATAATTAATTCTCCACAACAAACCATTAAACCCTGACACACATCTGAACACACATATATATATCCATATCTATATATATATATATACAGCTTTTCCGCCAAAACACTACTCACCCTCTCCTTCAGGAATTTCCTCATCTTCCTCCTCCTCCTCACCCTCCACATCCTCCTCATCTTCTTCTACATCCTCCTCCTCGCCGTTCTCTTCCTTCTTAGCCTTCTTAGTATCGTCGGTTTTCTCCTGCAAAAAAAAAAACATTCAAAAAATCAAAGTCCAATTAGATCATCCATCCACTCCGCACACACGTCAGCCCAGTTCCCGCTTAACCTCTACCCGGCTCCCATATCACGGGGAAATCATGTTTCCACAATCTGTCAATCACTCATAATCATAATAATAGCCTGAACTCTCTGCCAACAGAAAATCCTCCTATAGCCGCTAATGCTGGGCACACTAGCCGCTATGCACCCAGTCCAAGTATCAAGCGGCTTGTCAACACAATCCAAGCAGCTACCATGCGCGCTCAGAGCCGAAGCCACGCCTCCCCCTATATTATGCTTTGATAGCATAGTCTGCCATTTTCTCCCATGGAAAGCCTACACACTCGACGCCGGCATGAATACCATTATAGTAATGTATAAGCTCATTCAATATTAATCGATTTTATCGTAATTCTCCATCAAAAAATCTTCCTCAAATTTGTAATCATCCCCGATCCCTAACCTCACTCAATCCTTTCCCAAATTCCCACCAAAAAATTCCCGGGACACTGGACTCCTGTCAAATCCCCTCTACCCGCTATTTACCGCTAACTATGTACAATGCTCACGAAAGACCGACACTCGAGGAAAAAAAAATGCTTACCTCAGCTGCCCGTTTGGTGCCTTTTACTTCCGCTTTCGCGTCTCCGGCCTTTTCGTTATTTTCGGCCTTATCCACTGCAACCTCTTTATCGTTTGAACTCATTTTGTTAATGAAATTGTAGGCAAGCTACCGACGACAACCCAATCAGAAACAGTACTGCTATGCTTGGAGCGAGCAACCACGATGAGACACGGACGAGCTTGAGAACCGAACTGAACGAAGGCTCACACCAAAAAGAGCGGCCGAAGCTTGGCTTTTGTTTGAAAGGAGTTTTGAAGCCGCGGCTCAACTCTCCACCGGATTGGTGCAAAATTAGAAAGTCATCAAAATTTTTCTAAAAATTTTCATTCATATTTTGATGACTCAATATGTTCAATTAGTCATTCCCCAAAATTTCATATTTTTTTGATTTCATTTCCACTCATTTTTTCATTAATTTCTTAAAATTTTCAGGGGTTTGAGAGTAACTTAGAGACGCCGTAGAGTACTCTGGGTTTGAGACATGAGTTTGCGCAAAGTAGCCAGCTTCCTTGATGTTTCAACGAGCCCCGAGTATCCCTTTTCTGCACACCTGCTGCCGCCTTCTCCACGGCCCAAGCCATTCTCACCTCTCTGTCCTGTGGCGTCTAAGCGGCTTGGAAGACAGTCTCCGTCCAGACGCTCAAGCTTAGTCCGGTCACATGGGAAAGGTCCGAGGCGCTCTTTACGAATACACATTGAGGTCCATTAGTCGGCTGGGAACGTTCAGCGGAAGGACGTATCGTGCTGGTTTTCTAGTGTAAATTTGTCACCTGACAACACCGAAAATGGTAAGTTTTGTAGTTTAATCACATTCGGGTAATTAGTCTTCCGGGGTTGATGGAGGAAATAATCGAAAATTTGAGGAAAAAGGGATATTTGAGGTTTTTAGAAGAAGTTAGGGATGAACAGCATTGGACTTGTGTATGGTGAGCCCAGGCATGGGAACGGCGTGGTAGTCGAGCATGTGGCACGAAATTCAATTGGTGTACCATGCCGGACCTTTATAGTGATAAACTATGGTTAGATTATTTAAAGATTTTTAGAGTTTGAGGATAGTTAGGGCAAAATCTGAAGTAATTGGAGACGAGGGATTGGAAATTTTAATGGGTTAATTTAGTTATGTTAAGTTTTTGAAGTGGAGCACATGGTTGGGATGACAGTGAAGTTGGTAGGTATGGTTGGAGGTATGGGGAGAAATTGGAGGAAAAATTGAATTGTTTGGAGGAAATTAAATTAGAAGTTTGAAGTGGAGGATTTTTGGTTGGGATGGCCTGGCCTCACTGAAATAGCGTGGAGGAAAGTTAGTGAAGTGAAGAAGTTGATTAAGCCATGCGGTTGGAGTTAGTATGGAAGTTTTGGACTTTCAAGTGTGTGTGTGTATTGAATTGATGTTTGAATTTATTTTGAATTGCAGGTGAACATCCCGAAGCAGAGGAGGACGTTTTGCAAGAAATGCAAACATCATAAACTCCATAAAGTCACACAATACAAGAAGTCGAAGGAAAGGACTGCGTCTCAGGGAAGGAGACGTTACGATCGTAAACAGCAAGGATATGGTGGTCAAACTAAGCCTATTTTCCGAAAGAAGGTAATTTTACGGAGCAATTTGTAAATGTTATTGAAGGGGAGAGGAAGGAGTGCGGTACAATATTTTTTTTTTTGAGAATGAGGGTCAGGACACCCTGTACATTTACATGCCGGCTAATTAATTGTTTTGTTGAACTTGTAGGCTAAGACAACCAAGAAAATTGTGCTGAGGATGGAGTGCACTGATTGCAAATTCAGGAAACAAATTCCTTTGAAGAGATGTAAGCATTTTGAACTGGGAGGAGACAAGAAGAGGAAGGTAAGAAAGCAATTGCCGAAAACGAAAGTTAATGTGACAAGTATTGTATTGTTATACACAACAATAATCTGACTGAAATTGCACGCACCAAATTGTTTTGATGATCTTTAGTTGAATGATACATGGTTCCCTGTGAGTTTAAGTAGTAACTATGAAATATTAAGGTTTGGTATGGTGTAATGCAGTCATTGTTATTGTATGAGTACAGTACAGTACATTTGAAATTAAGCAGTTAAATCTTAGAATAGATGAGTTAACAAAGTATTTCTTTCTTTTTTCTAGGGACAAATGATTCAGTTTTAAGCTGTAACTAGGGATTTGTCAAGAACGTAATAAACTTCGTATTTTGGAAAAAATAAATCCATTAATATTTTTATTGCGTTTATTGAAACTGGCGCTTCCACATACACTTGATTTATACATACGAATTCATCTCAATTGGTCATACGGATTTTCGCACGCATAGTAACTCAGTGGAATAAAATGATTTTAATTTAAAAATATAACAATCAACTTTGACTACTATTGTCATTACTATCTGAGTTCGCGACAGTAGTAGAACAAGAATTAAGTTTACTTTCCAGAATTGATAACTGTGCCTCGATTTTGCATATTTTATAATGTATTTTCTCTAACCTGTCTTCACATGCTGCAGAAAAATGATTGAGAAATGATACGGTAGTTGTCAAGAACTGATTCATAAATGCAACTAATCGCTTGTGATCCAACGGTTCCACCTGTAAGTTCACAAATCCCAAGATTCACACAAAGCAAGAAATACCATGCATTGCTGGATCATTGCGTTGCATATTTTTTTCCAGTTAGCAAACTTAACAACAGTAATAACTCACACATTTTCTGTACCAACTGATTAGAAAAACTTTCTCATGATTGTGTTCAAATATTAAATGTCATTGCTGGTTGATAGTATACAGATTCGTTGAGTAATAATACATGTCAACTAATTGTTACATCCTGGAAGTTGCATACTCTTGCAACAGGAATCTGAAGCCGACTATCCCAATACTACATACAAAACTACGTTTCCATGAAAATATGGGAACAGCTATTATCTTCAAACGTCCTGGTAAACTAATACACGCTACACCCAACAGGCTAACTCAATGTAAAGAAGATCAGTCTTTTTCTAATTAATAAATAACCTACGTGTTGTTTTCTTTATAAAACAACTCCGACAGCAATAATAAAATTAACTCATTTGAATTCAACCATGAAACTGCAAAGACTAAAGAAATAACTTGAAATAAGTATTATCACCAGTCTTCCGGAAATGCACGATATTTGTTCATAATTTACGCTAATCCTATAAACCTTTCTATAAACTGTAAATTCGTCTCATAACATCTGAAACTCACCATTCAGAGGTAAGGCCGACTCAATGCTATTGACACAAATTGTAATTACGTAAATTAGCTTAAACCTAACTGATTCAGACAACCACTACAATTTCAGAACTGTTTATTTTCTTGAACCACATACGACAACTAAATATTACTCTAGCTTACAAGATTCAAAAGAACTAACCAATGCAGACTACAAGATTATTCCGTAAAACTCCATATATCATTTTTTGTACTGCAGGCGACTGGCGTCTTACATCTTACATTTATCTGTTTTGCACATAATTGGATACTTAGATACAGGACATGCACCACCAACAAATCACTTTATTTTTCTCTACCACGTCATCTAATTGTAAAAGCAACATCTTCAATAAACCTACAAATTATTATACACAAAACACCGCTTCAGCTTCAATATTTGTTACAATACATTTCGTTGAATTCTTACATACATTAGTTAGTTATCCACACTAGTGATAGTCTCCTTCGAACTGTTTCACAGTTACTTTTTACTGCTTTACCTTACACCAACATTTTCTATCTGGTCATATAGCCTTTCCAACTGAACTACCCACTACACAATACGATTTGATACATAAAATGAATGCACTTCACTTGTCATTATTCAATTGCTTGAAAAATCAAAGTGGGCCACTTACATTATTAATGTCTATCCCCGCCACAGCTACCGAAATCGTGTCCACTTCCTCCGTATTCCGACTCATTTTTCCAGTCACCTAAAACAATTATAACAGAATTACTATAGTTTCAAAAAACAGAAAAATACACCAGAATACAATCTACACGAACATTTGTTCCTAAATACTTCCAAGTCTTTCGAATGGAACTACCTGCAAAGGTCCATATTACACAATTTAATCAGCCTCCGAAATCCGAACAATTTGAATTCATGACACTCCCGTTCCGGACATTAGTTACTTATTCTGAATTGATTTATAGACAGAGAGAAACCTTAACTGTACCTTTTGTCTTCCGGAATCTTCAGATTGTCAGTGTCAAGGTGGGGTATACTTTGTACATGAACTGTAAACAACAAATTCAGTCTGACTTTACAGACCACTTCCGATATTACTGTCTAGGAGATCCGTGTATTCGTGATTATTTCCCCAGTTTCGTGAACATATTAGATACTTCAAAATCTAACAGTGAAAGTGAATAGATAGTTGAATAGAGTGTATAGGGCCTGAACGACAAAATCTGTGTACTTTTTACTTACATACGTTTACACACATGTTGTCTCCTGTTTCCTTGGCTCTGTTATTGTCATCATATTTAATTCCTATATGACAGATTAAAAGTCCAGGGCGCATTTCAACGCGCAACACTACTATATATAACTAAATAAGTAATTATATAAGTATGAAGGCAGTACGTTTTTAAAGGGTACAAGTAAAGCTGTTGATGATATTCAGTGTTTATGTAATAGATCTGGAGTTTTTATGTACATGCCAGGAGTTCGTATAGTTTGTGTACACTTTTTGAATTCACCCGGTGGAAAGGATACATGGATTTAGATTCGACAGTTCCCTATTTACGACTCAGGACTCAGGAGGTCTCTCAAGAGTTGAATCTGAAAAAACATTTAGGTTCCTCTCATGTGGCTCTGTCACTAAATAATAGTCACTTACAATTTATGTATATACTTAAGTAAGCACGGACTTACGTGTGCTATAATTGTCACATCAATCTCAAGAGACTTTCCCACTTGGATCTGGAAGAGTCTGCTTCAATAAAAATAAATATTGTTTCCTTTACAGTATAATTATTTATTTTCATAAATATCTCCCTGATACCCTTCGGACAATATTATGATATTATAACACCAAGGAACATAATCTCCTATTTTTTATTTCACAGTAATTACTATTATACATATTTAAGTATCAATAAATTGAGTTATATTTAGAAAAACACTAAAAAAAATCCAAGAATATTTTTCAGATCTTTTACTTAAATGGTAGGCAGGGGATGCGAGAGGGAAGACTCATCTCTGTGGTTCACGTATAGTAAATTATTTAAGTACTATTCTATAAGTAAACGCATTCGGTTGGCATGAACATTCGCATCCTGTATTAATTATAAGTATTGAAACTTGAGACCATGACATGTACACAGTCTCCTGTAATGACAACCCTAAAAACAGGAAAAGGCTGTCGTAACGTCGTAAGTGACTGTTCTTAAAAAATAAGATTGTATTTATTGGAATTCATTCCTTCGGTTGATACCGACATTTGTTAGTACTAAGTAGGTAGTTTAAACTGTATATATTGAGAGGTTTCGACAGCGGTTGTTGTCTAACATCATCAGGTGCCAAGGTGTGTGCTTATTAATGAATGAATATAAATTTTTATTAAGCGTATATATTAATTACGTATGTGTTTGTATTGTAAACTAGGACATGTAATTTTGTTTCATTTTTGAAAAATAACTCAATGATATTGTTATTTTTTATTGAAAGGTAAGTTACAGGGATACAGTAATTCATAATGTTCCTAAAGATATCATTTTGCTGAGATAGTTGTTGCACGGGGTCAGCCTTCAAAAACCATTAATAAGCATTGAGGCTCCGTATGTTAAGCCGAATGTGCGAGGTCTGACCCACCCAGCCCTACAGTCAGTGAAAAACCATTTTCATTGCAGGAATGACTGATTTGTACCGTACAGGAGTCCCGAGAGTCAGAATGTACTGTATGGACATGAGACATCCGAGGTTCATGTTGATATAATGTTAAGCGATCCATGAGGCCCGAAGAACACCCAACCCTGGCACAACCTTGTTGACGTTGGCAATGTTTTTTAACCACCCCCAAAAAGGATTTTTCAGTACAGTTCTACAAACTTACGGACAATTGTTACGTGCATACACGACGCACAAAATTCTAATCCACCCACCTCACCCACCCCCATACCTGGAAACATCCTTTTTTCAATGCCACCCACAGCTGAAAAAATCACACTGACAAAATATAACATTTTATGTATATAATTAAGTGTATGGGTTCGTACGAGTACAAAGCTTTATGTGCTTATTATTACTGACTATGTAAATAATTATAAGCATACATTTGAACGGTGTACATACTACAAAGCATATAAAAAATGTTTTTTTGGAAGGTTGGAGTTATGGTTTTTGCAAGTGCATAATGTGCAAAAAGTATTGTATGGTAATTAATCTTATTAGCCTCCAAGACTGATTGCTCCTCTTGAGAAAATATTTATGTAGTTTCTCTAGTTATACTCTCCGTTTTTCTGAGCTTGAAAATTTGCTGAGACTGTATGGAATCATGGTGTATTTTTTATTAAAATCCCGACGAGTGGAACATACATTTCAGAGGAAGTTCAAATGTTATACTTTTATTATCTTGGCTTGAGTAATTTGCAGTCCAAGGATAGAGATAGGTACTTACTTGAACTTGTTTGATTTTTACCAGCTCGTCACAGAGCGTTAGGCTGGTGTATACCTATAGAACAGGAAAAACTGGGAAGAAATGAGTCAGTTATGAGTTTTTAATCAAATCTAAAAGTGGTGTTCAGACTAGGAGCTTTGATAGTGCTCTTTAAAATAAATTTGAATACTGTGCTTTGTGAGAACACTCCGCCTGTAAGTACCTGTACGTGTACACCATAATTTTAGATAATGTATGAATTTCACTTGATTAGTTCATTAATTTCTACATGCTACATTACTCAGTGAAAAGTTCATGGCTGGAGTGCGTCTACAAGTATTGGGCACAGATACATACAAGCAAAATAGTTCTTGAAAAATGTGCAGTTTTTTCTTATTTAGAGTCATTTTGATGGAACAAAACTATATGAGAAATTTTTGAGTCCGGCATTTTGAAACTTCTGTAGTGCTGCAAGAATTTTGTACAGGAAAAGGAAGCACTTTGAAGAGAGCATACTTCAAAGGGAGAAGGAACAGGGAACATTTTTAGAAATCTTTCTTTCATGCGTGTACGAATCATGAATGTGACACTGACAATGTACTGTAAAGGTGCTTCTTGCACAGTTGCACTCCACTGACACCACATTCGTACATAATATGAACCTGGTGGAATTTCCGCTCTTTCCACTCTGAAAATACTGCCAGTGCAGTGACTCCTCCATTAGGCATTTCAGCAGCATGAATGCCAACATTTAGGGGAATTAGTGTACATTAACATGACTTTTCATTTTCTCGAGGACGACTCAAAATTCACCGACTGTAGACACAAACTGTTTCACACACCAATTACGCCGAGGCAAAAATTTTACCTCAACCTGTAGACCTTTCTGAGTCAGAGTTTTTTAATTGAGAAAAATGAGAGAGTTTCCTTTAGATCCACGAACTTAATTTTACCCCCATGTTGGACATTATTGTTTTATCATACAGAGGTGGGTATTATCACACAAGTACTGTCCCTGCCACACTTTCTAACGACACGTAGCTTAGGTTGGAGCCTGAAAAGAAACTATAATAATTTAAGTACGTTCGAGGTTACAAGGTATACTGAATTATTCTGTCATAAGCAAACGTAAGCACTTGTACGTACTGCACTGTGTGTGTAGTTTGTGTACGGATACGGATTGTAAAGGAAAACCAATTTCCTCCGTTCCCTGCATACGTAATACGTGACTGCGACATTTTATTTTTTTTCCTGTCGTCATAAATCAGTGAATCAATTTTACTAGTAGATAAAAATGTCTGCAAATGCTTCATTTGGTAGTGGTAGTGAGAGAGAATGGTGTGAAGCTATTAATATGACCCGCAATCAATAAAGGATGTAATTTACGGCATTCTCACTCCTACTTGAACTCTCTGTGTTAAAAAGGCCATAAGAAAAGTGATTTTTTTTTGTTGATGTCAACGTAGTTTTGATAAATATCCATAATAATTATTATATTTATTATAGAAATAATTTGCGCATAGATTCAACACACTCCGCCGAATTGGGATGACGTCGTCTGTACGTATGTACTTGCACATCAAATGAAACCAGTTGGAATTGAAATAAGTTTTCATTTCAGCTTTCGTGATAATAGAATCTGACCTGAATTGATTTGCAAACTTTTAAAATCCTCTGTAGCTACATAATTTATAATTTTTCAAAGGAAAGCCTGCTATAGTTGCAATTTGCAATGTTCTTATTTTAAGATCCTCTATTGGCTCAACCATTGGACTTTTCCTCGAATCCCAGCAATACTGACGGGGTAGATAGATACTTACTGCGGAAGATCGTACACATTGAAAGATTTGATCTCCATTGGTTCGTTCTGTATGTGATGTGCATGTATGACCCTATTAGCATAATTATTGTTAAGTGAACCCACGCCAGTAAATGACCACACAGCTTTTAGCTACAAATTAAATGAATTTCAATTTTACATTTAAATTGCGTTTATCATCTTAACGTAAACACCATCCCTTGAATGCTACTACAGACGCTAACCAATTACGACCGTTCACGATCCATGTATCTCGACTCACAAGGTAACCACAAATTGCTATCCATTCAAGAATCCAGTATGTTAATCATAGAGTGCAGAAGTTTGAAATGAAGACAGTAATGATGATAACGATAGCAAGCTAGGTATAATTACCACCAATAATTAGCCAAATTCATCAGATAACATGTAAATAATGCTAGAAGTAATCATATTCAAGTTGCCTTCAAATGTTCCCATTCAGCATACATTTTGACGAAGTGTATACACATTCTGTATGAAAAGGTTCAACTCACAATTCCAAGACAGACTACTCCCCGAGAAGCCAGAATACTTTACATTAGCAGGCTGGCTACATGCAGTTACATTACACATACGCTCTGACATATTATATGAAAGCCAACAATAAGTCTATGATTTTATAGGCACTAGACGTCCAAGCACTTCGAAAGGAATTCTCTCTGAACATCATAAAAGTAGGAGATATGTATATGCATACAAAATATATGTAGAAAAGGTTCTGGTCTCTCAAGTTTTTCGCTGGTTCTTTCATACATGTACGTCAAGGCTGCCATCTTGGTCATTGTTGTTTTGTGTGTGCACTGTGATCGTGATGCAACTTCAATGCCTACCAACTATTCGTATAGCAAAAAAAAATCTAGTCTACCAAAAATTGTACCAGGGGTATACTCTGTATACTTTACTTGGTTACATGTTACATTTTATCACACTGACTCTTATATGTACAAAAAGCCTCACAGTCAGTAGTGGTAAAAAGCTTTCTCCATCGGAAGTCTTTTCAATAGAATGTTTACATATTGATTATACAAGTTGTCGCAAAAATTACAGTTATTAACCTGTGGGGAAATAAATACAAATAAATAAAACCAGCTATACGTTTAGAAATAACAGAAATTCTCAAGCGACTAGTATATTAATATTACATTGGTCATATATAAGTAGATACTTCAAGTATATATGTCTGCCTTATTTTTCATGCCTTCCACTTTTGGAGTGTACGTCTTCTCATACACTGTGTGAACCAACAACGTCTAATTCGGCTTTTACAGCTTATATGCCAGTGCAGTGCACCTATCACCCCGAACCTCTATGTACTTTTATGTATTTACGTGTTGATACAAGTAAGCACATATTTATAACTTATTTTCTGTATGTGTAACAGCTAACATAACAACAGCACAGTAGTAAATGACTTGAGTATGTATAGTAAACAAAATTATTTCTTCTCTGGTAACGTAATACTTATTACCTTCATTTACCTCCACCACAAACTGTAAGAGACTCCTTTCGTCTGCACACTAAATTGTCATGCACCGAAAAGAAACACTGATTCATAAAAATCTGCTTCTGCTTCGTACAAATGTAAACTAGACTGTACCCTGTACCTAATAAATCCCAGCTCCCCCATCATATAGCTATACAGAACAAGTCCTAAAACGTTCACACATAATTTATAACCACTTACTAAAATTTAAGATTGATTTTAATTCCATTGAGCATTTAGTATCAATTGCGCCGCAGGCAGGGTTATTTAAGTAATATTCATTTATAGGCGTAGAAGTCTTCTTGGAGAAATTATTACAGATACAAAGTGGATTATGATTTATTACTCTTGGCCATATGAATGCTGCTGTTGTTTCACATTTCCTAAATCAGTGCATGCGGAGTGTACACGGCGTTGCACTCAGCATTTGTATATTGTGAAGGCTCCATTATCCTCAGTGGTCTCAACAACTTTTCCAAATCATCCAGAAAATATTCACTTGAATTAATATTCCATTCAATAATGCACTCACAATCAGAATCGTTTACCGATAGAAAGCGATTTGGCACCATCAATCACATATGTATGTCTTTATAAGTCTATAGTCGTTTTGATCCATTCCTTCGACTCATCAAACCAAATGATGTGTTCAGAACTGAATAAATTTGAGAGATACACAGTGTGTAGCTTTTTAATTGTAACAATATTGCATGCTGGGCAAGAGTTAATTTGCAATGTCGGCTAATTGTCAACAGCATGTTCTCAACCTGATGTGAGTTGTTTTGACTATATAGTGTCCTGTACAACCACAAGCCTTCTAATGCACTCAAAAGTTTTTCTCATCTGTGAGGCAAACTGTAAAGTGTAATGTTTTTAACCCTTTGAAGTTATTGTAGGTGGCGTTTGTTTTCCTACAATCAAAAGTGAAATAAGAAAGTGTAATAAGGAGGGATAGTGTATCCTGAATGTCATTGTTGCCTGATGATGTCTCATGTCTCACGACGTCTCAACAAATAAGTATTTTTCTGATAGTTCGGGTTTTGGGGAACGTGCTTTAAAATATTGGAGACCTTCGTATAGGGAAGTTAATTGGACATAATGCTTGAGCACTAAATGACTCAGAACTTGGCCCTTTGAAGTTAAATAAAATTAATTATTACATTTTAGAATTTTTGCTTGCCAGTTGGTAGAAGTTATATTACACAATGTTCCCTCTATACTGTATACTATTCATAGTAATTCAATATTGAAAGTTAGAGCAGTGACGACAGGCTTTGAAGTTGCTCCGCGCGACCGTAGAGCCAGCCATGTCTCAACTTAACGTTGGTTGGAAAGTAAGTTTAAAAGGCTATTTCATTGCGAGTTACATATTACATAGGAAAGTCTCATTAGAAAAAAGTAATGCATTGAAAACACTTTCTCGAAAAGGTATGGTTGGGAAGGAATTATCCAATGGAATCGTTCATCAATGTACTTACAGTACACAGTATAGTCATCAATCCCACACGATACACACCTGAAATCCATTGTCTTTTATTTAAACATAAGTCTCAAGATGCTCCGTGCGCTTTCCTCAACAGGTGTTCTTTGCTGTTTGTCACGTTAAAGTGCTTTACGCTCTTATTCAGTATCTGCATCTCTTCAGTGTCAGACGTCGAGGAGTATATAAAAAAAAATTGTAAACAAGAGATAAATGCGTATAACTACCGAGTGCCCTTCGTAATTAATTATTCGGTGTTAGTACAGTTAGAGGAGCCCAAGTGACAAATCTAAACCCAAGTTGTTGGTGTTTAAGTGGGTAATTGGCAGTATTTAAGGATACTTGGATTACTTGGATTACTGGATACTCCGACTCTATAAACACTCTCTCTTTACTCCAAGCGTCTTCGGGTGAACAAATTATACGGATCCTTTCATTGCAGGTTAGTAGTCTATTTTGGTACAGTATTTTATTTTTGTTGTTCATTCAATGGGAACGGGCAACGCCGAATTATAGAAAGTAATGGTGCTGTACAACCGTTGCTGCTATTGGCCGTTGCAAATAATAAGCTATGGATCCCTTTGCATGCATAGGATACTGCCTTATTTTCTGAATATTATTACTAGGCTATAGATAGGAATCAAGACAAGTTGGAAGTCAGGAGAGAAGTATTTTTTTGGTGTTTAACATACATAAGTGCATGGGACATCTACAAGCGAATGAACTTTCCATGAGCAGTTGTTCTCAGCACAAGACATAAATATGCAAAGTTATATCTTGTATTTATAAGAAACCAGTTGCTCTTTTTTAAAAGTTGTTGCGGTTCCTGTGCGTTATTTTACTTTTTCTTTGGTTTTCAGCTAAATTGGTCCACATGTATATTTCATTGAAAGGGATGTGTATGTATCCCTGAGTGTCTGATAATTTCATTGAATTTTCTGAAACCATTATTACTCTGACTATAACTCTGTGTTGGTATTATTTGAAGGGAAATAGTAATAATGCTACTGTGTTTACGAAATATAGTTAAAAGAGACTCAGAGTCTTGGTGTTGAAACCCTTGGTTGCTTAAGAACTCAATCAGTTGGCCAAACAATCAAACAATGACCAGCTTCACTTACTATGTTTTGATCCCTTGACAATTTCGTCCTTCATATTATTCATATTTTCAATTACCACTTCCAGCAAGAAGTCTTGAACGTTCACTACTTTAGGACTATGAGCTGTGTTGACAGACGAAAGTACAGTGGTATGCATATCGACTTCAATTTGAATTATCTTGACAATAGTTATATTTACAGCTGCTCTTACACCATGAATTTCTAATGTCCCCGTGCATACAGTCATTATAACTTGTTCTTGGTTTCTCTTTCTGCACCTCGATCATATTTTGAAAACCAAGTGCATTCTTGTCAGCGTGTCCAACGTCCACGGTCGACCATATAGTGGTTGAATTGCGGAGCCCAGGAACGACAAAACAAAATTAATGGCCGTATTAGTTATTCGTATAAGAACTTAAGGTGTAAACCATTAATTAAATATCATCCATCACAATCCCATCATCTGTACCTTCAGTTGACATACGCACTTTCAATGATTAATGTCCACAAACACAGCAGGGGACAATTCGCTCAGCATGTGAATTAGACTGTAGAATTTACAGAGCATCAAATTGATAGCTACATAAGAGGACTTTTGATATTAGCATACAATAGCTACTAAAGTCAAGGAACGAGAAATATCGAGGTGAAATATCCTCACAGAAAATTAGGCAATTTCATGATGTTGTACACTTTTGAGCCTACACTATTTACACATTTAAACTGTCTAGATTTGTTCATCAGCTTAAACCAAAATAATTACGGCTGGGAACTGGGAACGCCTCACTTGTTGATACAGACAGAGGTTTACATCCATATTTAACCACATGCAAGAAAATTTACAGTTACCAGCTGTCAGTTGTGCTTTTTTGGACATGTATACTTATGTATAGCTATAAACATTTTAAAAATCCCAGTGGTTTTGTCATTTCAGTGATTCTGTTATCTCTTTCATATTGCATAGATTTTTGACCCTTGAGTAAAATATATTTAATTAAAATAATATATGTGCATAATATTAATATAATTATGATTTACTCGAGAAATGTTTCTTCGATTGTAGGAGAAAATTCAATTTTTAAGCGTTGATTTCAAAAGTAAAAGTGAACTTGTTGACAATTTTGAAGAGAAATTGCAGGTCTTGTTTGGTAAAATTTTTCTGACATTCACTGATAAATTCGAACCGATTTTTAAGATGTACATTTTTGTTACTTCCCCCTAAATGTATGAATACGATTCTTACGAAAACGACAATTCAGATTTTGCTCTGTAAAACATATTTTGTAAAATCTAATTCTCCCATGCAGCACATTATTAGTTCACGCATTCATGTAATAATTACTTGGCCTTTACTGTTTGTAATTACGCCATACTTACAGCTAGACATGACAATTGTAACACTTCAAATAAATAGCATGTATCAGTTAGCTCATTACAAGATATTTGGTGCTGGTGGATACGTTTGTTGCTTACATGCACACCAACTTATTGTAGCAACTGTGCATTTTCAGAGTATTATAATATAATCTCTAGGTCTGACTGCAGACAGACCATCAATTTTTAAAACACGTCAAAAACTTCTGCATGCTGAATAAAATATTTCAGTGACCCCTCCCTCCCCTGAAACTCTTGAGGTAGATGCTGATATGACTTGAACTAATAATGCTAGTAGTGTACGTATAGGTAATTTGACTACCTGCAATGTTTTTAATTTTGAAATTCATCTTGTAGGATTTTCTTCATTTAAATTATTTGAATTAATTGTGAGTAGGTGTCGAAAACGTCATCGTGGCCCGGTTGGATAATTTCCGTGTAGTTGCTTAGCAGGAAAATATGCAACTGTATTTATCTTGCTTGCTGAATTAAGGGATTTTCTTATTTTCCAATTAATCTCACAATTTGATTCCATATTGCTCCCTGAACTTACGAGTCACATGATATGGTCATACAAGTCACGAAGTGGCTATTGAGTTTTTCAATAAGGCTCTCTTTCAGATCCATTCATACATAGTAAAGCATGTAAGAAACACATAATTATATATCAATGAGTCTATTGTTTTTACCAACAACATCCTTGTTACGGCAGGTATATGTGTTACTAGTTACTACTGTTACTGGAAGTAAGCGCAGTGTGCTAAATGTAAATAAATAATCAGACACATGCCGATATACTGACACATTCACATACTACTTTGATTTTAGATATTAACATTATTACCTATGTATTTAGTTTACATAACAGTCGGATGAACCTTAGTGTGTTCACAATTCAGACATAGGAAAAATTATTTCAATCCTCTCGAGGCTTGTCTAGGAAATTGCTGAAAGTCATGCAGTCCTACATGAAGACTAGGGGAGTCAAAAGATTGTAATTCTAAGATGGGTCAATGATAATGTGTGGAGTTTTTATTCCTACTGTGTACGGTACAGGTTAGCGTATGCCTCAAATCACTAGTGCTATCATACTCAAATTCCATCTTAAACCATACGCCTATGCCTAGTCTACCCGTTGTTAGTACATCAGAAATCAGAACCACATATCTAAACATCTTCGAAGACAATCATGTGTGTAACTTATGTATCTCTATACGTATGTACCTATGTGTATACAGAGCTGGAATTGAATAGCATAGTCGATACTGTAATGTAACCACATTTCCCTGTCCATTCCATTAATTAATCCTTTGTACACTTGAGGACGAGCGGCTACTTTCTTAGAATATAAAGTCTATAAAGTATATCCACAAGTACTTGATAGACTGAAAAAAAACTTTGGTAGTAATTCATACAGTTCAGCTCTGCCTTGGTGATATGGACGTAGGATTGTAAAGTGAACGTAAACATTGTTTGGAAGCAGGCACATTACATAATTACTTGTATATCGGTACTTTTGATTACTCATTGAGCCAGGGAACGGTTTCAGAGCCCATTAAAAACATGACTTACAATTAGAAACGCTGAAGGAGCATAAGGAATCCACCCCTCCTATGAATTGACCTTATATTTCAAAAATCCGTCTGCATCATTCATGAATCAAGTGATTTTTCTAATCAAAACAACTATTGTATAGTGTTTACATTCTTGTTTCTTAAACGTCCTCCCTTCAAACCAACTCCAATCGATTCAATCTCATCTACCTATACTCCCACTTTATCTATTATTGCTAATCAGAGATACCTCCACCATGCAATTATTTCAATCGCTACAGAGCAAGTATTTAGTTATAGTTTTTTTTTCAAGATTACCATTTCCATGATATATGTATAATCATCTGCCCGTAGCCAAACAGAAAAAAATATGCTCTTTGCTCCATCATCCACAACGGACTTGCTGCTTTGTCCAATTATAATTATTATATTACGAGATTAAGAACTCTGAACTTATGTTTAGTCATTTCATAATTGCAAGCAGAAAAAATCATGCTATACAAACGTTTTAACAGCAGGATTTTTTCTTAATTGGCTTGCACATAACACATGTTACATTGGTACGGAGACCTTTTACAACACTTCATTTTTATAGGACTATACAGTCAAAGCAAAAGTGATTCCAATAGAAGTAAGTAATTATCACTAAATATTCTAAATTGTACCAGGCACATAATTAAATAAAACCTCCATTAGAATTATTACAGTTCCACTTATTATGGGCTTACCTTGTTATATTCCTCAAGCCATTTATTCCACTGGTTGGTGGAAACAATTAGGTTTCGTAATTGTATTATCAACATACGTGCAAGACATTACACTGCTTCGTAGATTTAATTATTAGGGTTACGGTGTGCATGTGTGTACCACTGTAGTCTACAAGGGGTTGTTATGTATCACAAGCCCACTTTATAGCTATTGGTGTACAGCAGTTTAGATAAAGGCTGTAAATAGTTATACAAATAGGATGAGCACACCCTCAAACTTTAATTTTTATCTGGTTGTAATTTTTGATCGACCTCATAATTAACTCATTATAAATATTCTGTTGAGGTAAGACAGTAAAAGTTTATTTGACTTGTTGTAATTTATTAGTGAATGCTTCAAGCTACATGGCATAATTTTTAATTCATAAAGGAAGGCTCTTTATTTAGCCTTTCTGTCAGACTTGGCTCAGAGCATTTGTCTAAATTCCCTAATTTTTTTACATCTTTACTTTTTATGCTTACATCTACAGCCTGAAAACTACCGGTGCGTCAAATATTTCACGGACTTGAAACCAGTTCGTAAAGTTGTGGCTGGAAGCCAGTTGTTTACTCGATCTCTGATCGCCAAGCATACCCTTTATACTTTTGATTTTGGATACAGATATTTATTACTGATTGGAATCCATTGATACAAATCCAGACAGAGCTTTTTGACCAGGACCATTTCATCGGCTTGTTGCTCCTTTGACTTTTACCTTTAAAGTTCAGGGCTATATACAGGGAAAGCGGGAATTATTTTTAGATTGATAAGAAGTTAGTTTCTCTCAAATTTGTATGCATGCTCATATTTTACGGCTCGTTCAGAAATTTCTATGTGGAATTCAACACACTGAAACCAGATGCTTTCAGGTACCCCACAGAGTGAGTTATGCTCATGGAACACGCGAATTGTTACCAGTGGTTGCATGCCATTTCCATCCAGCGCTTCCATTTTGTAATTGTGGACGAAAGTCAGACCCCGCATGATGTAGCAATGTTTTATGTTGCTTCATTTATACCTTTTATTGGCACGTAAGCTCTGTGTAATCTCCATTTTTTCTCTGAATTTCAATGCTCGCATTCCGTTTCATCCTATATACATTGTGGACATAAGCCGGAGGTGAGATAGTGTAATGTCCTATATGAGGCACGGAATACTTACCAACCATATACCTGGAAATCACAAGTAAAATATTTTACATCCTTCTCGAATACCTTCACTAGTGGATGTAAATTTACCTTCAAAATGAAACTCCGGGTTCACTATACAATGCTAACAAGATCATTTTTTGTTTTGGCTTAGAAGTATTGGCTTATTGTTAGTCCTAAGGGTAGGGATTGCATACGTTGTAGATGCCATATATTCCATGATGTTCCCCTTAACTAATGATGATGTCTCCATTCAACTCAACAATCCTCTCTGTATGGTATCTTGTGGTGCTTGTATATACACATAGGGATTAGTATCAAGAAAATTAATTTTGCAGTTCAGTAGAACCTTTCAAGTACCTGTGTTCGAGTAAGCCCACAACGCCCGACTTTCAATATGTCCAGTATATTGGCCACAGCATATTTACAGATAATTGTAACAATACCAAGTACGGTATAATAATAATACAACATGAGCAAGTTGGGTTTGGGGTTCTTACAGCTGAAACGCTGGTAAGTCTTTGTACCTGTTTTCATTTCTCATACTCCTGTTTATCTTTCTTTTACTTGTCAGATGCCCATAGTTGAAATTGACAGTTTAAAAGGAAAAAGTATGAGTAAAACATGACAATTTACATGCCACTTCATGTTTTAATAAATGTTACCTGAATATCTCCATTGATTTATAATGAGGGGGAATGTGGGAACATTTAGCAATTAGTAAATTGTAAGACCCATTAACAGGTTGTTCCTAAAAGTTTTATTGGACAGCATTCTTGTCAGCCGAGTTACTCAACTAAACGGCTGAACGTCTGTGTATTGTCGAAAGAAAAGGAAATTCAACATGAAAGCCTTTTGTTGTATCTATATAAACTCAATTTAATTACAATTTTTTCTTGGTTTGCAATATGTAGATCTTTGTGAGACTTCATAGTAACCTAAGAGTGTTCCCTACAAAATGCGGTGCTAACTTATAATAAGTACTAAGCACACATGTCCACACTCAATCACTCCTGACAATTTCTTTATATTGGAGTATACTAATAGTTTCCACTTGAGGAACTTGTAGTCAGCTAAAAAAATAGGGACAAATTGGAGGCATGTAATGTATGCACAGCTGAAGGGAAATCGATCATTGGATTTCACCAAAACGCGTTTATTTTTTCTCTTCACTCAACTTCTGGAGGTGTGAAACGTGAAAGGAGACAGTTTACAAAGTTTGTACTTTGAATTCATTTATTATTTGGGTTGATGGCCATCATTTGTATGTTAATAACATATCCTTGGAATAGCACAAGAAAAATATAGTATTGTCCAGCTGGTAGTCAAATGTCCAGCCATTGGCCTGTCTGCGACAGTCTTTACATACCTACATACATGTGCAGGACGAGTTTTCATATGAGTAATTATTTGCGAATATTATTTATGAAGGGTTAGATTCTGTGTACCAACCATTAAAATTTTGTAGAGCAAGTAAATAGTAAACAAGTAAGGTGGTATGCTACTCCATAAAAGATATTAAATGTACCACTTCATATGTTCATATACGCCATTGTGACAGTAATTTACAGACTGCTGCTTGTGGTGCCCATAACCATCTACCGAGCCTATAATTTTATATCTGCAGGAGACACATATATACATGGTATTGTGGTTATTGATAATCGAGAAAATGCTACCAGTACGTGAAATATCACGTGTACACTAGGATGAAATGAATCTGAACTGTCGCCGGGTGATTTGTGGTTAATCTTATATATATACTTACTGAAGGCAAATAAATTTTTGCCTCCACTTGATCGTAATGTACAGCCACTAAAGTTATTACCCTCATTGAGAAAATACAAGGAAAGATACTAAACGAGTGATACAATTATTATTGCTAGTGTATACTAAATGATACACAATCCCTTTGTACAACATGGTGTGCTGAGCACAAGTAAGAACTGATGCTACTCACGTAGTACTAGTGGGTATGTACATGCAGATGTAATAAATGGCATGTGGCTATCGGAGGTTGCCTTTTATTTTTAAAAATCACAGCAAAATTCATAGCAGGTTTTCCAATCCAATTGCAATCAATTTGTGCCGTTTAGAATTAAATGATTCCCATACATTAGATCAACTGACATTGCTGTAGATATTTATTTGAATTAAATAACCAAACCGAAGGGACGGCCTCTGTCTGATTGTGAGTGAGCATTCTCCATTTCTTCAGCATCAAGAAATCACAAAGGGTGTAGACGGTTGTCTTTAATCATAATTGTATTGGGTTTCAATATTCTTTATTCATTGTATTAGTCAGTAAGGTAGGAATGTCTGCAATGAATCATTGGAGATTGAGTATGTACCTAACGATCTGGTGTGTGTCTTGAGAGGTTGGAGACCACTACTGACGAGGATAGTGCAAGTTAACATTTTATCGCAAAGAAAAGTAATGTACTACCAGCTCCGGTTGCTTTATCTCACCTCATATTATACGCACACAGGACATTTGTTATGACTATAGATTTCTGTACAAGTACATATGGACGTTACAAATTGCAGCGATTACGCTGACAAACGTGTAGCGATTGAAAAAAGCTAAAATTCATTTTGTTCTTAGGACTCACTTGATCCACAATATCATTTTTTATTTACATTATTGTTGTCATCATTAGCATTAGTTCTTGGGCTGTCGTGGAGTCAGGTGAAAACTGAAGCTTGCTTTATGATACAACAATTTTTGCCCTCAAAGCAACAAGTACGTGTACATTCTGTTAATGATGAATGAACTCTTAGTCTTACATCGCTGTAGCATTTTAATTGAGTCGGCCAATTGTAAGGCGTATCTTTCAGGTGATTACGTCTCCACGGCGTTTTTGTAGCTGTTCTCTGTATGTACACACTACTACACATACTTTTTGCAATTGGCCCAGATGAGTGTACTGCTGAGTGTGCCTGTTCTTATTACTAGGGTAACTATGAGACATATATCTGCTAGGATCATATTTTCCTTCGTCATTCTATAACCAACACATTTCCATACCTATAGAGCTGATATTATGATTTAACTGTCCTCCACATGATATTCATAATAAAAATAAACAAATTATGATTACAAATAGTCACAAAGTAAAAACGAAACTACTATTCATTCCATCATGCAATCCTTGTCAGCAATTCACTTGAGTAGTTTTTCAGGCATTTATATCATTATTATGTATGATTTATATCATCAGTGACACAGAGCGGCCTTATTTTAAAGTCTATTTGTGGCATTGACAGTTGAGCCTCATATTATTCCTGAACATATGCCCATTACACACTAATTTTAGAGTTTCCTTGCTTAGTCTTATATGGTCACATATGACCAGTTAATTGTATTAGTGTGATTCATTCACAGACCCATGCGCTGACAATGACGGCAGGAGAATGACATATGGAGATCTTACAGGCCTAATTTGTGTATGGTATGGGCATTGTAAAGATGATAGCACTGAAAATTGTCATCTGTCACATAGCACGGCGAAATCCCTTGGATGCCGTATGAATACGGAGATATTCCATGGGACACGGTGAGGGATAATTATAAACACCTGAAGTAGTGTCTAAGTATAGTAACATACACAACTATGCCGTGTGCCATGCACAGGTGTGCAACTATGGGAGAGACTTGGAAGACTGAGCAAAAAATAATATAAGTTCATTTATTATCATGGATGACGTATGCACATGTACCGTGTCCTTGGTTAGCCATCAAAGAAGGTTTCACTACAAGCTATGACAGCAAGCCTTCGAGAGAATACCACACGACAGTAGTACATATGAGATTCGAAGTCCTCACAATGGTGAAATCATCTGTAGCCTTCGCACATTTGATTTTATACTGACTTCATTGGAGTACACAGAATCTTTTTATTGATCTCCAACAAAGTTTGTCCACCTTGTATAAAATTTGATTCTTTATAATTAGCCAATGCAATTTCAAATAATACGAGCTTCTTTAAACTTGACCAAGTTCGCGATTCTGCAATAGAACTATAATTCATTTATTGATTTTGCTCCTTACTTACTTAGTAACTGATGAATTCTCCTCTCACATATAATTATTTCATTCTGTTAACCAGTAGGGCTGTTTGAACTTTCTAGGTTACAATTTTGTAAGTATCTATTCTTATTAGAGTTGAAAATCCTTTGGGCGTTTTGTCACCACGTATATTCTCAAGTATCCCTTATACTAATTATCTATAGGCAAGAGAGATTCACTCTGGTCATGTCATGTATCCTTGGTATACCATGACTTTCTACAATAATTCACGAATTTCTTGAACAATTAATTTAAAATTGTAATCCCGCACGCAACACCTAAATAATACATCTGAATTCTGGTCCTTCCATCCATGAGTTTAACTTTATTTCTGACTAATCACGGAGCTCAAAACAGTTTTTTTTTCTGGGTTCCCAAATTCCCAACCACCAACCTTGTCTCGTCTTATTATTCTTATTTGTGTTGAAAGTAGGGAAATTCCATCCCATTATTTAATTATTTCTGGATTATATTCTACCGGCAAGTGTAATTTGAGTTGAACAAATTTACAATTATGCTCTACCCTCTGTATGCTGCTCTCGAGTGCCTTGAATTCACAGAACGTATTAACATTTATGCAGCAAGACTTACGTGTTCCTGTTACTTTCATTCTTAAACAAATCATTAAAATTTAGTAGTTATTATTAATGTGACACTGATTCTGAATCAAGAATGTTATCTTACTACTAAAGTCATATATTATTTGTTTGCGTAACAGGAATTCATTGACCTTCTTTAAATCCTCGGAATTGGCCGAACGAGTAGCCCCGGAGGACATGACATGATAGATTAAACATTTTTCTTGGTGGTAAAATCGACGAAATATTTAGAACTTGTCAGGTAATATCTCGTTTCAGTATGGAAATTCTGAAGGGCCAGTTGACTCATACACAGCAGTAGATAAGGTATTTTTATTGCCTGCTTAAGAGTGGTATGGTACTAATGTACACTTTTCACTGGAGGTAGTATCTCTGTCATACATCTTACTCACGTACTTACACTAGACACAATTAACTTCACCAAAGTCCCTTCATGTACCTACGGAAGCATTAGAGAGACCGTTGATTTTAATGCACATGTGGGAAAGGGCAGGGAAATCTCAGGCTCACGACCAGTTTTGTTTCTGAAAATATTTCCGACCTGGGCTTGCCTGATGTGAGAACAGTTGTCTGGGGATACCTGAGTTGTTCCAAGGGAAAAGAACAATTATTACAATTATTAACATTATTCCTTTTATTTGAGTCACGTGAAACTAAGCAAATCTGACAGAGTCATAAGTTCAAACCTGTTCAACACCTTGGGGGAGGGGAAGAACTTCTGTGAATGATGTTTTCATTTTTTCTTTTAATTGCAAATGTTTGTCAAAACAAGAAAGGCTATAATTTCCTTGTTGAAATTTCTTTTAAAAAATCCGTGTGTTATGTACCTATACCTCTCAAAAAATTTTAATTCGGTTCATCTTTGTGTGCATGCTCGAGAGGGCAAACCGGAGACGAGATCAGATCAAATTTAATGGAACGCGTCTTTCGTATGTGTCGAAAGGAGTGACTCCAACTCACCATATACATTGCATATAGAAATTCATTCAGGTGTGTTGTGCTGTCACTCTTAAACAATCCCTTTGTTTTGTAGTTTTACTATCTATTGTGCAGAAACCCATGGTAATCCATTAGGCTTATCGGTCAGTAGAGATGCTGCTGTTGTTGCTACTCTACATGTCCCAGTCTCCACATCTACTTGCATGTGTTTCCACCGCCGGATACCTTGTTGGAATCCTTGTGAGAACCTAACCGGTAAAAGGCGAGCTGAGTTTATGTACATATTGATGAGAGTACAGACAAAGATTTACCTGAGGAATTAGAAAGTAAGTCAGTAAGACGCGGCAGCTCGACGAAGCCGGACGTACAGTCCGTTAACTCGACAGTACTCCAACAAAAGAAAGAGATCTCTTCATGGTGATCTTCGTACCGCACGAAGCATCAACCATTTATCCTACATATGATTAAATAAGCACCAACGAAGTTTATATTTAATTAAGTGGTCCCAAGGTGTTTCTTTTTTTACTCTGTCATATCCGTAGGTAAACATTGTGCATCTTCATTTACAAAAATAATAATCTCATCTCTAAATGAATATTGAATAAATTCGTAAGTTGAAGTTCAAAATATTACTCTTGTATACTTCTTGAATTACCCTCAATATCCCATTAGTGGTGTGCTTACAACGTAGCTGTATAAAATATATATCACTGGTTTAACATGGACATTTCTCCACTTATTAAAACTCCCCTCAACTCTTAAAGTTCATGATAATTTTGGGAGAGGCTGTTGAGCCAATTAGTAGGTGGAACGCAGGCATGATAAAGCTGCGTGGGTAATTCCCTTATGAGACGGCATTTTCACCATTATTAACAGTGGTTAATAGTTTAAATATAAAAAAAAATCCTCCTTCATCTCAGGAGCTGAGGAGGAGTGCACCAGAACTGTTCCCCGTTACTGTTTAGTCGGTAATTACCTGTAACATGGCCAGTTACCCAAAGTAGTAAACATAAAGAATGTGGGTTGTTTGGAGAGCCAAGGTGTTCTTCCACAGCTTTTTTGACGACAGAGGAAATTAATGTACGTGAGGTCAAAGATAAATAAATCAGTAATTTTAGAGCTCTTTACCCAGGATAAGGCGTTTTAACAAGATCAAATTATATCATAATCATGTAAATAGAGCCCTTTTCAACTGTCAACATTCCATCAGAACCCAGGGGTATGCCCAGTGTGTTCAGTAATATGTTTCTGTGGGTAGAGCTCTCTTCTGGCTGTAAAAAGCCTTATGGGTTTCCGTGAATTATGAGATAGCTGCCCTTTTTACCGTTCATGTGATTCCCTCATAAATAATTAAATATAAGCTGAATAATTCATAGGTATGATTTGATAAATCTCAGGGAATCCTTCAGTTCATCCTTCCCATGTGTCTTTGCAACATTATTCTCACAAAAGTATCTTTTGAGTTTGCATGGGGGCTCTCTCATGGTGCTGAGAGAGTGAGAGCTGATAGAGCGTAGGAATCAAAATGTTTATACATATGTACACACATGCTGGCTATGTGTACACAAACCCTAGCATAAAATCATGGAATTTCCTCAGAAGCCAAAAAGGGAGTAGTTTTAATGGGGGCTATGTGGCGTTGATAATTGCTTTCTTGCATGATTGCAGATGATGAGATCCACCCACGCCCAAAATAATCTTAAATCTTTCGTTCACGTCATGTATGTCTTGTCTGTGTCTGTACTCTATATAAGAATTATACCCGCATGGATTTTCACTGCTCACGCACATTAATTTTCTATCTGTACTCCTTCGTCTCTCTGTCTTACCATTACCATCATCAGCACGAAATCAAATATGGACCAACTTTACCTACAATTCCCATGCATTTTTGCCTCCTTGAGGGAAATGTGAAAATTCTTCTCAGAAAGGCAATCATGAGCGAAGGCTTCTAGCTAAAAAAAATTCTTTATCACTGTATTATTCCTCTTTAGGTATTAAGAGCTTTCAGAGTAGAATACCGGTAGCGTCTTCTTCCATACAGTAGAACAAGATCATTTGTATTTAATCGTCCATGTAAAAACAACTTGATGACGCTATTTGTAATTGTTTGGAACGCAGGCATACGTACCTATGTATATTCGCATATATTTTTTGTCTTTAGTACTTACTTAACTTACGGTTTCGACACCGGTGGCTCAAAATATGTGAACAATGGTTGTAACACCTTTACAAATTTTAAATGAAATTCTTTTGAATTGTCGTAAATTTTTAAAATTTTCAGATGGGATTTAGCAACAAAATGGACGGATGTGGACAATGCATGAAGTACAGCTTATTTGCAGCCAACATTATCATCTTGGTGAGTTTGACTTAATTAATACATGCATTTTACTAATGGAAATACCCCGAAAGAGAAGATGTAGATTAATATGAAGCCCGTTGTACATACATTGGACTTACTATTAATATATGAAATAAAGGATTGAGACTATGAAAAGTAAAATACGTATGTACAACATCACGTTAAAATTTTTACTAGCTTTTTACGTATTGTCGCTTATTGTTAGTTTCAAAAGTTCAAACGTCCAGTAGACATATCGTAGTCTAATTTGTAGTTGGAGGAAGAGTAATAAACCGTGGTCCCGGTTTGGCTTACATTGCGTGTACAGGAAACACCTGTCTAATGTGATTAATTAAAAGTCAGTTTTGACGAATAAATGCAAAAATGTGCCATTTGATTAATTTCGTAGTTGATAGCAATTATTATTAGGCCTCTAGGGAAATGGTTTTACTTTCGCTTAGGTCTTATCTACCGTCGGAGAACGTAGAGCATAATATACTGCTACGTTCACGTTCAATAATTGAGAATAGATTGAGAATGCAGATTTTTTTGTTCAATTTACTACGTAACTTCAAGAAAGTACGATTTTTTTTACTATACTTGTTTCTATACATAGTTGGGCGGAATTGCCGTGACGGCAGTTGGCGGTGTGACACTCCATGACCAGACAGTCTTTGCAGAACTTGTGGATGACAGCTTGTACAGGAGTGCATCATATGTCCTAATCGGAACGGGCGTCTTTATTATGATGTTCGCATTTTTGGGATGTTATGGTGCTATTAAAGAAGTCAAATGCTTCTTATTGACGGTATGCTCTTAATCCTTATATTTCTAAATTCATATGCGTAAGGAACTCCAGTGAATACTTTTATCTCACATCATAGGAAGGAGTAAGAGACTATCATGATTTGCAAAAAGTCTGGTATAGAGATTTTCATCTCCTTTTTCTTTAAAGATTTATGGCCTTTTCAAATTCTCCTTGAATGCACGATGCATCTTTCGACACGAAATAAAAGGGATAAGTGGCTGTCTATTCTCGCATATCAAGCTCATTGAACCATTCATGAAACTGAGAACTGATTCCATTGTTCGTGGTTTTACAGCTAAACTAAATCCCTATAAGGAAAAATAAAATGAAGGAACTATGACAATAAGTTAAACCACGTACAATGTGAATAGTTCAGGTTGTAAAGTAATTTTCAATTTTGAATTTTATCCCTTCTACGTATGTACGTGCACGCTTTTCTAAATGTTCCGATTTCAGCTGGCACATCCTTGTCAATGTAGCAGAAAATGTCCTTTCCATTAGTCACAGATGCCAGTAATAACATAATGTTTGACTTTGGACATGAGAAAAAAGTTGTTTTGGAAGTTTTACGCATGGAAAGTTGATCGTTTTGTAGACAGTTTAAGTTTGTAATAACTAACCATTATAAAGTCACCGAAATTTTACATTGTAGGACTTTAGGGGACTTTTTATTGCAGTTACCCTGGAATTATTCACATTATATGTAATTATACAATATCTATACCTGCAATTTATCTGTAAGTTTGAGTGATACTCTTTAGTCTAATCTGTATTTTTGAATAGGGATTCTTTTATACTTTTACTTCTAACAGACATGTCCTTAGGTGAGAACAGTTTAATGTGAGGACAACTTAAGTTCTGGAAACTATGATATTTTATTAATTTAAGTAATAGCATTTGTTGTTTCTTCACATAAATTTGTCACTAATTGTCTGTTTCTGGAGGTAGCATTTTAATACCAGCATTATTTCTTTTCAGTATATCATCGTCCTTTTGATATTTTTCGTCGTACTTCTTATCGGAGGCGTCTTGGGTTACGTATTCAAAGGCAAGGTATCCGAGCCACTTAAATTGGAAATGCAGAGGACTATAACAGAATACCATAAAAACCCTTTGATAAAAAGTGCTTGGGAAAATGTTCAACAAGTGGTGAGTGTTAAGAATTCAAAAATGTGTTTAAAATTGGGCACTGTATAATATAAGTACAATGCGTTTTGTGTAAGTTAAGTTTGAGTAAGTTTCTTTTAATTTAAATTTTGTTATTTTTGGGGCGATAGTTTCATTGCTGTGGCGTTGTCAACTACACTGATTGGGAGAAAGAACTTCATGGAGATGAAAAAGTACCGATGAGTTGTTGCCGAAAAAAGGAAGTAAGTTAGAAATTTATTAAATCATAACATAAACAATGAGTGTTTAAAGTGTAAACATTCCAAAGGATTGAATTGACTTGTGTAAAATCTCAGGACGTAGACTGCGTTACTCATCCAACTTTTGCAAAAGTTTGGGATGTTGGATGCCTTCAGAGGTTCAAAGAAGGTGCAAATGTTGTCGGCGGGGTTGGTATTGCTGTGGCATGTCTCTTGGTATAAATATTTATTTTATTTTATTTACATTCTCATAAAATTTCTTTAAGTGTAAAAACATCTTAAATATTGTACCTTTTTGAAATAGATCCTGGGTCTAGTATTTTCATACGGGGTGTTCCGGAGTATCACCTGAAATTTCAAAAGCGCAACGATAAAGATTGTGTCAAAATGACTTACCAAAACAAAAACCCACAGTTTATTGGCATCTTCGAATCTTCACCAACATTATTGTTACGCTTCCCATCCCTAACATCATGATAAAATAATTACTTGTACTCGTAAATATGTTTGTGTTAGGTTTTTCCTTGTAAGGTTGTGAGTGTTTTTCTGTAGACTTGTGACACATACGAAAGGTATAACTGTATTCATTTTAATCAATTTACATATGTATAATTATGATGCAAGGTTGACGCCGATTTTCACGCCACTTTGTAAACCAGCACAGATAAAAAACTCATAACTTTATATGAAAATTACAAACCGAGATAACTTAATAGTGTGTAATTTGAAAGTGAGGGTTACGTGTCGTAAAATTTCCTAGACAAAGTTTGTTATTTTTTTACTTTTAGTTTCTATTCAACGTTTACGGAAGACAACGACCTTCTCATGTTAAAGTTTTGATGTTAGTAAATACGTGTGAAACAAGTCAATGATGTTCTTTATGTTCGTGTTTTTGTACGTTGGATCTATTTCAGAGCTACTTTTCATTTCTTCTAAAGCATGATTTTTGTGTTTTGTTCAAATTACATGATTATGCAGTAGCTTAGTAGGAGGCAGTGGAAACACATTGTTGTAAATACCACAGACTCCATTATCAAAGGGTGTTTACTCCCAATGATTATAATATTTTAGTTGTTTCTATTACTAGTGTATTATATCTTCTCTTAAACAACAACGTAATCTCACACAACTAAGTTACTCACAGACATGGATTATGTGGAGATAGCTATTGTGATTCAACAAAAAAAACTTTCGTTCTATTAGACGATCATTGAAAAAGTCAAGTAAGGTTTAGAGACTTAGATTACTAGCTGAATGCCGAATTCTATGTGATTATTACTGAGTGGAAAAGTTTTGCATGACAAGGCTCGCCTGAGATTGTTGATTCGAGTACGCAAATTCACTGGCCTTTTTTCGCATCATTTTCCACGATGCTGCAATTTCCGTAATTATGGACTCACAAATCGCTTGTCGTATTCAAAGCAAGCCTATGTGTACAAAATTCAGCCTTGTATTATGTATACTTCTGAACCCTGATGTCGAGTATGTATATTGCTCCTTAATTGTAAGTTTGATTTGAATTCAAGAATTAGTAAGTGCCCTAAATTATTGTATATGGTAAGTAGAATTGTGCAAAATCAACTACCATATATTCTCCCATGCTGGGAAACGGACTTTCCACGCTAAATTACCTGCTATTGAAATTCCAACAATTATTGTATTTTAATTATTTTATGGATACACGTATTGTTCTTTGTAAATCCAATGTACATCTTCTTATGATGTTCTATATGTATTATTTACATTCCAAAACGATTGTTCAAAGTTATTGAGACCCATGCCTAAAAAACAAGTACTGCACTATAGTAGTTATATATACAGTAGTAGTAATTAATATGAGTATCTATTTTATATGCATAAATCCCTTTTGTGCATTGCGAGTGTACATTTATAGAATCGAAATCCATAATCAAAATAGTTGTATGTTGCATTAGTCGTTCCATGGAACCTATGTCTTTGCATAAAAATATTGGAATATTATCATTTTTTTCCCTTCAGCTCCGTCAATCATGGACTTGGTGTGCAAGGTGTAACGTTAATAATTTATTTATTTTATTGTCTCTATTTTTTACTCAACTGTATTGGTTAATAGGAAAAAGTTCGCTCGTAGGAGCCGGAGAGAGAGGTAGTGGCTGTCAGTGGCTCTCTTATCTCTCCAACCTACAGTTCGGGGGACGCATAACATTCGTTAGTCCCAAAGCCCTCTGGTCCTCTATGGACAGTGACTGCGGACTGCCGAGTTGAGTGCCCGTACCTGTGCCGGAGGATCCTCACTGACCCGGGATCCAAGGGCTAAATCCGGAGTCGGGAACTGCACAGGTAAGGTTTGCACTAACTACATACCATTTGTGTAGTGTGCTGTGGCTGTATGTACGTTGAGCGTGTACCAGCATCCGGGGACGCAAAACGTGCATGCAGGTTGCGGCATACCTATGCAAAGTAGTTGCCTTCCTTTCCTGACTCTGGATAGGGCTGGTATGTAAGCTCGTGCAGATCTGCATGACTCTGCCTCTGCCGTTCTTGGAACATTGGACCGGGGGTAAAGACCTTACGTTGGAGCTCATGTGGTTTGGTAATCTCAAGAATTAGGAATGCTGGTGACTGACAATGGGACGTATATATACGACACCATCAGATCACCAGCAAACCTGAAATCTTTGCATAGATTATGCAAGGGCAGCTCCGACCTGCAAGAGGAGCGGTAAGATAAGGTAAATCGGACAGTATGCAAATCAAAGCATGCCACACAATATATGTGTGACCATGCGAAATGCAAGTCCGTATATTAAGCAATGCAAGTAACTGGGCGAGTGCAATAAGCCTTAAGGCTTGAGCGCCTCCTAAGGAAATCCACAATGGATAGACTTGGGTCCCCTCAAATACATACATACATACATTGGTTAATAGGACTCATTTATTCTTTCAAGCCAGCAAGATAAATCAATTAAAAGGATGATTAAGTACATAATTGTGAGTCTCTCAAAGTAATTACTCCGACATGGTAACAATCCAATTGTTCATCCAACCTTGTTCTGAATCCCAGATGAATTTGACATCATTTATAAATCCATCCAAGTCTTATTTACGACATATTTATACAGGATTAAATGTCAATCTACCGTTCATTCCATTAACTATTAAGATCCCAATCACATCCAAGAAACTCATACTCAAATTGTTATCCCAATTTAATAACAATGCCAGAATTTCCCCTTGCAATAATCCAACTTCATAAAAACCCATTTTTCATCAAGGAGAATTCAACCGTTGGATTATTCAAGCCTCCAAAATACTCTGATTTTAGGAATCATATACGGAACCACAATTGAAGGTCAATATTACATACTCAAAAACTTTTACGTTTTTACTCCATTCCTCACATATACTTTTATGCCCAGCTCAATCAAGCACCCCCTGACACTCAAATCAACCCCGTGCATTAATTCTATAATTACTCATGCACTGCGAAAAACAAGGTGCAGTATACGAATGCCCCAGCCCCAGTCACCTCACAAATCTTTTAATTTTTATGCTCCCTGTAGGTTTCGTATCGAATAAAAATAAGAATATCATCTCTACTCATACATACTACAAAACTTGTTCTGTTTCAATCAATTCCCAAAAAAGTGTACTTACCTCCAGCAAGTACGCATTTAAAAAATAAGTGGCTACATTTTTATTAAAAAAACTGCAAGCTCATTCCTTGTCCTTGTCATCAATTATTTTGTGCATGTCAAGTGAGTCAAGTCTTATGTACAGTAATACAGTCCCAGCCATATTATCATCCTGCTGTCAGTGACAAAGGTGACAGTCCGTCGAGCAGATAGTGTTCAAGTAATAACTATTTACTTACGAATATACATAGATACTGTACAGTTACGTACATAAACAAGACACTAATTGTAAGTACAAGCATACTGTACACATAATTATTATAGTTACTACTTCAATAGTTGTATCTAGCTCTGATTGTGTCCATGTGTGTGTGTGTGTGTCTCTGGGGTAACCAGGTATTTTATTTACACTCATATCCTATTTTGTTCATTAGTTTAAATTTAACTTTGTTTTCGTACCCCAAACGACTCCTAGCAACTTAATTATACATACACATAATTACTCTACAATTATTAGTTTAATCCATTGCGTTGACGTTCGCAAACACTGCTCCAATGTTCACTGTACGTTTCCAGCCATAGTCAGAAGAAACCTCTGGAGCTTCATTGCTTATTGGAAATGTGATCAATACAGTTTAAAATCTTACAATTATTTTGAACAACCCCATGGTTTTGTCCATTTAGATTACCCAATTTAGCAGGGGTTTTTAAAGGTAATAATTATTTTAAATATGTACACAATTCATAAACGTTCTGATGAATACTGGGCAAGGCGTTCAGCCCCACCTAGGTACGAATATATCGTCGTAGGAGGAAAGTACTTGGAAAAGCGGAAATATTAACAGAATAGAATCAATTATTCCACAATAATCCACACTCTCCTCACTTTTGTTTTGAAACAAGGAAAGACTAATATTGTGATAGTTATTTGCACAAAATAAGCACTTACTCCAGTCAGTGCATCCTATATCTACAATTGACAATTATTTATGTACACAGTCGCCAGACAGTTGAACTATTGTTATTATTAATGTAGTAGTTAATGGTGGTTCGTAATTGAGGAGAATGAAATGAAGAGCCGATTATGGAAATTAAAGGGAATATTGATGGTAATGAGAGTGAGAGCCGAGATGATGGGGAAAATGTAGACGGTAGAGAGGCACTTGCTTTGGAGTGAGGGATTTCGGGTTTTAGTCTCAACGTATGGAAGATACGAAAGTAAGATGCGTAAGCACGTATAAGGAGTTGTTCTCACAGTATATAGTTTTTATTTATAATGCGTAGTTTTGATACACAGTCGAGTCTCACACGCCTTCCCTTGCTCTGCTTAGTTCAAGATCTGATGTTACTCTCCTCTTCGTACCTACGGAGGCACGAGGTTTTATACGGAGGTGAGCACAAATGTGCCCACCTCCAGTATTTACAAAGGTTTAAGTTTGAACCAATAATATTTAGTTACACATTTTTAAAGGAAACCTCAACACAGAAAAGTAACTCTGGATGTCGGAAATCTACGTTATCCTTAATTCCTATGTCTAAGCTTAGCAAGGATGCCTAAAAGTAGCTACTTGCCACCTTTTTGCCTTCAAACGCACGCTAACTTGAGGGTAGTCTTCCTCTACATATGTACCTAGCGGAGCGCCATTTGATTACATGGCGTTCCATGCGTAGGTACATTGGCCGACAAGTGCCGTATTGGGAGATAGTAGTGGCGTAGTTGACGTTACATTTATTGAGTGTTACAAAACTACTTAACATTCTACCAGGAAGGGCAAACAATGTCCCCATTGTTTCCACTTAAGTTGAATAAACTTTTTTCAGCTCTGTAAATACTATTTCTTGAAATTTTATCATTTTAACATATAATATTCGTATTAAAATGTGTATTATCATTAGAACATCGTTAGTTTTAGACACTAGTAGTACAATCAGTCAGTATATACTTCCTGTAGTGGCAGAAAATTCTGTCCTCAGAATTATTAAGATAGAATTGAGGAAACTTTTGGAGAGGGAATTGGCAAAATAGAGACCTTATATACGGTGAGTAACAATTTTGTATTGGGTTAGTGAGATTGAAATTGAAAAATAGCTTATAATATGAACTTGAAAGTGTGTGTATAATAGATTTTACAGAAATTTTGTGTGTGTACAGGGTGTCTAATGGGAAGTGGCGAAATGTAGTGATCAGTTACAATTTCTGGAAATAATTAAAAATGTTTTGGGAGCTGCAGCTCATAGTACATAGGTATAGAATTGGGACAAAAATTACTAAGTGTGTAATATAAGAATGTGATGTGTGAGAATTATGTTAAAGTGTTTGTGAAGCTAGGAAAAATTGTTAGTAATGAAATATAATAAAAAAAATTTTTTTTTTTGTATTTTTCTTGATTGTAGATGACTTGCAAATGGCATGGCGTCCCATGTGTGTTTGCTTTCATCATAGGGGTTGCGGACCTGAACATCCGTGAATGTGGGTCATGTTGTGAAGTCTGCTATAGGCATTGGAAATGTGTTCTGGAACTCAGAATAAATACATATTAGTAAATATGTCAGCAAGATAAAGTTTTTGTGCAATATCATTGGTGTTGCAGAAGGAGCCCGTGGCTCAAAGTGTTTGTAATAAAGTTGAGTACAGAGCATAAATGAAGTGGGATTGAAGGCATATGATGTTATAGCCGATAACTGTGATTAGTGGTAGGTTTAACCACTGTGAAGTTAAATAAATTGTCCAATGCGTGGATATGAGTTCTTGTGCTACGCCTAAAATCCGAATCTTGACGGGAATAAAAATCTGTGGGTAATATGTGTTGAGAGTCTTGTTCCAATAATTGTTGCTGGGTTCTCCTAACACGTTTATTAGGAAGTGTTATAGAGGAGGAGCGAGGAATTTCCACAGTAGAATTTTTAGGTGCAGACATTAGTGCTTCTCTGTAGGTGGGTTTATGAGGTTGCTGTGGAATTTCTGGAGGAATTGTAGTAGGTTGTTGAACGGGGAATGGAGGCACTGTATCTCGTAATGGGAATGTATGATTGTCGTTTAATGGCAATTCTGGATCAAGAATAACGGCCGGCTGACCGGAGGGCTGTTCAGAAATAATATCATGATTAATGTCAGGTTCTGGAGAAGGTAGTTCTCCTGTAGATCTAGTAAGTTCCTGAGGAATGTCTTGTAGATTTGTAGAAGGTTCCTGCTCTGGAGGTTCGTATTCATTATTGAGCAGAGATTTAGTGTTGAACACATTGGGGCGTTCATGAAATATTTTTAATCTAGACACATGAACTGTGAGGGTTTTGATAGTGGTCCCCACAGATCCTCTAATAGTGTAATTAACGTCAGAGGGTTGATCAATAACAGAAAAGGGGCCTTTCCATCGGGGCAGTAATTTAGTACTCGTTCCAGGTTGGACTGAAGTATGTTGAAGGAGTACATTATCTCCGATGTTGTAATTTACTGTTCTTTTAGATTTATTTACGCGTTCAGCGTACTTTTCTCTATGACGGGTTAAAATTTCATGGGTAGTTTTCCATAGGACAGTCATATCTTGGACATTCCGGTTTTCTGGAGTAAAGGTAGGAAATGCATTTCTCAACGGGGTGCGTGCATGAAAACCATGCAGCACAAAGAAGGGTGTAAAACCGTGAGAGCTGTGAGGCGTGTTATTAAGATGAAATGTAATTGCCGGAATTGCATGTGGCCAATCAGCCTTGTTCTCAGCCCTATATATGGAAATGAGATCTCCTAACGTCTGATGTGACCTCTCAATTAGTCCCTGACTTTGGGGATGAAAGGCCGTTGAGTAGTTCATCTTAAAATCAAATATTTTTGAAAGTTCTGTTATGACTGCATTGTTAAATTCTGTCCCTTGATCTGACTGTATAATTTCGGGAAGGGAATAGACGGCAGCTATTTTGTTGAATATGAATTTGGCTATAGCGGAAGCGTCTGCTGTGGGTATAACCTCAGCTACGAGAAATTTAGTGAGATAACAAATTGCAGTGATTATATATCTTGGACGTCCTTCTTTATTCGTCAATGGACCCTGTACATCCATCTGAATTCTTTCGAAGGGTCTGAGGGGAATAGGAATGAATTGAAATTCTCCGGGCTGTTTTTGACCACGGGGAGTTTTTCGTTCTTGACAGAATTTACAAGATTGGATAAAATCTTTGATGTCTTTAGTCATCGTCTTCCAATAATAGCTATGATGTATTTCCCTCAGGGCTTTTGTATGTCCTGTGTGGGACACTGGGTTATGATGACGTTTAATAATATCTGGTATCATGTGTTGTGGAATCATGAGTAGAGATTTTTCTCCAAGTTTTTTGTTATGTTTATACAAGATATTATTGTAAAGGGCGTACGTTGAACGTACTCTCCAATTTGTGGGAAGTTTATTAATTATTTCCAAGAGTGCTGGATCTTTTGCTTGTTCTGTCTGGAGAATACCAATGTCTATGGTATGAACAGATAGGCAGGCGTCCTCATCAGTCTGTGAGTGTGTGGGTTCTTGGAAGGGATTACGGCTGAGACAATCTGCGACCTTGTGAGTGGTTCCTTTGACATATTTTATTTTTATATCAAAGGGCATCAGTAGTAATTGTAAGCGCTGGAGTTTAGGGTCGAGATCATCCTTACTTTTGAGGATGTAACACAAGGAATGGTGGTCTGTCTTGACCGTGAATGGTATGCCAAGTAAATACTCCTTTAATTTCATTACAGACCAAGTTATGGCCAGTAGTTCTAGAATGCGAATGTGATACTTAACTTCATATTTATTTAGACGTCGGCTGAGGAAGAAAACTGGATGTTCTAAACCGTCAGGGTGTAATTGGGCCATATAGGCTCCAATGCCTTGGTAGGAGGCATCCGTGTACAGAAAGGTTGGTTTTTGTGGGTCGTAGTGTGCTAAAACGGGTTTGCATAATAATAGATTTTTGAGAGCTTGAAATGCTTGGTCACATTCGTGAGTCCACAGAAACGGGGTGTTCTTTTTTGTGAGTTCTCGTAATGGTGCTGCTATATGTGCAAAATTGGGCACAAATCTTCGGAAGAAGTTAGCCATTCCAAGAAATGACTGGACTGTAGTTATGTTAGTTGGGGCGGGCATCTGCCTTAATCCGGTTAAATTGTCATCGTAGGGCTGAATTCCATAGGCTGTAATTGTAAAACCAAGGAGGTTTATTGTTTCGTAACCAAATTTACATTTGGTCGGCTCAAATTTGAGATTATGTTGTGCGAAGCGTATGAAGATTTTCCTGAGTTTAGAAATATGCTCGTCAATAGTTTGACTTGCGATGACTATATCATCTACATATGCCAGAGCTGTGTTATATTTTAGATCAGCCAGGATAACATCTATCACCCGGCAAAAATGAGAGGGGGAGTTGCGGGTTCCAAATGGCATGTCCTTATACTGATACTGTCCATTCCTGGTGATGAAGCTGAGTTTTTCTCTGGAGGCGGGTTCGACCGTTATTTGGTGGAACCCGGACGCGAGGTCTAGAGTTGAAAAGTACTTTTGATTTTGCAGACGACGGAGAATCTCGTCAATGCTGGGCAGGGGCCAATGCATAGGTTTAGTGATGGCGTTGAGTGATCGGAAGTCGATGACCATACGTGGCATGCGGACTCCCTGGTCATTTGGTTTTTTAAAAACAATGATGACGGGACTACTGAATGGGGAGGTCGAGTGCTCTATTATGTCATTTTCCAATAGTTTTTTGACCTCCGCATCTATAATTGCGTCCTGATAAGAGGATGTCTTGTATGGTTTATGGTGGACTATGCTTCCTTGCTGTAGTTCTACGCGGAATGGAATTGTGCAACATTTACCGAGTTCATTGGCGTTGAATGCAAACGAGTTCCTGTAGTCTCGTAACAATGAGCGGAGTTTAGTTTGGTCATGAGGGTGTAGGTCTGGATTGATTTTAAATGATGCTACTTCAGTTTCCAATTGGGATGTATCGATCGCATTTATATGTATGGGGTTCATAGAATTATCGTGTGTGTCAAAAGGGGTTAAATTTCCTAGTCCTAAACCGTCTGGTAAGGTGATAGTCATAGAAGTTGGATTTGTGAGAAGGAAGAATTTAGAATCAGGACTAAGTATTGCATGAGGAGCAAGCATATTGAATTGTGTGTGTAATGAGTCATGAGGTTGGAAATATAGAGGCGAAGTGTGTTCAATGCAGTGTATGGTTGCAATGGTTACATGAGACCTGGGTGAAATGATCTGTGTTCCATGGACGCGGAGAACATCGTCTTCCATGGTAGTGGAAACACAAAGAATTGTTGTAAGTTTGGACGTTGTAGAAGGCTTAGCTGAGACAGATGATATGGGAGTGGGTGTAGTTTTGAGAGTAATTCTTCTGGAGGTAGAAATACGTCGGCGAAGTGGATGGGTGGAGCGATGGAAGTAATCCTGGTCTGTCTCATCAGAAGATATGTCTGGAGTTGGAGAATATTTTTCAGGCTGTGAATATTTAACTCTACGTTGAGGTTGAATTTTCGTTGTAGAAATTGTCTGAGAAGCTGTGTCTTGAAAAAGAGGAAGAGTTTGAGTAGACGTAGAGACTGGAAAATAGGTCGCAGGTGGTGTAGGAGATGCCGACCAAGGGTTGGGCAAAAAGGTAGCTTCCTGGTCTTTGTTAGAAGGAGATTTATTTGACATTGGTGTCCTGGTCGAAAGGTTTTGTATGAGTTGTACAGGAAGTTCGCATTGTTCTCTAAGTGCAGTATCGTGTTGGACGATAGTATGAATTAACGGGATTTCACCAGTAAACTTGTTGAATATGAGATTTTTCTCAGTGTTGATAAGGAAACCTCCTTTAGAATATAAGAAGTCCGTACCCAGGATGCAGCGAATAGTTTCTGTGATTCGTGTACCATGAGGCACATACGAAGGATGGATGAGAGAAGCAGCTGCCCCTGTGTCGATGAGACACGGAAGGTTGGTTCCGTTGATGTTAACAATGATTTTAAGTGAACATGATAAGGAGTACACACTGATGTGAGGTGTACATGCTGTAGTAATGGAAGGGATTATTAGTGGTTGTCGGGTGAGTTTTGGTGATCTGCAGCTTGTATAGGCAGAAGCTGGCGTCGGGGCAGGCCTTGTGGAGCCTGCCCGTTGGAGTTTAAAGGCTGGTTCTGTAGTTGTTGTTGTCTTTCTTCACGTCGTCGTTGCATATATTGTGGAAATTGTTGGTAATGTATAGCAACTGGCTGTCGGCAACGGTTAGCATGATGGCCTGGACGGGAGCAACGCCCGCAAATTTCTGGGGATTGAGAAGCTGGAATTTGAGGTTGAGTAGGTTGAATTGGGCAATACCGGGCTGTGTGGCCGGTTTGGTTGCACTTGTAACACGTGTAGGTTCGTTGAATGTTAGAACCTAGTCCAGGTTGAAAGTTGTTGTACTGTGAGCGCTGTGGCTGAGCATGTTGAGTGACTGCCATAATTGGAGTGTCTTTAGCTTCTAATTTTTCTATTTTCTCAAGAAGCGTGGCCAGAGTTTGTTCCAATGATGAAGGAAGGACTGGGGTTGCAAGAGTAACAGCATTATGGTCTGTATGGGGAGTTGTGCATGATTCATAGTCGCGTAGAGCGTCCAAGAGATGATTGAAATTTTTAATTTTCAGATTTTTGCTGGTTATGAAAATCTTCACCGTTGTGTCGAGTTTGTCCAACAATGTTTTCACTGTAGTGGCTTCTGGAAAAGTGGACCAGTCTGTGCTTGCAGCAGACTTAACTCTTAACACGAACTTAGTTGGGGGTTCGTGTGGGTAGGGAGTCATAGAGAGTGCATCGAGAAGCTTACTTTTCCGATCCGGAATATCCCGTGGCATTTTGTTTAAAAGGTCATCCCTGAATTGGGCGTAAGTTTGGCGAGAAGTGGATGTGAGATTGTAGAAGTGGGACAGAAAATCTTTGGCCGTCTTGGCAGCGTCGGAGAGTTTTCTATAGACATAAGACTTTTTCATCTTGTCGTCCGTTTGGAATGTATTGAAAAAATCGTCACATCTCAGGAGGAATTCTGCTAATTCCTCCGATGAGATTTTGGGTGACGGGTAAGAGGGTTTGTCAAAAAGAAATCTGGTGTAGTCCATGGTGGAATTTTTTGTAGGAATAATTGTAGGAATAAGGGGAGGCGTTGGAATAGGAGAAGTGGTACGGGAAGAGGAAGAGTTGTTGGTGGCAGTGGTGAAATGGAGAGATTCAGAGTGGAGTGACCCTGAATCAGAGTTTGAATCTGAAAGAGGTGGGGGGGTTATGTTAATATTATAGATAGGATTGTCACTGTCGTATGCGGCGGTAGTGTCAACGTCAGGAATGAGAACAGCGGTATTATCCTGAGGAGCTGTATGAGAATGATTATCGGTGTGATTGTCTGGGTGAGTGACGGGAGCGGAAAAAATGTCCGGGTAGGTTTGTGTTGCAACTGAAATGAACTGTTGATCTAAAAGAAAGAGTCCTTCCTTGTAGGCTTGCTGGGAGCTGAAATGACAGTGGTTGTGGGTATATTTGGAGGCGAGATTAAATTCCTGTACTATGCCTAAGTAAGATGCGTAACTTAGAAGATGGGCAATGTCCTGAGTGGAATTGTGGTCAGCTTGGAGTCGGGTGGTCCAAGCGAGGATTACAGGCGTGTAGCTGTGTGTTTCGATAACATAGGTAGGGGTCTTAGTAGTGGACACGGAAGGAGTAGTTGTTGTGACTGGAGTAGTAGTTACGGTTGGACAGAATTCTTGAGCTAGTAATGAAGTTTGGATGTCCTCTATTTCTTCAATGATGGGTGCAAATTCATTCGAATTAGTCTGCCAAAGTGTAAAGATGCGGAGGATTCGTGCTACAATTTTTGTAAATGTTTCTCTGGTGTTGAGGAAATGACCGTCAGATGTAACTTCTGTGGTTAACTTGAGATCATACAGCAATTGTTGGTAATGGGAGTACGTAAGGATGCTAGTCCCGGAAGAGTCTGTTTCTTGCTTGGTCTTAATGTCATCAACGAGTTTCTGGGCGACGTCTTCGAGAAGGTCTCGGGGGGCAAAAAGGCGTGAAGATGTTGGTTGTGGATGTGGTATGCCGGTGAGAGTATGATTGTTGGACAAATTAAAATTGTTACTTACTGTGTAATGTTGATCGAAGATCGAGTCATGAGTCTCTGGACCGGAAGAGACAGCAGGGGTGGATGTCCTACTAGGGTGAAAACTCGCAAAGCCTCCAAGAGGTGTTGTGGGTTCCGGTGTTGGTCCTTCGGTGTCAGTTTCGCCTTCACTGGATGGTACGTGGTTGAGGATGTCGTCGGGGACGGTCACCACGGTGGTTTCAGGCAGGGTCGTAGTCGAACTGTTTATTGATCGCGGAATTCTGCTTGGGTTTTTCCGGATAACTTTTATGTCACTCCTATCAACTGGTTGGGGCTCAATGTTGGAGTTAACGTAACGAGGGAGTTTTTGCTTGAACAGTTTGTAGAACTTGTAAAGATAGAGTGCTCGTGTGGAGGATAGATGACTATATTTGGCACGTGCACGTATTTCGTCGTCGTGAGTTAGTTGAACTAGTGCGGCCTCACTGAGTAATAATGCTATATATTTTTGATTATTACAGATGATGTATTCGGGATGATTAAAGAGTTCAGCTACTCTAATAAATCTGATATCGTGAGGTGACATGTGGCACGGGGAAACTGGAGACAATTTATAGAAAAATCAGGCATAGCCTCCGGCGGCGGCTGACGCCACGTAAGAATTTAATTGACAATGTGGTAGAAAAAATGGAAAATTTGGGCAGAGTTCTGTTTAGCGGCTGACGCCACAAATATATTTGCACAGAAATTGTTCACAAATTAGAGGAAAATAATTGTTATTAAGGGCTTACGAATTTGAGTGTTTTGTTGAGAACCATCGAACCCGCACCGTTCACCATGTTATTATTAATGTAGTAGTTAATGGTGGTTCGTAATTGAGGAGAATGAAATGAAGAGCCGATTATGGAAATTAAAGGGAATATTGATGGTAATGAGAGTGAGAGCCGAGATGATGGGGAAAATGTAGACGGTAGAGAGGCACTTGCTTTGGAGTGAGGGATTTCGGGTTTTAGTCTCAACGTATGGAAGATACGAAAGTAAGATGCGTAAGCACGTATAAGGAGTTGTTCTCACAGTATATAGTTTTTATTTATAATGCGTAGTTTTGATACACAGTCGAGTCTCACACGCCTTCCCTTGCTCTGCTTAGTTCAAGATCTGATGTTACTCTCCTCTTCGTACCTACGGAGGCACGAGGTTTTATACGGAGGTGAGCACAAATGTGCCCACCTCCAGTATTTACAAAGGTTTAAGTTTGAACCAATAATATTTAGTTACACATTTTTAAAGGAAACCTCAACACAGAAAAGTAACTCTGGATGTCGGAAATCTACGTTATCCTTAATTCCTATGTCTAAGCTTAGCAAGGATGCCTAAAAGTAGCTACTTGCCACCTTTTTGCCTTCAAACGCACGCTAACTTGAGGGTAGTCTTCCTCTACATATGTACCTAGCGGAGCGCCATTTGATTACATGGCGTTCCATGCGTAGGTACATTGGCCGACAAGTGCCGTATTGGGAGATAGTAGTGGCGTAGTTGACGTTACATTTATTGAGTGTTACAAAACTACTTAACACTATGTAGTAATCATGTGTGTCTTATTTATAGGCTAGAGACGTGTCTGAAATAATAATTTTTTCTGTAATAAATTTCAAGAGCTACAATTTAACATTAAACTGGCCTTGTGCACTCATTCAGCGACTGTAAAAAAATATTGAGTTCATTTCATAGACAGACCCGATAGGGAGCTAATTTTGACGGGTGAGATTTTACTATTATTACAGTGTTGAGTTGAGTGTGTAAAGTTGATAGTTGAGAGTAATATAATGTGAGTGTATGAATAACATACGTAGGTCCATGTGTTTGTAGGAAAAGTGAAAAAATGTAAACATTCGAATTTAAATGTGTCATTGTCAGTATTGTTACATCCCCTGTTTAGATCAGCCACATCCAGTGACCTACAGCTCCAACCGCCTGATGTTTGTAAATTGTCTGACTTGGGACGGATTTCCTAGTGTTTATAATGAGACAGTCTCCACGTGAACGCCCTCAACTATAAAGGTATGCCAATTACGAATTACAAGTATATTTAAAATCAACAGGATAATATTTACTGTTAGTGAATTGTGGACGGCGGGATGTGTGTCAATTAACTGGATAAGGCCTGGTCGGATTTTGGGCATGAATCCTGGGACACTTTGAGGAGTGAGGAGGATCTGTGGGGAAGTCATTTGTAATATTACAGAATGTGGTGCGGTTCGTGTCATTGTCATTATTTGGGGCTGAAATGACTTTTACAAGAAGATATTGTCCTGTGGTTTGTTTTGTTTTGTGAATTTGATGGGATATGTGTAATTTGGCAGTATGTTAGTTGTAGAAGGATGTTATTTATTATGGGATTGCGAACCCGGTGCCTGTAGAAAGGAATCATTGGTTTGTATTTGAGGAAATATCAAGGTCAGGTTTAAGAATCTAGCCTAAATTAGAAGGGTGCAGTGACAAATGTTTGGGATTTGACTCACATCCTATGATAATGATAGTGAGTTCACAAATATTGTGACTTGTGTGTCTTTTGTTGTGCCGTGACGGTGTAGAACATGGATTCTGGGTAGTCCTTGAGGTTTCGGGGAAGAAATGTATTTTGATGTAACCTTGTTGTTGGTTTTACGTTTAATATTTTTCCACTGCTAGCCGTATCATGTGTCCCTGGAGGAGTTCAAAGCCAGTTCTTGCATACTGGAATTTACATGTTAAAGTTTTTCAGACGAAGCTGTATTATGTAGGTTATTTTTGGAAAAATGTACAGATATTTAAATACAGTTTGAATATCCACGTTGCAAGAGATTAAATTAAATTATCATTCAAATTAAAATGAAGCTGGATTTTAAGATAATTTACTATGAACGCGTATCAGTTTAGCTTGTATACATAACTTTCCAGATCTGGCCTGATTTATGACCAACAGATCTGAAATGTGATTTAATGATTAACTGGAATTTTTGATAGTGTTTATTTAATGTGGTGAGGGATTTACACCGGAATAATATTATTGCTCAGCAGAGACTTGATGAAAAATATTTTGGACTTTGTTTCATACTTTGTGTCGTCCAGAGCACAAAATGGGGCTGATTTTTGTAAGTGTTTATAACCGTGATTTGTA